>SJYO01014747.1:17599545-17965528 GCA_006410555.1 Capra ibex
CGACCACGTACCCCTACTGGGTCTCTCTACAATACCCCTCCCTCCACCCTCCCCCCAAGTACAAACCCTTACGTACATTCTTAATTTCTAAAATTTTAATTTTTTTTTTATTTTATTTTTTTATTT
Organism: Capra ibex; assembly: GCA_006410555.1. Lineage (NCBI taxonomy): Eukaryota > Metazoa > Chordata > Mammalia > Artiodactyla > Bovidae > Capra > Capra ibex. Next base: position 17,599,672 of record SJYO01014747.1, read on the forward strand.
TTTATTTTTTCATTATAAAATTTATTTTAACTTTTTTATAATTGACAGTAATTTCTATGTTGTCCAGGTTTTACACAGTGGACACGATTCCGGTTTAGTGGTTTCTCTCTGTTAAGGATTGAATTAACGTCCTAATCGAAGAAGGTCCTTCCGTTCGAAATAGGTCGGTTAGACCTTAATGGACCAGTCGAGATCCCACCCATTAAATGGGATGTCTTGGAATTACAAGGGGAATCCTCTTACTGGAAAGGACTTTCCAGATTAAAGTAACGATTATTAAAGGAAAAAGACGGTAAAAAGATGGAAATTTTTAGATGAGTAAAGAGATCGAACCTCCTCGAAGAAAGACTAACGATCCACCTTACGACGGTTAAGTACATTTCAGTTAAATCAGAAATTTAGATGAGTAAACATGAAAATAAAAACAATAAATTGTCTAGACACAGTCGTCACCCTGACTTCCTCTTGAAAGTTACCGATGTCCTTGTTACTCTTTGTGTCAGTACCATAGAGTGTTCGGGAAACTCAAGTACCAGAAAGAGGATAAGACTCTCAGAACGGAGACTCGAGGTGATAGAAACGTAAGTCAAGAGTCAGATTAACCAAAAGGTCAACTACCGACTCAGCCAGTAAGACTCAGCCGTCTGGTAAGACAGATCTTGACTTCTGGGACCAAGGGAGACGTCAAGGGATCGACAACCCTTAGGGAACGTGATAAACGTCCGGCGTCAGCGGTAAATGACCTCGACCGACCAATGTACGACCTTGAACGACTCTCACACGTACTAGAAGAGAACCAGTCGGACGTCATTAAAGAGAACCAGTGACGACCACACAATTCCATGTGTACAGACAAACAGTACAAAACAAATCTATTTTAGACGGTGATTACCCCTAGGATCTTCACTTTTTCTTTTCGGGGTTCACCACTCGTACCTAGTTAGCAAATTCTCAAGAATGTCAAGAACGGTGGATTGGGTTTCTAAGGACACAATCCTATTCAACCAGTACCTTACCCTACCTAACTGCGATCTAGTGGGTGGTTGTAGTTCTTTTCAAGGGACGTTTCTTCTGTGTCTACAGACGCATAACATTTGGAGTGTATTAAGGTTTGGAGTGTCGTGTAAGGAAATCCATAACAAAGACAACGGAACCAGTGATTCAGTACAGGTTGAGAAAACGTTGAGGTACCCGACATCGGTCGGTCGGAGGCGATAAGTATTCTAAAGGTTCTGTTATGACCCCGACCCAACGGTGGAAGAAGACGTCCCCTAGAAGGACTGGGTCTCCAACTTGGTCTCAGAGGACGTGACCGTCCGTCTAAGAAATGATGACTCAGTGGTCTCTTCGGGGGGAATCCATAATCGAACCGAGATTTTCTGGTTTTCCGAATCGTTCGTTTGTTATGTATTTTACTCTAAGAGTTTTGGGTTTAACAAATTGTACGGTGGAAGACCGTGTGAACGAATAAAATACAGTTTCTCGACACTAGGGTCTTCGACATTTATGGATGTGTTTGTCGTTTTAGAAGGATTTCTGTTTAATCCTAATGTTACCGGTAATACCCCTTACTAGGTTAATCTGTTCTGACAAATGATTTCTTCACGGGAACTTTCATTCCCAAGGGTAATAGTTTGTTTGTCTTACACTACGGACAAAAGTGGCTACACATCTACGAAGGGGTTTCGAAGTTCAAAGGTTTTATCGAAGTAATTTTTTACACAACGTTTTTGTATTACTTTTAAATTTCTGTGTTCTAACGTTTGTTGTCAGACGGTTAGGTAATCGAAATATCGATGTTGTTAAGGTTGGGGTCCGCGGATTATCTTGTGGACCTGGGGGTTGTGACGGGAAAGGATCCCCAATTTTTACAACTGGGTCCATCTGAGTCCTCTGAAGTGTCATCAGGTCACCGATTCTGAGGTGAGACGGTTACGTCCTCCGCACCCAAGTTAGGTGCCGGGGACAAGTCCCTTTATTCTAGAGTGTACGGGATGTCACACCAGTATTCTAATTTTGTTTTTTCTTTTTATCGTAACCGGTCCTTAGGGACTGAGCCAACATTAGTCGACCTTGTAACCTTTTCTCTATCTAGGAGTTTTGCGGATACGTTTTTAAAATTACAGTTGAGGTCACGGGAGTACCCCGAAAGGTCCACTGAGTCCCCATTGCTCAGACGGACGGTTACTTCCTCTGTACCCAAACTGGGGATGCAACCCTTCTAGGGGACCTCATCCTTTACAGTTGGGTGAGATCATAAGAACGGTCCTTTTTAGGGTACCTGTCCTCTCGGACCACTCGATATCAGGTACCCCATCGTTTCTCAACCTGTACGGACTCGTTACCTGGTACCGCGACGTGGTTACAAAGTATGGATTGGGAAGTTTACCCGGGGAGGATCTAGCGTCATCTGAAACTCTCTAAAGAAGTATTTAAGAATGTAATAAAAAATTTTTGTGGATTCTTTTTGATTTTAATTTGATTAAACTTTTTACGGTTTAAACCCTATAATTTTGGGTTAAATTTTGAAATTTTAGGAGGTGAAATTTTGGGTGTACCTCGGACATTTCCCCTAGGACCTTTTTGACCGTCTTCAACCGATTCCCATTTTGACGAGTGGTCTCAGTGGGGAGGACCTAGAAACAGATACATTATGGGACACACACGTATGGATCAGCGAGGCAGTACAGACTGAAAAACTCTAGGGCACCTGCCATTGGGTGGTCCGAGAAGACAGGTTCCCTAAAAAGGTCTGTTCTTATGATCTTACTTAACGACAAAGGAAGAGGTTCCCTAGAAGAGTTGGGTCCCTAGTCTAGACTCAAAACCCAGAGGACGTAACCGTCCACCTATAAAATGATGACTCGATGGTCCCTTCGGGTATTATAGGTCATCTCTCTCTTTTCATTTTATATAAAACGTGGGAGAAACCCCTGAGAAGAATGTAGGTTTCTTCTCAAGAAATTATAACGGTCTTTACAATGACGAACAGAGACGATTTTTATCTGTTCTATAAATTTTCTTAAAAATTCATCGAGACACTAGACTCTAACCAGTCTATATCCTTTGACTATAAGTCTTGGGTCCTTCTTAAAAAAAATCCAGAGGGGGGCGGCGGTTCAATTTTTATTTTGACACATGGGTCTCTCTTTCTTTTTGGAAGACTTCGGAAATACTTTTCTAAATGATTTTTTGTAAAGTTTCCGTTTATCGAGATTTAGATCTTCTGTCTTTAGAGAACTAATGGTAGAATCATTCTTTAGAGGGGTTTTGTATGTATAATTTTTTCGTTTAATTCTAATTACAGTGACTCACCCACCTAGTGGGATACTACAGTAAATACGAAGAACTTTAACTCTTGTTGACAAGAATAGAACGTTTAGAGATGTTTTGGTCTTTACGTCGAGGTATTCGTCAAGTTTCAAGTAGATAAAAAAAATTAGTTAGGGGTTCGAAGAGTATAAAAAGAATTTTTCCGAATATTGACGTAAAAAGGGGACACGGAGACTCTACATTTACACTTTCATCTTTTTAGTCCCTCCATAAAAAATAGTTTTCGTTTTATTTTGGTTAGTTTTAACCTTTCCAGAAAACTTTTACAATTTTTTTGTTGACTCTACGTTTAAGAAATATTGATCATTCAAAACATATGGTCTAAGTCCCGTCATTAAATTCTTTGTCTTTGATATTTCAGAAACACATGTAGACAGATATTCGAAGACACACCATATTATATATATACGTGTGTATACAGTATGGACACCATATACAGACGTATAGATGCCGTACACATACCACCGCACGACACGAATCAGTGAGTCAGTACAGACGGAGAAACGCTGGGGTATTTGACATCGGGGGTCCAAGAAGACAGGTACCTTAAGAGGTCCGTTCTTATGACCACACCCATCGGTGAAGAAGGGGGTTTCACACAAACCGACTTAATTTTACTCGTAGAGAAATCAATAGCTGTAATTTACCTTACGGAAATAATATGGATCCGAAAGAGTTTCAGTATAGTTAAGTACAATAGAGAATGTTTTAGACAGTTGTTCTTTTGATTAAACCCTACTACCGTCTAAGACAGATTGCAATATCAAAGAGTTCATAAAAACCATTGGAATATCGAATTCAGAACAATTCAATTGAAGTTATCACTCAATTTAATTTAAGTAACTTGTATGTCTAATAAAGGTTCATTCTATTTTATTACTTTGTAATTAATGATTGGTCTAAATAGATGAAGACGAAAGAATAATGTTGTCTTAGTCTCTAGAAACAAATACAATCATTTGTAAGACACACGGTACAATTTTCTGACATGATATACTTTCGTATGCCAAGATCTTTAATACTTTATATAAGTATTTAAACAGTTAGATTTCTTATGACAACGTTATGTAACGTTAACTAATGTAAAATAAAAAGTTATCTTTAATTGTAAAGATTTCCAATTTTAAGATTGATTATATACACTGATTTCGATAATTTTTATTATCTTCTTTGTTGAAAAATGTTCCGTTCATCTTACACAAAAACCAATACTTTTCCATACTCTATACCTCTACATAAAAGTAATTCCCTTTTCTTACGTTAAAACAGACTTTCACTTCGACCAATAAAGTCATATTTTCTCTTTTTTTGTCTTCTGTTTTAGAATTATGTTCATCTTTCAACACCTAAACACTTTTTTCTTAGAACCCTTTCATTAAAATACGTGTCCGTTCGACTGATTCTAACTTTATTTAAATAAATTATTCAAAATTATAACTTTCATGTAACCATGTTTTACTTTAATCAAAAAGAGAAAGACGATTTTACTACTTCAAATCTTTCGATTTAACAGAGACAATTCTCTCGATTCCAAAAAATAAAGAAACAAAAAATGTTGATAAATTGAAAAACAAAAGCGGGTACCTCACAAATCGACAGTCATACCAATTCACTTATTGATTCATCACAAAGTGTCACTAGGTACTAGGATACACCGGTACTCAAAATTTTGGAAATCTATAAAACTGTTTGAAAGGTTTTCATTTTAAAATCACTTCAGAAAAACTGTATCTTTATTCGAGTCTTAAAAGTTCTCCCCAGGTCCTCATAGAGTTTTGTAAATAAGATAGAGAAAAATTTTTTCTCTCTACAATTTGATTAATCTCAATAAACTGTATAATTTAATGTACTTTTTGTAACAGTTCTCCGTTATAATTCGTAGGAAATACGATATAAACAAATCCATATACAATGTTCACAAGATCTTTAAGACACATTAAGGATCTTAAAGGTGTACAGAACCATACATAATAATCAGGATTAAGATCAATAATAGAATTTTACAACGGAGAATGTCTTTTTTGTTTGAAGGTGTAGTTAAGGTAATGTTACTTGAGACAAGTCTAAAATTGTTATTGTCTAAAATTGTAGAAAGTCAGAAAAGTACCAATAACACAATGAGACTACGAAAATGGTTTTACAAAGACACCTTTTCGGAATAGAAGTTCCTCTAAGTACCTTTCTTGAAGTTGTCTGTGTCTAAGGACTATTGAAAATCTAGTATGCCAACTTGACCCATTCTTAAAGACCTTGATTACCCTTTTGACCTAAGTTTGTCTTGTTCATACTTAAAGAATACAGTTAATAATATTAAAATCACTGAAAAACGAACTTTGTACCCACCAAGGAATTATTCTTTTTGAAAATGGAATTTGACAGATGTTGTCAGTTGTTAAACCGTTACATATGGGAATGTTTCTTTCTTACAAATACGAAAAGAGGGATAGACTAGGGAGGTCTTAAACTTTTGAGAACTCATAAGAAAAAAATACCGTTTTAACATTGAATCAATCTGTTCAAACCACTCTTAGACAAAAGGAAGTCTTTTATTCGTCTGAGTACATATCTCTTGTTTGATTATCAACGGGTAACCCTCTCCTTCGTCCCGCCTCGTTATATCCCTCATCCCTTCATTCCCCATGAATAATCCATATTTTATTCGATGTTCCTCATAACATGTTGTATCCTTTATATCCCCTTATATCAGTTATATAAAATATTATTAATATTTATCTCTTAATGAAAATTTTTAAAACTTAGAGTCCATAACCGGGTTGTAACATTTAGTGGATATGAAGTTAATTTTTATTTTTATATAATTCTAAAATTTCCCGTTTTTCATTTTTCAATTTTTCTTAACACTTAGTGACATATCACGACATATTGGATGTATCAATATGTCGTTTATATGAAGTTAAATTTAAAAATTAATAAAAAGTTTATTTATTTTTTATATCTTATTAGACAGGAGGAACATTATCCTGTGTTAACTTTTATAACTAATATAATGGTTTAGAAACTGAACATACAGTACGAATTCTCTCGACAAGGACCTGAGTTTATACTGTCTATTAAAATTCCTTAATCCAACTGAAATATCTCTGTTATTTTTTAAAAGGGGAACCTTTTTAGTTGGACTATGGAACGAACGTTTCGAGGTCGTTTTATCAGAATCTTTGTCGAGTATACCGGTTAGTAATAAGAACGATGTGAATACTTTTATTAGTTCGGTTTACATTACGTTTGTTTAATCAGAATGACCATAGTAGGAACCTTTTTTCTTCACCCTTATTAATATCTTTCTTTTTAATCCAAACTTGTACACAGACATAATCTAAGATCAGAAACTCCAAAACAATAAATGGACATTCAACCTGATTTAAGAGTTAATAATATTAAAGAAGTTTACAGACTGACACTAAAGGGTTTTATTATAAGGTTTAAAGAGGATGGGAGAGTAGACCTTAGTCATTCCCGTTTCTATCGAGAGTATAAAAGAACTTTCCCTGATTGGTGAAGGAGGAGTGATGGGTCTACTGTCGACTTTAAGTTCCTGAACCTGGAACCATACACAGATGGTCGAATTCTTCCGACATGGACTGTAAACCAGGACACATTTACTACCTCTGGAGGTTTATGTTAACTGATCCTTCTTTTCACTAACTGCCCTATGAAGGAGGGTTTATGGTCTTATTCTGATATAGTCAAGTCAAATCAAGTCAAGTCAGTGAGTCAGTACAGACTAAGAACACTGGGGTACTTAGCGTCGTGCGGTCCGGAGGGACAGGTAGTGGCTGGGGGCCTCAAGTGGGTTTAAGTACACGTAGTTCAACCACTACGGTAGGTCGGTAGAGTAGGAGACAGCAGGGGAAGAGGAGGACGGGGATTAGGGAGGGTCGTAGTCCCAGAAAAGTTTACCCAGTTGAGAAGCGTACTCCACCGATTTCATAACCTCAAAGTCGGAGTCGTAGTCAGGAAGGTTACTTGTGGGTCCTGACCAGAGGAAATCCTACCTGACCAACCTAGAGGAACTTCAGGTTCCCTGAACGTTCTCAGAGGAGGTCGTGGTGTCAAGTTTTCGTAGTTAAGAAGTCGAGAGTCGAAAGAAGTGTCAGGTTGAGAGTATAGGTATGTACTGGTGACCTTTTTGGTATCGGAACTGATCTGAAATATGAAATTGTATTTGGGGGGGCGAAAAAAAAGGAAGGGAAAAAAAGAAATGAACCGTAACCGGATCTTTCTATTTTGGTAGTAATTGTAGAGGGATCCGTAACGATTTCGATCATTTGAGATTTTAAATCTCGTTTAAAAATAAAATTCAATCTTCTTTGAGATTGACTAGGGATCACACTTACCCGTTTCCGTTGTCAAGGGTGTTTACTTAAGTAATTGTCACAACAGAATCACCTTCACCAAACACGAGTTCTTCTAATTAACAACAGACATCACCAATAGTAAGAGGAACTGGACCTACAGACCATGTATTGGGTTATCACAATAACCCAATGGATTGACACAACGATTGAAAAGTGTTATTTTGACTCGGTGACATAACCAGTTAGGGACACTTAAGTGTATCAAATTAATCTTTCTTTAATGGTCCTCCGTAATAATTGAGTTCTAAGTGAAGGAAACTGATGAAGTGATGAAGTGATGATCAATTCTCATTTACATTGTCTACTATGATAGTCTTTAGAAAGGAATTGATAACTATGATGACGTCTTAGATGAGGATTTTACGATCGACAGTTTTAAATTTTTTTTTTTTTATCAGGAATCTAAGAGACCATTTTAAAAAGACCTGTTATCCTAGGGTGAGCTAGTCGAAGATTGACTCGTTCCTCCACAGACACGAAGCCCGTTGTCGGTCGACGTAGACCTAACTATGGTGGACCTTCCAACTTTGAGTCAATGTATTCTAGTGACTCGTTCTGTGAGCCGAATTTTCCACTGAGGAAGGTGTCTCAGAAAGGAACTGAATAAACTAAAACTGATCGAACCTAAACCCCCTGGAACCGATATTTCACCTGAGGTTTATAACCCTTAATAGAACAAATATTATCAATATTTGAGGGACCAAACAACATAAAAGAGTTTTCCAAGTTTAAGTACAAGTAATGACGATTGGTGGTTTGTTAGAGAGATTCTCACCTTGTAATCTTTTCTTTACTTCTCTTACCGGTCGTTTTTTGTACCTTTGGATTTCAGTACCGGACACTTACTGTAATCCGTTTTTTATGGTACTCCAAACTTTCGGTGTTCTTCTTAGTTGTTTTCCATGTTCTTAATGTCTCGTCATCGACTCTGATCACGATCGACTACGAAATTAAAAAAATAGTGTAGAGAGTCGATTCGATTCTGAGACTAGTTTTCCCCCTTTAACAAATTTTCTTTCTCTCTGCCGTCCGGGTTTTACCTCAGTGATGATGATTCTGGAATAGTGGTTTGACTCTAAATTATGGTTCGGATTAACGTTAAAATCAAAGAGAGTTCTTATAGTGGTAATGGTCTGTTAGACCTTAATGGACCAGTCGTAATCATCCAAGAAGTGGGACTCCTTGAGGATATTAGGACAATTCTCCCGTTGGAAGGAATTTTGTTTCGTAAGAAACGATTATTGAAGGAAAAAACGGGTGAAAGAAGGACATTTTTGGTAGGGATAAGATATCGAACCGTTACGAGAAAGACGAACAATCCTATAAGGACCTAAGTACTTAACAAATTATTTCAGTTAAACCAGAAATTTAAATGAGTCAACTTAAAAACAATAAATTGGGTTGATTAGGTGTCTCAAACCGGGTCACCCTGGAAAAAGTTCCCAATGTTTGTCGTCAATTACTCGGGTCGAACTATGACAGTCCTCGTCGACAAGACAGAGGAAACTCCTGAACCCTAATAGGGAAGTAAAGGGAATTAGTGAGTTAGTCACAATTTTGTTAGTTACTTTATTTGTCGTAAGTTCAATCCCTCAGTGATAACTCTACTTTTAATATATAATCACCGAGGAGACAGAGGATGTATACAGATTATCCCGAAATTTTGAGATTAAACAAAAAACAAAGGATAAGATAAATGAGTCCAACAACCACAGGGGTAGGACGTCCGTCGTATGACCACCGGGTCAAACTCAGTAGAAAGAACGGACCCAGAGAACGGAGGATATGTCGTCTCCGCATTACAACGAAAAGGGACCGAGGGGAGAAGGCGGAGAAAGTCTGTATAAGATCAGTTATATAAAACGGATTGCAACATTTGGTCTTTTTTTTTTTTTTCTTTCTTTCTTTTCATTCTTTCTTGTAAAGAAAGAGAAACACTGTCTTTATTACAACTTGACCTTCAGTCCTACGAATCCACAAGTGTGGTTAACAAATTGATTGGTCCCTGTACTGGAACGGTTCATGTTCTATGAACTGAAAATCCAAAAATCCAATTCTACATGAACCAAGGGGAAACCAAGACTCTCAAATGAAGTGTTTTTAATATAAGTTGACCACCGCTACCTTGATCGTAAATGAACCAAAAACTGGACACTTCTTTGAAAGAGACCACAAAAATAAATAGAGAAATAGAATAAAACTAGGTGGTAGGGAGGTTCTGTTCCTATTGCATAAGGACAGAGATTTCTCTAAGAAGTGTGTCAGAGTACTCAACATGTAACATATGTCAGGTAAGTAAGTGGGTGACGGATGAAAGACATACAGACCGTGACATGAAGTACCTGTATGTACCTTTTCTCAAATCGTAAATAAACACTGGACTTTCATTCAATGTTTTACGTTCTATAGGAAGGAGAGATTTGGTACAGGGTAAAGATTAAAGGTTTGTAGATCTTTGTGTCGAAGGACTGACTCTACTAATTGTCTTTTCTTTATTATTTTGTTCTAAACTTTAGTGAGGTAGATTTCTGACTGAGTAAAACACTCGTGACAACATTCGTCGAGAAACGTTCTTTGGTGGGAGTCGCACTTCGGGAAAAGAACAGTAAAATCGTTTCGACATCACATTGATTGAAAATTTGGTCCACGGGGTACGACTAGAGGTCGGGTTCGTGTGGGAAGTGTAGAAAACTAGTGTGTTATGGAACGGATTGAACAACCAAGAAAGATATCTAGTTTCTTCGTCTTTACTTCCTATTTATTAAATGTCTACTGGTCTAGAGAAGGGATCAAAGGGAAAGTCATTAGCGGACTTGTTTACCCCACTTGTTTCGAAGGACTTGTTCTATTGTAGATCTCCTCCTAGTGTTCTTCAACTAGTCGGACGTGAGTCACCCCCTACCACACTGAGACTGGGAGATAGAGTTACTAACTCTACTGAAGGGAAAAAGGAAAATCTCGAAAGTACTATCTTAAAAGTCTTCACCAAAACCCCTCTTACGATGGTAGAGGGGTCTAATGACAATAAGATTAATTTTCGTCGAGAGGAGAGACGGTTGAAAACAAGAGTGAACTCATGACTGAAAAACTCGAGGGTCGTGGGTCTAGACTAAGTCAGTGTGCCAGAAATCATGGGTGAGAACTAAAGCTTGTAGACACGGAGACTCCGTCGGTACCCTATTGTAAATCTAAGTGGGTGGAGAATGCCTGAAAGAGAAAGAACAAACATACGTCACAACACACATACACACACAGACACACAAGTCGGTGAGTCAGCACAGACTGATGAACGTTGGGGTACTTGTCATCGAGTGGTCCGAGGAGACGGGTACCCTAATAGGGTCGTTCTTATGACCTCACCCGACTGTAAAGAAGGAGGTCCCCTAGAAAGACTGGTTCCCTAGTTCGGTCGTAGAGGACATAGAAGACGGAACCACCCACCTAAGAAATGGAGACTCGGTGTACCCTTAGGTGTATACGTCATCACGAAGGTATCAAAGATTCTTTTTACAGATCTTTACCGTCTAACCAACCTTCCACTCTTCGCAATCCTTAAACACGACTCTTAGTCTAATTTACAGTTATGTTTATCGACAAATAATTTCGACGACATAAAATGTAAAGTACTTTAAATTTTTGACGACTCTCTAAAAACCCTTTTACCTTGTCCACCACTATACTCGTGTAGAGGATGTGAAATACACCTTCTTCCCGATGTACCTGGAGTTTAGCCTATTCTGGTCACTATCTTATAATTGGACAACCTTTCTACCCGAGGAAACACTCATGGAACCTTACTCCCTACTCCTTATGTTGGTTCTTCGAATCGAATTCCCTTCTTTGTGAACCTCGAAACTATTTTGTATACTTCCCGAGAGTTTCTTTTTCTTCGAAACTCCACTTTATCCTTCATACTTTGTTTCTATTTCTGAGTAAGACAGATTTATGTTTTTTCTTCTCTTGAAAGGTAGTTAATCTTAACAAGAGATTTCTTTGAAGTCATTCAAGGAACAGTGATCTCTGTAAGTTCTCTTCTGGTTCACAGTTAAAATGCCTGTCTGGGTACGTATTACTATTTTCTGTAACTACTGACAAAAGAAAAGAATTGAAAGGATTTAGAATACAAAAAACAATTTCAAGTCACTGTAAAATAAGAAACCTTTGGGAAGAATAAAGTGGAGTGATACGGAGAAAAGAAAGTGTCAACACTTAATGGAAGAGTTGTAGTAAACTGGTAAAGACAAGAGGAAGAGGGCAAAGGGACTCTCCTCCCCACTAGAGGAAGAATACTACATTTAACATAAGTTAACGTAAATAAATTACTTATAACCGATTCGAGGGTGACATGAAGGTAAGACACTATCTAAATTACCCCTACCCCCGTCGCTCCGTGTTTCCCCTTATCGTCCCACCTAACACGAAGTCCCTAAACGTTCTGTGATCGTTTTCACTCTTCTGTTCACGGGTCTATCGATAACATACACTGTTTTCTATCGGTATCGGTAAATTTTTCAATCATCTCTAGTGTCGATGGCCTTAACGAAGTCCCTTCTCTATCGTAGACTCTTTTTGTAATTTTTAGCGTCTTCTACCTAAAGTTATCGGTTTCTATGTCTTCACCTGTAAGGACTTTTTTTTTTTTTATGGTCGAACTCAAGTCCGTATCTGATCTTTTGTCAACCTACAAACCTCGTCGTTTGTCGTGTAAACCGTCCCGTCTACAGAAACTGTACTGTTCCACTTGTGTCATCCAAACCTTGTGGATCGTCTCTTGAAACTTCAAGTTCCTTTCCTAAAAACATAACTAATATTAAGTTCTTCGTTAACGTCTCATAAGTTCTTATTGTCTCTTTATTATGTCATTCTCAATAAGAAGATCCCTTTGCTTACGGGATCAAAATAAACACCTCCTAACCGTGTCTTTTTCAGTTTTCACCCTCCCACTATCCTGGATACACCCCCGAGTCCCATCTTTACCGAGTAATACAATTGGAACGTTTGTTTCTTATTTTAGTGTCACTGGGAACTCTGACTGGTTTAACGGGTTTGTTGTAAGACAAAAGGGGACGGCGGATGGAAGAGTTACGATGTTCTGGTGGTCTAAGGTCTGGAGACCGATGTACTAGTGACCTGAGTCGACGTCCGATTTTTAATTGGTAGGGAAGTCTCTTAAAAAGTAACCGCCCGATATTCTTTCTGAGGTAGTCTTTCCCTTCTACGACCAAGAGGAAGTCCCGGTCAATGGGGGAGTAAAGGGAGATTGTTTAAGGGGAAAAGACACGGACTGACGGAACGAGAGAAAGGAGGCGTGAACAGGATGTAAGACCACAGCTTTGGGCTCTCCCTTCTAGGTGACGTTGACCCACCCTAGGAGAGTGTTCGGGTGGAGACCCCCAGGGGAGGGAACCTGGAACGGTTCTTTGACTCTACTCGAGACCCTGTCTTGAGAGGTGACGGAACGACCTGACTGTAGGTGTATGGCCGGGTGCAAAGTAAGTAGTCAACAATGTTACCACTCACTTTAGGGTAAGAGAGTCTGGGAGAGAGAACGGAGGAAAGGTTCAGGACCGGGATCCGTCGGGGTGCCGGGAGCTCGGGAACCGGAACACGGGGTAGACTAAAACTTCACCCCCGCGGGTAAAGTTTCGTCTGATAAGAATGAGAGGCTCTTCCCAGACTCTTGTTCCTACGGAAAGGAGAGTCTGTAAAGAGGAGTGAAAGAGAACGGGAACAGACGAGAAGGATAAACCGTCGTTACCCTTTAAGAGTTAGGGTTGGGAGGTTTAGATGAGGAGAACCTACGGAAGAGGCTTTGGATTTTCGGAACCTGAAGGTTCCCCCCTAATCTGGTCTTTCTTAATAAATAATAAGATTGTGACAGGCTGGTGTTATGTCTGAACTATTATCCAGGGTGATCGGTCTTTTGTCTCGAGAACTAATATTATGAGATACCCTGGAGTCATTGAAGACGGTGACGTTACCGTTCACCGATCTTTAGGGAATACAAGTCGGAAAGAAGCTAGAAACGAGGACTGGAACGGGGACACTTAGGGTAAGATGAAGAGTTTATCAGGATCACGTGAGACCCGGTGTAGGAGGATTATGTTATTCGGGTACATCCGGGATAGTCTCTCAATCGTCTAGTCACACTACCAAACTCTTCATCGTTCTAAAGTTTCTCCATTCATAGACACTATCACGTTTACTCTACACCTCAGGACCAACCTCTAAAAGAAAAAAATTAAATACACAAATATGAGTAACCTCTCTTTGAACCTTTTATGTTTCATATCTCCTCTTTTACTTTTATCGGTTATTAAGGTGGTTGGTCGGTATTTCTACTTGTAAAAATACATATGGCAAGTAAAATTTAATTAAAAACAACCTCATATCGACGAAATGTTACGACACTAACAAAGACGAGATGTCGTTTCACTTAGCCAATATACATGTGCTTATAGGAGATCAAAAATCTAAAGGAAGGGCAAATCCAGTGGTGTTTCGTAACTCAAAGGACACGATAGATCATCCAAGAGTAATCAATAGTCAAAATATGTGTCATCTTATGTATACAGTTAGGATGAGAGGGTTAAGTAGGGTCGAAGGAAGGGAGGAGTCATAGGTATGCAAACAAGAGACGTAGACACAGAGATGTAGAAGTGACGTTTATTCAAACATGGTAAAAACTTCTAAGGTGTACATTAACTATAATGTACTATAAACAAAAAGAGAAATACTCAATGAAGTGAGACATATTGAAAGAGATCCAGGTAGGTACAGAGACGTCTCTGTAAATGTTTACCGTGTTACCACGAGGAAAAATACCGACTCATTATATAAGTAAGAAATTAAAGAATATGTAAAAAAAAAATGTTTAATCGTACTATGAATAGTATGACGAAACACGAGACGAAAAGAGTCAATCATTACAGAGTGTTAATGAAAAGGTACAATCTTTTAAATAAAATACATCGTACAATTAATGTTGACTCATCGGTTACAAGTACCCATATTGTTAATAATTTAGTAAGAGGATAACCCGTAGAATCTACTAAAGATTAAAAGGTCATAATATCACTTTCACTTCAACGAGTCAACACAGATTGAGAAACACTGGGAAACCTGACATCGGGTGGTCCGAGGAGTCAGGTACCCTAAGAGGTCCGTTCTTATGACCTCACCCAACGGTAAAGGAAGAGGTCCCCTAGAAGGACTGGGTCCCTAGTTTGGGTCCAGAGGACGTAACGTCCGTCTGAGAAATTGGAGACTCGGTCACGACGGTATTTGTATATATGTATATATGTGTGTGTGTACATACACATGTATATGTATAACCTTATCCTTTACCGTTGGGTGAGGTCATAAGAACGGACCTTTTAAAGTACTTGTCTCCTCTGACCGTCCGATGTCAGTTACCCAAGTCTTTCTCAACTTACACTGACTTGAGTGTGTGTGTGTGTACAGAGACACACACATACACACACACACACACATAGTAATATAAAAGACTAACGAAGGACTTTATTTAAGTAATTTTACTCTACCGGTCTCTACCAACGATTTGATAGGGTCATCAACAAGAGAGGAAAGAAAATCATAAACTTGGTCTTTAAACCACGTGTGTATCTATGGATGTGATTTTCGATGTCAAAAGTCTATGACAAACTAGGGCTTCAAGGACCGTGACCCTAGATTCACCTTCATGTCAAACACCGAAGACGTTTCACGACAGACTACGACTTCAGAAGATATACGTAAAGAAGACCGTCTCTCGACTATCCTACCGACCTCGACTTTCTTAGGTTCCTGTACTCTTCTTCCGAAACGACTCTGACTAGTTCGTTATCCTATCCAAGGAAGACCCAAGTACCACGACAGACACCTCGTGGTACGAACGAAACCTAACGGGTGAATGTCTCTCTTCCTCTTTATATGAAAAGAGAACAAACTCAGTGAAATCTTCAACCAAAAGATAGTAGGTATCGACTTGATTAGGATTGATTTTGTTACCGAAACTTTCAAACGTGTAAAAATTCCGAGAGACATGTGTAATGGTTAAAACTCAGTTCTTTCCGACACGACTACTTATAAAGTTGGTCATTACACAGCTAATTTCATAGTCAGAGGAAGACGGGTTCCATTGTGATCCATAATAGTAAGAAAAATTCAGAACCGGTCAAACCATCAACTATGCTCTATAGAGAAACAAAATTGACCGTATGGAGTGAGTAAGAAGACTTGTAAAAGGGGAAAAGGAAGAGTCAGGGGAACCGTATTAGGAGAGAAACTGAACCCTAAGTCTCGGTAGTAGATGTAATTTTTGCATCGGGACCCTGAAGGGACCACCATGACACCTATTCTTAGACGGACGGTTACGTCCCCTGTGCCCAAGCTGGGGACCAGACCCTACTAAGGCGTCCGACTTCTCGTGGATTTAGACACGCGGTGTTGATGACTCGAACGTACGGAACGTCAGACACTGGACGTTGTTCTCTTCGGTGTCGTTACTCTTTGACACTTCGGTCGCGTGGACCACGTGCCGGCGTTTCTGGGTCGTGTCAGGTTTTATTTATGTATTTAAGTTTGTTTGCTTTTTATCGGGACTGCTACGTGCTCAACCGGAAACGACAAGAAATTTATAGCAAGACGATAAGTAAGGTCATTCGTCCCAAAGACTAGGTTTCTGTTATACGGACCCCCAAGAAAGGAACGGAGAGTGAATATTAAAGGAAAGGAACGATGGTCTAGACAAAGTCGTACCGTACGAGCCGGTAGGGAAATTTCACGAGTCCGATAAAATAACAAGGTTTGCCTTGACTCCACATGTTGGATTTTCTTTTAAACCTTTAATGTTCATCTGTCTCTAAAGTCGGAAGTGCCTGTGTAACTAAAGAGGAAGGTACAGGTGAAAAACGTCCACGGATAAACCGATCGGGAGAAAAAGACGTATAAGAGATTTTGAAGAAAAAAAATACATGAGGAACGGAAACCCCTTCATCCGAGAAAAGATTGACTGGATTCATATAGTAAACTAAAAGTTAGTTTTAACAAGAGGAACGTAGGTTCTCTTTCTTGGGATTGGACATCAGAGAGATCCATAAAGGGAATCAGAGAGACGTTCTTTTGGAAAAAGAGATGGGTATTCCCAGTCGAGGGAACTAATAATGGATGAAACTTCTTTTTCCGTTTGTTGTTTTCGAAACTCTTATTAAAA
Organism: Capra ibex; assembly: GCA_006410555.1. Taxonomy (NCBI): domain Eukaryota; kingdom Metazoa; phylum Chordata; class Mammalia; order Artiodactyla; family Bovidae; genus Capra; species Capra ibex. The sequence continues at coordinate 17,616,595 of SJYO01014747.1, forward strand.
AAATTATGTAATTTTGAGGATTTAAGATTTTAAAAACAGTACACACAGTTGGTAGAATAGTGAAAGATTAGAACGGAAAGGGGTTGTAGACAAGAATAGTTAAGACGGTTGTAGACAAGAATAGCTAAGACGAACGGACGTGTTGTAATGTTAGGTAGGGGGACTTTTCTAAAAGGTGAAAAGGGGTTTGCCAGTAAAGATTTACATGTAGACGGGTGAATGACGGTGAAGAATAATGAATATAACGGTGTTGATATTGTAGGTCTTTTAGGTTAACCTAAAACTTATGGCATAGTGACTAGTTGTACCTGAGAAGACTTAAGCAATGTTCAATTACTGCTCCCATCTCTTTTACTACCATATAACAGGGGAGGGGGTCGATAGAAAGAGTAAATCCTTAGCCCAAGGAATCTCTAAAGAGAAGGTAGGAGAAAAGACGACTGTCGTCCACAAGTACTCCGGTAGGACGATAAAGGTAATGGGGTGAGGTAGAAAATAATCTCTTAGAAGGAGACATATGTCACGAAACTGGTGGAGAATTATACTTGGTAGTTTATTCACGGATGATACTCAGCCCGTGAAAAGTGTGTAGTAGATCAAAGTAAGACTTTTATTACAGTACTGCGTTCACGATAATAATCAGAAGAAAATTTCCACATTTGTCATTCAGGGTTTCTGTGTTTACCATTCATCACCTTTTTTCCAAATTTGGGTCTGCCGGACTTGACGGAGGGACAGTTGTCGTGAGAGGACGAAAAGGAGTGAACCGGATAAATAAGAGAAAACATCGCGGGACAGTGAGACTATGGGGACGGACCTCCAGAAGGACGGTAGACGTAGTGTGTAGTTGAACTTAAGGTGACTTGAGAACTGAGTCCCAGACATTCAAATTATTATTGTTTCGTCGATGTGCCGTTCTGATAAGCAAAACTGGTAGAACAGGGAATTTCGAACCTTCCGATTTGTTTTAGTATTAGTATTCACCATAGTTACCACTACTTTCAGTTTGACGTCTGTAGTCGGAGGCAATGTCAGACAAAAAGACTACTGTTATCGATGGTTATTTAATCCCGAATTATCATATAGTCCGTGACACGACTCGAGAAAACGTAGTGTAAACCAAGGACACAGTTGGCAGACTCTCCCCGTGTCAATAACAGGTGTACAATGTTTACTCCTTTGTCTCTTATCCTCTGAGGATCATTGACCGGATGGAGTATGTGTCTAGTCGACCGTCTGGGTCCTAAACTCTGGTACAGACAGGTTTAAGTCGTGTATATAAGAATTCGTGATACCATGTCACGAAACGGAAAAATTATTATAACGACTATAGAATAATTTTATCGTCTTTGGGCACCCCCTTTATTAATGGGTTGTTGGATAGGGGTTTACGTTAGTTAAAAAGTAAAATATAGGAAGTTATATACTGGTACATATTACATATAGGTTGAAATGGATAAATATAATTCATTGTAATACCTACTTTAATATGAACAGATGTAAAAGGTAATTATAAAACATTTCGTACGTTGAGAGACTGTTATATAAACTTTTGAACTTACTTTATCTACTAAAAGATCGTTGCATAGTTAATGGTTTTGACTGGGTAATTCTTCACCTTTTAAAGTTATCGGATTAATGGTGTCTTTAATATTGTTTTTCATGACCCTGGTTCTCTGAAAAGTCGACTCAAATAGATTTTAGAAATTTTTTCTCTATTAAAGTTACACTAAATTTGGTCGGTATCAATTTTTTTCTACCAGTAAATAGGTTAGGAAAATACACATGTCAAATTGAAACTATAGTTTTATATTATTTCTACGATGTCTTTTCTTTTTATATTAGTGTCAAATTTACCTCAGAATCTTTTAACTAGGACGTTTTAATAACTTTCTTGTAATATTGGTTCTTTCCACAGTCCTTTGGTTCTACCAACTATAGTTTTTTAAATAGACGTACTATGTAATACAATTCCTTTATTTCTAATTTTGAACACGTTTATTTAGTTTACGACTTCAATAAAAATTATTTTGAAATTTTTTGCAATTAATTTTTACCTCCTTTTGTTTTATATCTGATGACTTGTGTCATCTTTTATAATAGGATTTACCTATTATAGATTTAATTTTATTCTCTAGTCTATCCCCTTGGAAGATAGTAGTAATATTATAACATAACACACTCAAGTCAGTGTGCCAGTATAGATTTGAAAAGTGTTGGGGTACCTGATATCTGGTGGTTCAAGGAGACAAGTACCCTAAGAGGTCCGTTCTTATGACCTCACCCAACGGTAAAGGAGGAGGTCCCCTAGAAGGACTGGGTCCCTAGCTTCCTAGTTTGGGAACAGAGGAGATATCCGTCTGTCTAAAGAATGACGACTCAGCGGTCCAACTGAGTTTATGTCCCAAAGGGACTCCAGAGCTCGTCCTTTTTTTTAGACGGACGTTATATTCTCTGTCGGACGTTTCGTAAAATGGTTTTTGTATTATTTTGTTCGTTGTATGTTTTATAAAAATCACGTCAGAACACAACAGAAAAAAGATGTACTGTCTTTCACTTCTCCTTACTTTCTCGGAGAACTACTTTCACTTTCTTCTCACTTTTTCGACCGAATTTTAAGGTGTAAGTTTTTTGTTTCTAGTACTGTAGGCCAGGGTAGTGAAATGTCGTTTATCTACCCCTTTGTTACCTTTATCACTGTCTGAAACAAAAGAACCCGAGGTTTTAGTGACGTCTACCACTGACGTCGGTACTTTAATTTTCTACGGACGAGGAACCTTCTTTTCGATACTATTTGGATCTGTCGTATAATTTTTCGTCTCTGTAATGAAACGACTGTGTCTAGGTATATCTGTTTTGATACCAAAGAGATCATCAGTACACACCTACACTCTCAACCTCGTATTTCTTCCGACTTGTGGTTTCTTAACTACGAAAACTTGATTCCACAACCTCTTCGGAGAACTCTCAAGGAACCTGACGTTTGTCTAGGTTGGTCAGTTAGGATTTCCTTTAGTCAGAACTTATAAGTAACCTTCCTGACTACGACTACGACTCCGACTTCGAGATTATGAAACCGGTGGAGTACGCTTGTCGAATGAGTAATCTTTTCTGGGACTACGACCCTTTCTAACTTCCGTCCTCTTCCCCTGTTGTCTCCTGTTCTACCAACTTACCGCAGTGACTGAGTTTCCTCTACTCAAACTCGTTCGAGACTCTCTACCACTTCCTATCTCTTCACACGAAGTCAGGTACCCCAGAGTTTTCTCAGTCTGTGTACAGACTGGGGTACCCGACGTCGGGTGGTTCGAGGAGACAGGTACCTCTAAGAGGTCCGTTCTTACGACCTCACCTAACGGTAAAGGAAGAGGTCCCCCCAGAAGGGTTGGGTCCTTAGCTTGGTCAAGAGGGTGTGACCGACCTCCTAAGTAGAGACCCGGTGGATCCTTCGGTCGGGTGTGTATGTGTCTTTTGTAAATTTGATAATTTTACATTCTTTTTTTCTTTTTTTATTGTAAGTGTAAACGGAGTTACTTAAAGTAAAAGTAAAAAAAATTCTAAAGAACCCTAAACTACACCTAGTACAAATTTTAGAAATAACTTAAATAATGTCATAACGAAGACAAAATACAAAACAAAACAAAATAAAAAAACTGGTACTCTGTACACCCTAGGATCGAGGGACTGGTCCCTAGTTTGGGGGACGTAATCTTCTACTACAAAATTGGTGCCTGGTGGTCCCTTCATGGAGTGAAAGTAAAGACACAACAGACACAAAATGGAGTAAAGGGAAGAGGAAAATCTAAAAAAGGAGGTTTTTTCCAACTTTTGTAATTATCTGAATATACATAGTAGAAGTAGTAAGAAAAGATGGTTGATGTAACAATAAATAATGTCCACTGTCGTCTTCTTTTATTTTTGATGGACATTTACATGTTCTAATGGTCGTAACTGTACTCCTTTAACAAGTAGAGAAACAAGAAACAAATAAGACCTGATAATGATGAGACGAACGACCTTCGGAGAGGAAGACATTACGGAGTCCAGGACGAGTCAAAGGTCTCTCCCGTCATAGACACCTACTAATCAAAACTTTCCGAATTTATAGGGTCTTAGCTACAACAGGACTACCGAGTCCCCATTTCCACTAGACGGACGTTACGTCCTCGCCGTCCTCTACGTCCAAGTTGGGGACCCAACCCTTGTAGGGGACCTCCTTTACCGTTGGGTGAAGTCATAAAAAAGGACCTTTTTATAGGGTACCTGTCTCCTTAGACCTCCCGATGTCAGATGTCCCAACGTTTCTCAACCTGTGCTGACTCACTTATTCGTACACTCATTTGTAGTCTTAGTGTTGAGGCTTAAACAGTTGGGTTCCGAGTCACCGACCCGAAGAAAACTAGGAGTAGATACAGCTCTCTCTCAAGAATACCTTTCTCAGTGACCTGGTCCAGAACTTATCACGGTTCTCGTTACAAAAATGAGAGGTAGGAAGATCGGTTAATGTGTCCTATAGTCAGTGGGGGTCTGTTGACATTTGGTTACTCCATTGAACACTTTTCCGGTTACTAACGTAGTTAAAGGATGGATTAGAAGAATTTTTACTTTATTCATGTTATCTCGGTGGGTATACGAAGGATACACGGTCCCTAGGTATGTTTGGGAAATGATTGTAGTTCAGTAACTTAGAAGGACTATTGAGATTTCATTCTAAAAGTAGACACAAGTGTTTACTCTGTGTGTCTCTCCAATACATTTAGAGTGTGACTCAGAAGTTTGCAGTCACAGACCCGTGAATTGGTAGTAGATTGTGACAAAGAGTCAGGGTCCTTTTTTTACTTTGTCTCTCTTACGTTCAACTTTTCTAGAAGTCAAGATCCGTTCACTCCCAACCAAACGTTAGAACACCAGAGAGAGTCGAGGAGTCACCGGTCGTGGTTACATGGGATTTATGACTCGGTCCATTTGTAAATAGAAAGACTCGTCTAAGTCTTACTACTCTTTAAACGAAAGAGATCCCCTTACCTAAGAGATGTTAAAATAAATAAATAATTTCATTTTGTATGTAAGTTACGGTGACAAATAACAAAAGGGGGATTAAAGTATAAACGATACTTTGACTAAAATAGTCACTGTCAAAACGGTTGGAACCACAAAGAATTCTAAACCGAACCCTAGAGACGTGACTCTAAAGGGGTTTCAATTGTACAGTCGTGACTAGTCCTTCCTTCACTAAGTGCACCGACCGTTATTTGACACTCCCTGAGGTCTCCTCCTTCGACTCTTGTCCTCCTTCGTGTCTTTCATATGTTAGGGTAGACCAGTATATAATGGTACCCACACGTGTCTTTACCTTGTATTGATAACCCTACCCCAGAGAACACTAGAAGTGTGTGTAGGGAGTTTTCTCGGGACTCATACATAGGGGTAGTTGTGTTTTACTTTGACTCAAAAGTGACTCCTAAAAGACACTCATATCAAAAACAAAACAAAAAAAAAAAAAATTGAATAAAAAACCCACACGACCCAGAATTAACGATATGTGATCAACGACGTCAACCCCCAATAAGAGAACAATAACACACCGAAGAGAACAACGTCTCGTACCCGAGATCCGTGTGTCCGAAGTCATCAACGTCCCATACCCGAGTCGTCAACACCGGGTGTCCGAATCAACGTTGTACACCCTTGAAGGGTCTGGTCCCTAGTTTGGACACGGAGACCTTGACCGTCCGTCTAAGGGTTGGTGGTCTGGTGGTTCCTACAAGACTCATATCTAAAATTATTACACTTCACATAAATTTTTACATAATCAGACGAATCCAACGATATGGTTTTATGGTATAGGGCCCACCGAATTTGTTATCTGTAAATAATTATAGGGAGTCGTAAGACTTCCTCCTCTTTAGGTCATAGCCCCGTGACCGACTAGGTTGGGTACCACTCTTCACGAGAAAGACTGAATGTCTATTAACAGAAGAACGACACGGGAACGTGCCGGTTAAACATGTTTCAAGATCACAGAGAAGGAGAAGAACACACACACAAGTCAACGAGTCAGTACAGACTGAGAAACGGTAGGACATCTGTTATCGGTCGGTCCGAGGAAACAGGTACCGTAAAGGGTCCGTTCTTATGACCGACGACGACGACGACGATTCAGGGAAGTCAGTACAGGCTGAGACACGCTGGGGTATCTGTAGTGGAGTGGTCCGAGGAGAAAGGGACCCTAAGAGGCCCGTTCTTGTGACCTCACCCAACAGTAAAGGAAGGGGTTACGTACGTACGTACAATTCAGTGAAGTCAGCAGAGGTTGAGACACGTTGGGAGACCTGTCGTCGGGTGGTCCGAGGAGACAGGTACCCTAAAGGGTCGGTTCTTTTGACCACACCTAAGGGTAAAGGAGGAGGTCCCCTAGAAGAACTGAGTTCCTAGTTTAGGAACAGAGGACGTAACGTCCGTCTAAGAAATGGTGACCCGGTAGACCCTTCGGGAAGAAGGAGAAGAATATTCCCGTGATTAGGGTAGCCCGTACGAGATAGACATACTGAAGTCGGTTTGGACTAATAGAAGGTTTCCAGGAAGAGACTTGAGGTAGTGAAATCTCTATTCTCGAAGGTTTATATTTAAAACTTACCTGCATTAAGTGAGGTATCATTGGATTCTGTGTCGTAAAATGAAAAGTTATTTAGGAGGTAGTTTGAACAGAGAAGAAAGGGTTACAGAAGAGAGAATGATAAGGATCCAAAGAGTAAAGAGACCCTTGGGGAAGGTGGTCCTTCGGGGATGGAGGAGGGTGGGAAGTCTTTGAAGGGGGGAAGCTGGTGTAAAGGAGTAAGGAATATGTGTCGGTTATAAAGTTGAGATTCTTTTTCGGTAAGGTGTGTCCAACCGAAACTCGAGTTTTATTTTCTCTAAGAGGTGTGACTAAGATAAGAAAGATCTTCTACGATCCCTTTATAGATTAAAAATAGACGATGTTTTATATAAACCAAAAACAGTGTACGAACATATGGATTGTTTATAAGTACATACATACGTGGTGACTAATTTTTTATTCAAGATAGACATGTCCAAAGGTGATATTGATCAAAAAGAGAAATTTTCAAGGTTCAAATTTAAAACTCCCCCTTTGTCTTTACTGTATGACTTTATGCCGTGTTGTATCTACTTGAGACTTTTATAAAACGACTTCATTTTTGTGATAGGGTCAGCGTTTGCTGGTGTTTACCATACTAAGGGAAATTTCCATTACAGGTCTTGTCCATTCTTTCATCTAATCACTAATGAGTCCTCTTCCGTCTTACCTTTCACTAACGATTACCAATACCTTAAAGAAAGACTTTAAGATTTTTACAAGATTTTAACTGAAACCACCATAACCAACGGGAGGAAAACTGATATGATTTTTGAAAAGTGAAATAATGTAATTTCATATGATTTTTTGTATGAACTTTATCCAGTGATTGACCATATCCGTATACTTTATATAAAGTTATTTCAAAAAAAGAGTTCAAAATACATAAACTGACACGATACAAAAATAACGACGCTTACCCGAAAGAGATCAACATGACTCACTCCTGAGAGAGATCAACACCACGAGCTCGAGTTGTCAACACCGAGTGTCCGAGGTCTCGGACCCGAGTCATCTACCTCACGTACCCGCATCCACGAGGCTCCGTACACTTTAGAAGGACTTGGTCCCTAACTTGGGAACGGGGGATTTAACCGTCCGTATGAGAATTGGTGATCTGGTAGTCCCTTCCGGTTATTTCGACTAGGAATTCAGGTTTCAAAATTTTTAACCTTAATAGAGTTCCTGTCTAAGACTGTTACGACCCAGGGACTTACCCAGATAAGAACTAATAATATGTTTTTAACACAGAATTTTCACTACTTAGTACCTGAAGAGATCACCAGGTCATTAACTATTAGTGGACTGTTACCTCCCTTAGACGGACGTTACACCCTCTGGACCCAAGCTAGGGACCCAATCCTTCTAGGGGACCTCTTCCCTTTCGATAGGTGAGGTCATAAGACCGGACCTCTTAAGGTACCTGACATATCAGGTACCCCAGCGTTTCTCAGTCTGTGCTGACTCGCTGAAAGTGAAAGTGACGGTCACCTCTGTCACGTCCGAGGTAGGGAAGAGACCCTTCTCGTGTCCATTGAGTCTCTTTGTTTCAGGTACGTACGTTGATGACTCGGGCGCACGACGTTGACGACTTCGGCCTCTTGGCTCTCGGTCAGGAGGAGTTGTTCTCTTCGGTGTCGTCGCTCTTAGGACACGTGACGTTGGAACGAGTGGTGTCGATCTCTTTCGTCGCATGGTCGTCGTTGCTCCCCGACCGTGTCGATCTTTTATTTTATTTCATTTATGAAGTAATTTTTTATTTTGTCATTACTTAGTGTAAACCGAGATGAGTCGATTAGTAACATGTCTAGAAGTGAAGTGAGAAATGACCCTTTTAATTGACCCAGGGTTTCATCTAAAGGTTTACAAAATTCATGATTAATGCAATAGCCTTGTTCGTCTTGGAGTTACTTCAGAACTGTATGTGTGTTGTGTATAGACCTACATATCAAAGGTAAAACAAAGAAATATTAGAGTATCCGACGTACAATGGCCACCCGTCATTCCTTAATTTTTTTCTCCATTTTATGTACCAATGAACGACAATTCTTAAATATTGTTTGTCTTCTTTCTTATACTTTCGTACGTATTAATCGGGGTCCTTGTCTTTTTTTTATTCTTTTTAATTGTTGGTTAATCTCCAGACATAGGTACGATTAACGACAGAGACTCTCCATAGGGTAGTTCTTACCGTCGAACGAACAGAGACACTTACCCCTTTCACACTTACTCACTCTTACAACCAAGGAGACATCTTGTTTAAGAATAGAGTGTCCAAGTTTAAAAGGTCCGAGTACTTATACTGTGTAATTATAAGTAATTCACCGTGTGTAATAGTAAAATTTTCCTCTAATGACTCCTGAGTGATAAAAGTAAGGTAGTGTAAAAGGTTAATCCTCAGGGGCAAAACGTTTATTAGTCGAAAGACAACGGTTCCCGAAACGTCGGCGGAAGACCGTTCCCCGAAACCTCGAGTCCAGTCGTAGGTAAATTCATTGTCCTCTTGTGACTTCGTCTTAATATAGAAAGATTACTGTCCAATTAGAACGTCACCACTTGGACTAGTCTCTGCTCGGTAGGAGACTTCCCTCTTCCGTCCTTGCGGAAAACCCTCTCCTAACATCTGTTACTGCAAACTCTTCCTCAACGGATGTCGATAACTCTTTATTTATGTCGGACCCTTTCCAGAACCTTGAGAGTACTTCGTTCCTCTTTGTCGTAACATTCACCTCTAGGATCGCCATAGTTTTACTTGTGTTTCCCGACACGATGATTAGTAGTGACCTCCGATTATTGGTTCGTCCTTTCTTATGTTACTTATTTATACACGTAAAGGAGGGCTATTTGTGACGTCAAGACTTTCTTAAAAAACAAGAACAACTTGAAAGTCTAAAATAATTACTAAAATAGTCTAATTTGTGATCAGATTCTAACCGTTAGGTGAGGTCATAAGAATGGACTTCTTAAGGATACCTGTCTCCTCGGATCACCCTCTGTCAAGTATTCCAGCGTTTCTCAACCTGTTCTGACTTCGGTAAATCGTCCTGTACCTTTCTAACCAAAAACTTTTGATATTTTATTTAAACGTTATTAGGTAAAACTATAAAATACACATATATATGTTGAATGTACGTTATAATGGATTCTATATTGTACAATGTATTAGTACGTTGTTCTTAATAATACATTATAGTACGTTATACGTTATAATACAGTATATACGTATGTATATATAATCCATTATATATTATTTAATGTATATGTCACGTAATATATTATGTACCTAGAGGTGAGTTTGTCATAAAGATTTACTTTGTTAAAGAGTAAATTTAATACATAAGTGTTTTAATCATATTCCTCTATTACCTAGGAAAAGGATTGTTTGAGTCACCAATATGGGAATATGTAAATACGTCTTAACGTATGTTTACCGTTTTGTTTTACATACGTTTTTATCATACATTCCTTTTCACTTAATCAGAAGTATTATCGAGTAGTGAAGAACCAGGAGGAAGGATCTTCCTCAAAGAAATGGTCAAAGAATTCAGAGAAAAATCTTTAGTTCATTCGCGTGTATTCGTATCTGTCTGGTGAACAAAGGGACTGTATTAACCCTCGTACGAGACTCGTGAGGTGAAAGTGTTAAAGTGATTTTTAGATAGAATCTACATTAATCTATAGTTGTAAATATTAAATTGAGTGACGTCCCCTGTATCTGATGTCGTTTTATTAGGTTAGTCAGTGATTTTTCACTTTTTCATTTATTGTTATTGTTTAGGGTCACCCCGACCCTTCGGCTGTAGACCTCAACCGATGTCTTGTAATAGATTTATAGTTCAAAGGTTGTTTTTCAATTCTTTGTGTTTTCAGACTGGGTGTGTTGTCCTTTTTTTTTTGTTGTCTATTATCTTGGCGTTACTCATATATGTGTTAAATTACCTGTTTATGAAGTTTCATCAGTAATATTTATACAAGTTTCTTGATTGCCTTACCTTCGGTACTTACTTTTCAATTTATCTCGATGTGACTTCCTGCACCTTCGGACCGCACGACGTCAGGTACCCCCAGCGTCTCAGTCAGTACTGACACTGGCTTGACTTGTGACCGTCACAGAATAGTTCATTTCGTGTAGTTATTTTTCATATTTAATAAAGAAGATTAACCTTTAAGATCTCAAGATTTTGTGTTATTCCCGAAGCGTTCACCACGATCTCCATTTCTTGTGCGGATAGTTACGTCCTTTGTATTCACTGTGCCCAAGCTAGGGACCCGGTCCTCCGAGGGGGCCTCCTCCCGTGTCAGGGGAACGGACCTCTGAGGGTATCTGTCTCCTCCCACCGTTCGATGTCAGGTACCGTAACGTTTCTCGACCTGTACTGACTTCGTTTAAGCGTGCGTACGTACGTTTTGTGTCATTTACTCTACTTCGTGAGTGATCTCTCCTAGTCGTCATGCAGACTGAACCGTCTTTTTTCTTGATCAATTGAACTTCTATCTAGTTATCTCCACTATGTTGGACGTCTTGTCTCTGTTTTTCCTCCCTTCTTTTCGCTTGTTTCACAGTCTCTGTGAGTCCTGTGGTAATTCGTGTCGTCGTGTGTGAATGACCGTCGCTTAGAAAGTATTTGCTTTCTTTTTATTTCTGTAATACTCTATTTGTCTTTGATTCTTACAAACAGAGACCTTTTAGTCGGAATGTTCCTTATGATACCCTTCAAGAAGTTCGACTTTATTGAACCTAAACCCCTCAGTGTTTGTACACCTTTAAGTTGTCGTGTAATGATTTAAACAGAAAGTCAGAGATTCAGGATAGACTGAGAAACTCTGGGACACCTGACATCTGGTGGTCCTAGGAGACAGGTACCCTAAGAGGTCCGTTCTTGTGACCTCACTTAACGGTAGGGAAGAGGTCCCTTAGAAGGACCGTGTCCCTACCTTGGACTCAGAGGACGTGCCCATCGTCTAAGAAATGGTGACACAGTGGACCCTTCGGGTGTGATGATTTATTGGTTACCTTCTTTTATTATTTAGGATTACCTTTAATCCGATATGAAACTTTAATTTCTTTGGTTTTGTTGAGAATTTATAGACCCTCTTTGATTCTTTCCTTCACGTAGTGACAAAAGTAGATGTGTGTCTTCTTGACATGAGGTCTAAATTTTGAACTTTCTGTAAAAGGAAAAACAAAGGTTCAGTTTGTGATACTTGTTTTAAGTGCACACATTTATTTCGTAAGGTACAATACACATAGTGAGTCAATTCGGACGTACATATACGATTTGTCTGATTCCTACGTTAAACTTTAATCCGTCGATTAATAAATAAATTCCCCCTCGGATTTACTTATGTTGTGTTTCTTTCTTAATGTTGATAAATGTCCCTTAGGTAGTTTCAAAATAACCTATTAATTCTCAAACGGATGAGGTGACACTCCTTTCGACTAATTACCTTAGGACCTTTTAATCTCGACCATTTTTGGGATCATTAGTAAGTTAAGTTTACTAATTAAAATTTTATTCCAATGACTTTTGGTCATTCCCGTTTACAAGACGAGTTCCAGTAAACACATTTCGATCTGGTTCAAAAGTCCCAAAAAAAACAAAACAAAACAAAACAAAAAAACGAAAAAGTTAGACTCAATCGATATATTGGTCTCTATTCTCTTCAAGTTTTAATACAACTAATTTTTCTTCCGAAAACTCTTTTCTAACTTCTGATAAGATTGTGTCCCTTTTGGATGGATGTTTTTTATTAAGTACGTAAACTTCAGATCCAGGTCATAATTGTCCTTTTGTTATCTTACCCTTTCTGATCTCTAGAGAAGTTCTTTTAATCTCTATAGTTCCCTTGTAAAGTACATTTCTACCCGAGTCATTTCCTGTCTTTACCATACCTGGATTGTCTTCGACTTCTATTCTTCTCCACCGTTCTTATGTGTCTTCTTGATATGTTTTTTCTGGAAGTGCTGGGTCTAATAGTGTTACCACACTAGTGAATGGATCTCGGTTTGTAGGACCTTACACTTCAGTTCACCCGGAATCCTTTGTAGTGATACTTGTTACGATCACCTCCGCTACCTTAAGATCAACTCGATAAAGTTTAGGACTTTCTACTACGACACTTTCACGACGTGAGTTATTCGGTCGTTTAAACCTTTTGAGTCGTCACCAGTATCCTGACCTTTTCCAGTCAAAGGTAAAGTTAGGGTTTCTTTCCGTTACGATTTAGTACGAGTTTGATGACGTGTTAACGTGAGTAGGGTGTGTGATCATTTCTTTACGAGTTTTAAGAGGTTCGGTCCAAAGTTGTCATGTACTTGGTACTTGAAGGTCTATCAATTCGACCTAAATCTTTTCCGTCTCCTTGGTCTCTAGTTTAACGGTTGTAGGTAACCTAGTGACTTTTTCGTCCTCTCAAGATCTTTTTGTAGATGAAGACGAAATAATTGATACGGTTTCGGAAACTGACACATCTGGTGTTGTTTGAGACCTTTTAAGAATTTCTCTACCCTTATGGTCTGGTGGACTCTTTAGAGTCCACTCCTTCCACTACGTCCACTCCTTCGCTGTCAATCTTGACCTATACCTTGTTGTCTGACCAAGGTTTGTCCCTTTCTTCATGTAGTCCCGACATATAACAGTTTCACAAATAAATTGAAAATACGTCTTATGTAGTACTCTTTTCGACCCGACCTACTTCGTGTTCGACCCTAGTTCTAACGGTCCTCTTTATAGTTATTGGAGTCTATACGTCTACTATGGTGGGAATACCGTCTTTCACTTCTTTTTGATTTCTCGGAAAACTACTTTCACTTTCTCCTCTCACTTTTTCAACAAAATTTTAAGTTGTAAGTCTTTTGATTCTAGTACCGAAGGTTAGGGTAGTGAAACACCGTTTATCTACCCCTTTGACACTGTCTGAAAGAAAAAATCCCGAGGGTTTAGTAACGTCTACCACTGTCGTCGGTACTTTAATTTTCTGTGAAGAGCCTTCTTTTCAATACTGGTTGGATCTGTCGTGTAATTTTTCGTCTCTGTAATAAAACAGTTGTTTCCAGGTAGATCAGTTCCGATACCAAAAAGGTCATCAGTACATACCTACACTCTCAACCTGATATTTCTTTCGACTCGTGACTTCTTAACTACGAAAACTTGGTACCACAATCTCTTCTCAGAACTCTCAGGGAACCTGACGTTTCTCTAGATTGGTCAGTTAGGATTTCCTTTAGTCAGGACATATAAGTAACCTTCCTAACTAAAACTTCAACTTTGAGGTCATGAAACCGGTGGAGTACACTTCTTGACTGAGTAAACTTTTCTGGGACTACTACCCTTTCTAACTTCCACTCTCCTCTTCCCCTACTGTCTCCTACTCTACCAACCTACCGTATTGACTGAGTTACTTGTACTCAAAGTCATTTGATACCCTCGACCGATACCTGTTCCTCCGGACCGCACGACGTCAGGTACCCCAGCGTTTCTCAGTCTGTGTTGACTCTGACTTGACTACATAATTGTCTCCGGTTTATAAATTTAAACCAACACGAGATTTACGTTACGAAGTCAATTACAAGTACACCTCCTTTGTCCTTCCTTTTCTTTGGAACATAATCATTAAAACCGTACACTCAATCAACCTTTCCTTTGACCTTATAAATCTTTTTGATACTTAAGTCGTTCCTCCTCATCCACATCAGATCCTTTCGACTAGACTTCAACTAACACCTTGTAAGATTAATAATCTTTCCAGTCGGAATGTAACTAAATTTTCGACGAAAGAACTTTGAAAGTCGGTAATTAGGATCAAGAAGAGAGAGCTAGTTACGTCTTATTTAAACAAAGGAGAAGGTGTTTTATCGGAAATTATAAATTTTTTTTAACGGTACAAAGGAAATTAATAGAAAAGAGATTTAGTTAGTAGAGGACCATCCAGTTATTTAGGTGTATATTATTTTGAAAGTCTTGTCGGTGTTAAAGGAGGTGGAAAGACACTATAAGAGTAAAATGTAACACTATACGTCCCCAAATTAAGAACCGGGTTTATAAGACGGGAGAACAGGTCACGAGAGGGAGTGAGACTAAGAGAGAGATAAAGAGAGAGAGAGAACGATGAAGTGTCGTGATAATATTCTACTTAATTCTGGTACACACCTTTTACTAAACCTTAACTGGTTGTATACATGTAAATGTAAATATATTATTAGAATAGTTGGAAGTAAATATCACTTAACCTTTAAGAATAGAGTTCTTGATAAGTAAATCATATATTCCTTTACCGTCTCACTTAGAAATTTCACCTTAAAGGTTTGGAGTTGATCAATTTGAGAGGGAAGTGACAAAAACTGTAGAGACGTATTGTGGACGTATTAATAAATTACCAAAAGTAAGTTAAGTGAAAAGATGTATTCAGTATTATTTATATTCTAATTAGTATTAAAAAGTACCCGAAGTCAAGTCACGTCAGCGAGTCAACTCAGGCTGAGAAACGTTGGGGTACTTAGCGTCGTGCGGTCCGGAGGTACAGGTAGTGGTTGGGGGCCTCAAGTGAGTTTGAGTACAGGTAACTCAGTCACTACTGTAGGTCGGTAGAGTAGGAGACAGCAGGGGAAGAGAAGGACGGGAGTTAGGGAGGGTCGTAGTCTCAGAAAAAGTTACTCAGTCGAGAAGCGTACTCCACCGGTTTCATGACCTCAAAGTCGAAGTCGTAGTAAGGAAGGTTTCTTGTGGGTCCTGACTAGAGGAAGTCTTACCTGACCAACCTAGAGGAACGTCAGGTTCACTGAGATTCCTCGGAAGAGGTTATGGTGTCAAGTTTTCGTAGTAAAGAAGTCGCGAGTCAAAAGAAGTGCCAGGTTGAGAGTGTAGGTATGTACTGGTGACCTTTTCGGTATCGGAACTGAACTACCTGCAAACAACCGTTTCATTACAGAGACAAAAACTTATACGATAGATCCAACCAGTATTGAAAGGAAGGTTCCTCATTCACAGAAAATTAAAGTCCCGAAGTCAGTGGTAGACGTCACTAAAACCTCGGGGTTTTTTATTTGAGACTGTGACAAAGGTGACAAAGGGGTAGAGAAAGGGTACTTCACTACCCTGGTCTACGGTACTAGAAGTAAAAGACTTACAACTCGAAATTCAGGTGAAAAAGTGAGAGGAGAAAGTGAAAGTAGTTCTCCGAAAAATCAAGAAGAAATGAAAGACGGTATTCCCACCTCAGTAGACGTATAGACTCCAATAACTATAAAGAGGGCCGTTAGAACTAAGGTCGAACACGAAGAAGGTCGGGTCACAAAGAGTACTACATGAGACGTATCTTCAATTTATTCGTCCCACTGTTATATGTCGGAACTGCATGAGGAAAATGACAAACATTGGTCAGAGAACAAGGTACAGGTCAAGATTGACAACGAAGGACTGGACGTATATCCAAAGAATTCCCTGATCTAGACTATCTATCTCACGGACTACTTGATACCTGACTCCAAGTACTGAACATGTCCTCTGTCCCTAGTTCTGGTAGGGGTACCTTTTCTTTCCGTTTTTGTATTTTACCGACAGACCTCTCCGGAATGTTTATCGACACTTTTCTTCTCTCTACCTTTCGTTTCCTCTTTTCCTTTCTATATTCGTAGACTTACGTCTCAAGGTTTCTTATCGTCCCTCTCTATTCTTTCGGAAGGAATCACTAGTTACGTTTCTTTATCTCCTTTTGTTGTTTTACCCTGTCTTACCCCTCTAGAGAAGTTCTTTTAATCTCTATGGTTCCCTTATAAAGTACGTTTCTACCCGAGTTATTTCCTGTCTTTAACAGACCTGGATTGTCTTCGTCTTCTATAATTCTTCTCCACCGTTCTTATGTGTCTTCTTGACATGTTTTTTCTCGAAGTGCTGGTTCTATTAGTGCTACCATACTAGTGAGTGGATCCCGGTCTGTAGGATCTTACACTTCAGTTCACCCGGAATTCTTCGTAGTGATACTTGTTTCGATCACCTCCACTACCTTAAGGTCAACTCGATAAAGTTTAGGACTTTCTACTACGACACTTTCACGACGTGAGTTATACGGACGTTTAAACCTTTTGAGTCGTCACCGGTGTCCTGACCTTTTCCAGTCAAAAGTAAGGTTAGGGTTTCTTTCCGTTACGGTTTCTTACGAGTTTGATTGTGTGTTAACGTGAGTAGAGTGTGCGATCATTTCATTACGAGTTTTAAGAGGTTCAGTCCGAAGTCGTTATGTACTTGGTACTTGAAGGACTACAAGTTCGACCTAAATCTTTTCCGTCTCTTGGTCTCTAGTTTAACGGTTGTAGACGACCTAGTATCTTTTTCGTTCTATCAAGGTCTTTTTGTAGATAAAGACGAAATAACTGATACGGTTTCTGAAACTGACACACCTAGTATTCTTTGACCCCCTTTGAGTATCCGAAATTAATAAAAAAGTCTATTTATCTTTCATATTATTAATTTTGACTTTCATAACAAGTGGATATTACATTTTAGTCAAATGTATGGGGATCGACTTCAGTAGACGTGCAATCCTCCATGACCAGTTGACTTGTCAGGATCTCTCTCTTGTGACCCCAATCAAAGGTAAGAGGACAGAAATGTAATCGAATAATTTTGTTAATCTTATATAAGGTGTAGAAATAATTGACCTAAGAACCTTCATTGTTACTGGACTGGCACATTGAAACTTTATAAACCATTTACCGTGACGACGACGACGACGACGATTCAGCGAAGTCAGCACAGGCTGAGACACGCTGGGGTATCTACCGTCGGGTGGTCCGAGGGGGCAGGGACCCTAAGAGGTCCGTTCTTATGATCTCACCCAACGGTAAAGGAAGAGGTTACGTACTTTCACTTTTCAGTTTCACTTCAGCGAGTCAGTACAGACTGAGAATCGTTGGGGTGCCTGACGTCGGATGGTCCGAGGAGGCAGGTACCCTAAAAGGTCCGTTCTCATGACCTCACCCCACGGTAACGGAAGAGGTTTTACCGTGACCAGCAACAGTAAATAGATCTCCAACACAAACCCGGACGATACGGTCCTCACTGTCTTCAGTCCTTTTCCCCTTTCGATCTCAGTGGTACGCCTGACTCCACCACTAGGATACTTCCGTTCTGAACGACAAGAGGTGTTATAGGGTTTAGACCAGTATCGAGAAACGAACATTAGGCTCGGGTGATATAATAAGTAAACTAAGTCGTTCCTTCAGAGGGACTGGATACCCCATCTGTGGTAACAAAAGAGTCTCTGAAATGAAAGAGTTCTTAGTTACTGTCTGCCCACAGTCTTGATTCTGAGTTTTAATCGAGACATACTGAGGTTTGGAGAACGACAAAGGGGTCAATGTGTCACAATTTCAGGTCAGAAATAGGTGTGCCTAATTCTTCTTTCAATTACACAATAAGACGACCGTTACCTCTCTGAACTCACTGTACCGAATTTGTCTGAGATTCAGGTCGGTCTTTAGACGAGTAAGTTGGGAAGAGTCCGTATTCTGTGTGGCACTAAGATGGTTTTGAATCAAGAAAGGAACGTCAACGAAGTTTAAGTGCGAAACCCATCTTTTCCTGACTAAACTGGTTCCCTTTCTCTTTCGATGTATAGGAGTTACTTAACTGAATTTTATTGAGGTTAACGGTCGAGTAGAATCGTCATATTTAAATAATAACTGTATACTATCTATTTTACGATTAAAATAAATTCTTTTCCAAAACGAACTTGTTTACTTCCATATATCATCACTCTTCCTTTCCTTCCTTCCTTCCTTCCGTCTTTTCTTCTTCTTTCCCTCCTCCCTCCGATTCTCGTCCTAAAACCTATTTCTTGTGAAGACTTCTCGGGGAGACGTTGGTTTTAGAGTACGGAAGGAGGGGGTTTAAGACGTGTAACTGTCCTGACGGTTTTGTGTCGGACGAGAGATAAGGACTCAAATACTCGTGTAAAATCACACTAATATTAACTATAAACGTAATAACTTTTGTAAGTTCCACAACAGTGTAGTTTACTAGGAGTCCTTTTAAGTTACTATACCCACTTCGTTCCGAATAAGAGAAACGAAAATCTATAGTCCAGAGTCTCCCTTGTTCTTGGAGAGACTGAGGTTTAAGTCATAAGAGTGATGACATAGTACGTTTAACAAGACAACTTGACACCACACCTTCTTCTGAGAACTCCCAGGGAACCTGACGTTCCTCTAGGTTGGTCAGGTAAGATTTCCTCTAGACAGGACCCACAAGAAACCTTTCTGACTACGATTTCGACTTTGAGGTCATGAAACCGGTGGAGTACGCTTCTCAACTGAGTAACCTTTTCTGAGACTACGACCCTCCCTAACGCCCGTCCTCCTCTTCCCCCGTTGTCTCCTACTCTACCGACCTACCGTAGTGGTTGAGTTACCTGCACTCAAACTCACTTGAGGTCCCTAACCGCTACCTGTCCCTCCGGACCGCACGACGTTAAGTACCCCAACGTTTCTCAACCTGTGCTGACTCGTTGACTTTACTTGACTTGACTTTCTTAATAAAAAATATAGATGGTAAATTAATTTGAACTTGATTACATATGGTCCACCAACGTCATAAGGTTCCAATCACATGGTTTTTACCTGTTTCGATAGTAAGTAATGTAAGATCACATCCTTCAGTCTGTTATTTGTTTCCTGGTTTATGTATGCCCGAAGGGACCACTGAGTCTACTTAGACGGACGTTACGCCCTCTAGGGCCAAGTTAGGGACCCAGTCCTTCTAGAGGACCTCTTTCCTTACCGATGGGTGAAGTCATAATAACGGACCTCTTAGAGTACCTGTCTCTTTGGACCACCGGATGTCAGGTACACCAACGTTTCTCAGCCCGTGTTGACTCACTGTTTATGAAAGTGTTCAGTCCTTCAGCACGGTTCGTCTCTTTCTTTCCTTTTCTTTTTCGGTCCATTCCCCCTATTGTTTTCATGTCTCTACCCTCTTCCACTATAAAATAATAGACCTTTATCTTACATAAAGTATATAACTACCTTATATTTGGTAAATTCCATTTAAACCCTTTTATATATCTTTATAATGTCCCGAAGGGAACACCGAGTCTGCCATTGCGCAGACGGATGTTATGCCCTCTAGACCCGAGCTAGGGACCCATCCCTTCTAGGAGACCTCTTCCTTTACCGTTGGGTAAGGTCACAAGAACGGACCTTTTAGGGTACCTGCCTCCTCGGGTCATCCGATGTCAGGTTCCCCAGCGTTTCTCAGGTTGTGCTGACTCGCTGAAGTGAAGTGCAGTGTATCTTTATAATAAAAAGTTAAACTAATCATATCATTTTTTTTAAGTGTATCATCCTCATACCCCAAACAACACTGGGTACTTGAGATCATACTCCGTATTCTCTGTATAAGCATCACCTGGTGTCAAGGGTAGGATTTACCTAGGATTGAGTCTGGAGGTCTTTCTAAGTAACGGATAGGACGTAAAGTGAAGAGTTTAAACTCTTCTTACGTAAGTACCATTCATTATAGGATCTTTGATTCCGACACAGATCCGTCTCGAAAGGTCTCTCTTTATTTAACAGGTATTTTCTTCACGAACAGTATTCTGCTCGTCTGTACCCTAAGACCCTGTGTGGTCCCAAATGTAATGGTGGCACCGAGTCACGTAGTAGACAGTGAAGGTCCCCTTCCGTCCGCAGTTCCCCACTGTCTAATGTCCTGAACTCTTTCGGGAGGTCGACTGGTCGGATTAATGGGAGTCGGGAATAGGTCGGTAAGCAGTCACAAGACTTGTCCGGAGAACCTCTGACCCTCTGTCGTGAAGTGTAAGAGAAAAGAACGAGTAGAATCTCGTTCAGTACAACTTCAGAGATAAACGTTGTCTTTTCATCTGGCAGGCGAATGTTCGGGAGGACTATATAGTGTTTTTAAAGTCTCTAATTCATTATGTCTCTTTTCCTTCCTTTCCTTCAGTAGAAGAGAGAAACTTTACGTGAGTCAGACATTAAATAGTTCTCAGATGATTTAAGTTTTCGTGGATGATACATGATTTAGACGTAGAGCTATAGAAGGTGTCCTAAGGAGATGGAATAGAAGGAAATTTTCAGATAAAGGGAGAATTTAAACATAAGTTGTCCCAACAAACGAAAAGTCTTGTCTCTGTCGTTTACGATACAAGTTAAAAGGACAACCGAAACTAGTTAATTGGTACGGATGGGACTCATGACCTATCTTGTCTTACCCCTAGTAAGTCGAATGACCTTTGATCACAGTACTAACTAATCGTTACAGACGGTACCGGGGTCTTCTATTTTCGAAGCCTTGATCGTGACACTGTACCTTCTCACAAACTCCTCGTTATTTTTTTGTTTGTTGTTCTTGTAACGTCCACACGAGCCGGTACAGGTTCAGAAACGGTGGGACACTCGACACCGGGAGGTCCGAGGAGACAGGTACCTCAAAGAGTCCGTTCTTATGACCTCACCCAACGGTAAAGGACGGATCCCCTAGACGGGTTGGGTGCTTAGTTTGGACGTTACCGTCTGACTGAGAGATGGTGACGTCGTGGAACCTTCAGAGTAAAAATTTCACGAGTCTTTGTAAAGTCACTAGTACCAGTAAAGCCTAGAGTTTAGACCAATCCTAAAGTTCAATTCCGGTTCAAAATTGTAGTGTGCAGACTCCGTACTTTTATTGAGTTCACCCTAAACAGAAAAAAACATTCAGTCGGAACTCAAGTGTAGGATAAAGATACCGAAGAGTCGTCATTCTAAAACCGTTGAATGAGTAACAGGTACGATGAGTCAGGTGAGTGTACGATTGATTATTAAGTCTTTTATGGTCGGAAAGTGACTACAAGTCTAATTGACTCCAGTACCTATATTCATAAGACGTGTCTCGGACCGTCTCCAATCCTCCGAGTTATTTACCATCGATAATAATATGAATTTATATTAAATTCCATGTTATTTAGTAAGAGAAAAGACATGAAAATTTAGTGACAAATATTGAGATGACATCTTACTCACGTGACATAATATCAAAATAAAAACTTGTAAATATTTACATATCCGTAAATATTTACATGCCAGTAGTTAATGTCGGTCGTATCCAGTTGAACGAAAGGGTAAGGATTATTTTAATAAATTTTCAAGAGATGAAAGGACTTCTGAGGGTGAAAGAGGAGGAAAAGTAAGTTTTGTATCGAAACGGAAAACAAAGTCTCCTTATTCCTCTCTCTCTCGTTCCCTCGTACTCTCTCTCTTTTCTTAGGTGACCTATTCAGATTGAAGACTTGAGTTGTCTTCAATATGGTTGTAGATATGAAAGAGGAAATAAAAAGACTATCTCTTATAGATTTCAGTCTTGAGGTCGACACGAGACCAAGGACAGGTAAGCTACTTGGACCTCCTAAACTGAGGACATCAATAGGAAAGAGGGTACAAAAGTCAAAGAGTTGGTGAAGCCTTAAGAAAGGTATATGGTAATTTACACGAGATTAGAGAGGGAACGACATTCGTTAACTTTTTTCTTGTTGTTGTTGTTGTTGTTTTTTTTTTTTGTAACGGATGTAAAAAGTGGAGATTATTTTCATACAAAGTTCGGTTTTGGGAGCAGTCTCCTCAGGGTCTGTAGAGTCCTCACGTAGAAGGAACAGTAGGAACGGTGGTTAGGCAGTAATCGACTCTTATCGGGACCCCTTCACACGGGAACTACTTTTGCTTCGGTATCTAAAGTCTCTTGTGGTCGACCTCGGGAACCAGTGACGTCAGTCTCAAGACTCTACACGCAAGGATATCGACGGTGTGAGTCTCTAGTGTGATTCAGAAGTAATTACAAACTGAAATTTTTTCTACATGTCTGTTAATTGTCACACTGTAATATATCACCCGAAGGGGCTGTCGAGTCGCCCATTTCTTAGGTCGACGTTACGTCCTCTGTGTCCTCTGTGCGAAACTAGGGACCCATCCCTTCTAGGGGACCTCTTCCTATACCACTGGGTGAGGTCATAATGTGATGTATCTTATATTGGACCACTGATGAAATTTAATTTATCAGTATATTTAATTATAGACTTCTTCGGCTAGTGTATTTAGAACCTCTCTTATCGTACGGTTCTTCCTGTATAGTCAAGTTTTTGGACATTTCGTTCTCCTCGCACTATATCACGCCTTTGTCCTCCTTTCCAATTAAACCGATCTAGTGTCACTCGTTTGTTTTCTCCTCTCGTCCTACGTCAGTCCTACCTTCTCTCCGTCGTCTATTATTACCGAAATGTTCGATCTTATTTTTCGATCACACTGTAGAAACCTAAAAAAAGATTCATAATATATTCAGTGACTTCTGAAATTAATCTTTTTTACATAAACCCTAAATGTAAAAATTTTGTAGTGAATTATAATCTTTGGTACATTTAGGGGCACTGATAGGTCGATCGAATAGGTATGTTGTCTGAACAACGAAACAGCGATTCAGCATACGTTGAGACACTGGGGTACCTGACATCGGGTGGTTCAAGGAGATATGTACCCTAAAGGGTCCGTCCTTATGACCTCACCCAACGGTAAAGAAGGAGGTCCCTTAAAACGTTTGGGTCCCTAGACTTGGGTGTAGAGGACGTAACCTTTCGTCTAAAAAAATGGTGACTCGGTAGACCTTTGTTATCTGACGATGCATTCACAATTTTTCCTATTTCTCAGGGACATCCGTGACCATATTTTAATACTAACTTTATATTACGAATCAATTTTAAGTTCTATGTCTTTCAGACTGATTATACTATAGTAAACGCATTTTATACTTATACGTATACGATTAAACACGAAGGGACTACCGAGGAACCATTTCACTAAAATGAACAAAGGACTCCACCCAAACATAGTGAATATTTGAAAGGAGAAGTTTGACGAAAGGACCCAGGTAGTAGATTAGATGACAACTAAGAAACATCGCACACGTACATAAAATAGAATCAATAATATATGAAGTCGAGGTAAACAAAGAAATATAAAAGGTTGAAAAAAAATATTGAGATAGTAAAAAGAGAGTTCAACCGACTCATAGAAATACAGATAATGGAACTTTAGAAAGAACTCATTTAAATAATAAAGGTGAAGAGAATCAAGAAGAAGACCCCAAAACAGAACAAGAAAGTAAACCTTATATAATAAAACAAGGGAGTAAAACGGATTAAGAGGTACAAACAAAGACACATATTCCTACCAGTCAACAAGGAGGACTATATCTATATATAGATATATATCTATATATAGATATATATCTATATATCTATTGGAATATATCTTCTATAGGATATTCTTGGTCGTCGTTGAGTTGGGACCACTGGTGTTGACATGCGATATAGTCATGAGGATTGTACCCGACACACTCAGGAAGACAACCCTACCCGATTGATGACACTCGAACGACTATCCACCCCGACCGTAACTTGAACCGACCGACGGTCTGGGACGGAACACGTCACCGACGACTTGGGGACTACCGTCCCGACCCGAGGTCCCGATGATCGATTCCCAGGGTCTCGACCAAGACCGAGTAATAGTCCACCCTGACGAGAAGTCACACCAAGTTCTAACCCAAGGTGTCCGGGTCTCGACCCCGACCGGGTGACTGTTTACCCATTCGGGACCTTTGATCTCACGATTCAACGAAATCAGAACAGACTGACAAACACTGGGGGACCTGACATCGGGCGGTCCGAGGAGACAGGTACCTTAAGAGGTCCGTTCTTATGACCTCACCCAACAATACGGGAGGAGGTCCCCTAGAAGAGTTGAGTCCCTATCTTGGACGTAGAGGATACGTGACGTTTGGAGGCTCGGCAGTACCTTCGGGACGTGACCAGAAGTTTAGGTCTGCAAGATTCCTGGGCAGAAGAGTCAAGTTCTGGGGGACCGACCCTTCAGGTGACACCCCAAACTTGGGGAGTTAGATTCCCTCTTAGAGACTTTAACAATAATAGGAGGACAAACACGCAACGGATACGTTCCACTCGCAGAACTGATATGACATAGAGGTAGAGAGGGTAAATAACGTACGAGAAGTAGGAAAATATAAATCAACACCTTTTAGTGAACATGAACAGAAGTCCAGTAAGAGTATCCATCTACGAGACACTGATCAACGTTAAAGTCACACAGTACCCTCCTCCACTCGATCCCAGAAGGAAGAACCGGTAGAACTGACATAGAGGAGGGAAAATGAGTGATAGTTTAACGAGAAAACTAAAAATAGTAGACGAAGAATTAAGACCAGAAGACTCTAAAACACTTGTTCGGTATTAATGAAAAAGGTGTTGCAGTTAATAAACTGTCTAAAGGTTCACCTTCTAATTATAACTCTTCACTATGTTAAATCCTGGGTCCTCTATCTACTGTTGTCAAATTATACCAACTGATTCTTCCTTAAGAGGAAGGATGAGATTTGGTATTTGTCGACCCTTTGCCTGAATAATTTACTTCCTTACTTACTTACTTATGTATTTATTTGTGTCGTTCGGGGTATGTATGTTTGGAAGTTTAACGTTTGAAAGTTTTTACGTTTATAACTAAGAGTACAGGTCAGTGTGTTCAATCGAGGGTGCAGGTCACGTGTGACAGTGTGCGCACGTGGGAGATGTTCGTCAACACGGAAACTCGTGAAATGTCATGACAGATATCATGTTATCAACAACAACGGTAAATCAATAAGTCAGTTTAGGTTGAGAAAACACTGGGGTCCCTAACATCGGGTGGTCCCAGGAGACAGGTACCTTAAAAGGACCGTTCTTATGACCTCACCCAACAGTAAAGGAAGAGGTCCCCTAGATGAGTTGGGTCCCAAGATTGGGTGGAGAGACCATAACCGTCCTCTCATGCTATACAATAAAGTTCGGGTCCTACAGATCTTCGTTTTCATTTTCGTTGTCACTACATCGACCATGATAGCGTGAAAAGTTCCATGGTTTAATATTTTAATTTTTACGAAAGTAACAAAAAACAAAACGAACAAAAAATACATAATACGCACACTTTTCATGATATTTGGATAATGTCATACCATGATGTACCGGTTAACACAATCAATCCATAGATCCGATTGAAACAACCTGAATGTTTGTCTAACCTGAATGTTTGTACGAAAACCTTACTTTGTGTAAGCATACATTCCTTGAATAATATTTATTTTCAATTTTTGTGTATGTTGACTCGGTCTTTAGTTCTTTACCTTTAAGAGTTCACGCATCACTTTCTTTGGATCTTTTTTAATCTCAAACCTGACTTTCATTTTCAATTTTGAATCGAGAAATAATCGTTACTAAGAGGACGACCCAAACCCTCGATTTTGACATCTTGGATACAAAAATCCCTCGACTTTCATGACTTATTATGAAATATTATTATTATTACTGATTATTATTATTATTACTTATTATGACTTCAACTAGAAATGTTTCTTACTAGGGTATGGACTTTACCTAATTCTTTTTTGATGAGTCAGTGATTCCTTCCATTATTGAACACCCTTGTAGAACACCCATATTTTTCTTAATTGACGTTCTTTATCCCTAGTCTCCTGAGGTAGTGCGTATTGAAAATACAAAGATAAATACGATACGTATTATTTAGTATCCGTCTATTTAATTGTATTTTCAATAGGATCCTGAAACTTTAGGTATTCGTAGAAAGGTAGTGGGAGATGAGGGGTAAAGTTCTTGTATCCTGTAACGGTATCTTCTGACGATTTCGATGTTGAATCAAATGTCATTTTTCAAAGTGTCGGTATTCATTTCGATGATAGTACTTCTTCTCAGTCGTCTTCCTTTTGTTCTTTTGTATGTGAGGTTTTGACTCTATCTCCTGGTCATACTTTCCCAAAAAGTTTTCGTATTAGTTTTGTAAGTTTAACTATAATATTTCCTCCTGTTCTCTTTGTTTTGGTCCTCTTTTATATTCGTCTAATAACATTCTTGGTTTGTCTTAAAAATATTCTTTTTATGTCTATACTTTTGTTTTATGTAAAAGACAACAGTCAAACTTACCTTCTAATATATATCGACTTCTCTATTAATTACTTAATGAAGTAGACTCTATTAGTGGATCTTACATCTTGTAATAGGAGTTTTTAAAATGGTTTTCCGGGTTAGAATTAAAAAAAAGGTTAGAATTAAGAAAATGAGTTATCGTAACACTAGAACCCGTATATTGGAGACCACCTGAGAAGAATAGAGATTTTAGTCCCGATTATTATCTATTGAATTCAGAGTAAGTCAAGTCAAGTCAAGTCAGTGAGTCAACACAGGCTGAGAAACGTTGGGGTACTTAGCGTCGTGCGGTCCGGAGGGACAGGTAGTGGTTGAGGGCCTCAAGTGAGTCTGAGTGTAGGTAGCCCAGTCACTACGGTAGGTCGGTAGAGTAGGAGACAGCAGGGGAACAGGAGGACGGGGTTAGGGAGGGTCGTAGTCTCAGAAAAGGTTACTCAGTTGAGAAGCGTACTCCACGGGTTTCATGATCTCAAAGTCGAAATCGTAATAAGGAAGGTTTCTTTAGGGTCCCGACTAGAGGAAGTCTTACCTGACCAACCTAGAGGAACTTCAGGTTCCCTGAGAGTTCTCAGAAGAGGTTGTGGTATCAAGTTTTCGTAGTTAAGAAACCACGAGTCGAAAGAAGTGTCAGGTTGAGAGTATAGGTATGCACTGGTGACCCTTTTCGGTATCGGAACTGATCTGCCTGTAAACAACCGTTTCATTACAGAGACGAAAACTTATACGATGGATCCAACCAGTATTGAGAAGAAGGTTCCTCATTCGTAGAAAATTAAAGTTCCGACGTCAGTGGTAGACGTCACTAAAACCTCGGGGGGTTTTATTTCAGACTGTGACAAAGGTGACAAAGGGGTAGATAAAGGGTACTTCACTACCCTGGTCTACGGTATTCAGAGTAATTCAGTAATCTTCATAATTTACTCTATTATCAACATGGGTAAGATAAGTTTTCTGTGTATGTCTTTACATCAGTAGTAATAATATTAATGGACTCGAGGGGTCCATGTGGCCACCTTTTCTTGGACGGATTTCTATATCCTCTGAGTTTTCTGTGTTCAAGTTAGGGACCAGGATTTCTAGGGGACCCCGTCCTTTACCGTTGGATAAGGTCATAAGAACGGAATTTTTACGGTACCTGTCTCCTCGGACCTCTTGATGTCAGGTACCCCTTGGTTTTTCAATCTGTACTGACTCGCTGACTCACGACTTGACATAGTTGACAATAATTTTTCATCAAACCCCCCGAAGGGTCCACCAAGATCACCATTCCTTGGACGGGCGGTTACCTCCTTCGTATTCTCTGTTTCCAGACTAGGGACCCAACCCTTCTAGGGGACTTCTTCCTTTACTGTTGGGTGAGGTCATAAGAACGACCTCTTAGGGCACCTGTCTCCTCGGACGGTCCGATGTCAGGTGTCCCAACGCTTCTCAACCTGTATTGACTTCGTTGAATCGTGTGTATTTATTTTCCATCAAAATTATATGAGTTAAGTACATGAATGAACAGAGATTTAAAGGGGTATCGTGATAAAAAATTAAATAACAAAACAAAATGACTTCATATCTCCGAACTACTTCAAGTTCGACCTTAGTTTTAATGTTTCTCTTTATAATTTTTGGAGTCTATACACCTACTATGGTGTAATTATCGTCTTTCACTTCTCCTTGATTTCTCGGAGAACTACTTCCACTTTCTCTTCTCACTTTTTCAACTGAATTTTGAGTTGTAAGTCTTCTGTTTCTAATTCTGTAGACCAGGGTAATGAAGTACCCTTTATCTGCCCCTTTGTTACCTTTGTCACTGTCTGAAATAAAAGAACTCAAGTTTTTGGTAACACCTCTCACTAACGTCAGTAATTTAATTTTTTACGAACAAGGAACCTTCTTTTCGATACCGTTTAGATCTGTCGTATAACTTTTCGTCTCTATAGTGAAACGGTTGTTTCCAGGTATATCAGTTTTGATACCAAAAACGTCATCAGTACATACCTACACTGTCGACCTGGTATTTCTTCCGACTCTCGGTTTCTTAACTACGAAAACTTGATATCGCCACCTCTTGTGAGAAGTCTCAGCGAACCTGATGTTCCTCTAGTTTGGTCAGTCAGGATTGCCTTTAGTCGGGACTTATAAGTAACTTTCCTGACTACGACTTCGACTTCGAGGTCATGAAACCAGTGGACTACGTTTCTCGACTGAGTAATCTTTTCTGAGACTACGACCCTTTCTCACTTCCGGCCTCCTCTTCACCCACTGTCTCCTACTCCTCCAACCTACCGTAGTGACTGAGTTATTTAAGCTAAAACTCGTTTCAGACCTTCTATCACTTCCTGTCCCTTCGGACCACACGAAGTCAGATACCCCACCCTTTTTCAACTTGTACTGACTCGATGACTTGTTGTTGTTTATCGATTAAAAGTTATACCACAATCAAAGACCATATGTCTTTCATTTAAGTCATTAAAATATATATATATATATATATAGACAAATGTATGTATGTGTGTATATAATAAAAAGTAAAAGGAAAGATAATACCAAATGATATCCTATAACTTATATCAAGGGACACGATATCTCATCCTAGAACAAAGAAGTAGGATATATATTGTCAAACGTAGATGATCATGGTTTGAGGGTCAGGAAGGGAAGGGAAGGGTAAGGATCGTTACTGTTCAGACCTGGATTAATTACAGAAAAAATCGTCAACAACTTCTTATGGTTATGTGATCTAAAACGTAGATCTTTCTAATGTACAAACGGATTAAGGTCACATTCAAAACTGGGTAAAACACTTATTAAATCTCGTATAATATTTTATTAGTGGTCATACATATAAGGGTCTCATTAAGTAAGGTAAACTCATTGTGAGTGTTCAAATAAACTCTCCCACCCTCACATTCCAGTTCAGTCAAAATATCTCTGTCTCCTTGTACATCTTCTTCTATCTTTCTCATTTCCTCTTAAAAGGTGAAACATAAAAAACTTTTAATTGTCATCACATACTTTTAGTGTTGGTTCAGTCAAAAGACTTAACCTTGTGTAAATTCAATTACACTTACAAGTAACATGTAATCGAATAATTTCAGAGACTTTTCGGAACGTCATGTAAATTAAGGTTGAGTCGTAATATTTTTACTCAATTGTCAACTAGGATACAAAAAACAAAACAAAAAAAAAAAAAAAAAAAAGACGTTTTGAAAGGAAAGTGTAGAAGTGTCCGGGTAAAATCTCTGAGATTTTAAAGGAAGATGTTCATGACTGTGGCAGAGGGGTACGGAAGGAACCCCTCTTTGGAGTCTCCGTTCTGAGTTAAAAGAGTTGAGATTTTACCCTTGTAATTATTTAAGTACTGTTCAGTTACTCTTGACATTCAGTTTACTCGAGTGTTTTGTGACACTCGAGTTGTCACTTTCAGCGAGTGAGAATAGGTAGAGAAACGTTAGGGTACCTGATATGTCAGGTACCTTAAGAGGTCCGTTCTTATGACCTCACCCAACGGTAAAGGAAGAAGTCTCCTAGAAGGGTTAGGTCCCTAGTTTGGGTCCAGAGGACGTAACGTCCGTTAAAGAAATGACATACTCGATGGTCCGTTCGACACCCGGAGAAGGGCCTCGTCAAAGGAAGTAAGTCCGGTCGTTTCTTCTTAGTTATCCTCTCAGAAGTTCCGTCTGTCATCCTAAGGGACCACCGAGTCTACCATTTCGTAGACGGACGTTACGCCCTCTGGGTCCAAGTTAGGGACCCACCCCTTCTAGAAGACCTCTTCCTTTACCGTTGGGTGAGGTCATAAGTACGGACCTTTTAAGGTACCTACCTCTTCGGACCACCCGATGTCAGGTACCCCAGCGTTTTTCAGTCTGTGCTGACTCACTGAAGTGAAAGTGAAAATTCCGTCTGTCATCACACGTCATCTTCATAGTATTAGTACTTCCACTGTTGGGTAGTGTAAACGGTATAAGAGAACCCATCCTCGTTCAGTGTCAAAGGTAGTGTTACTTCCTTTCTCTGATATATTCCATACTTATCGTCTTCTTCCCTTACTAGTCTCTGATAGAGTAACAGACCCTGTATCATTCAATCATCACGTATTGATAATCAGTGAGTCAGTACAGGTTGAGACCCTGAGGCACCTGAGATCGGGTGGTCCGAGGACACAGGTACTTTAAGAGGTCCGTTCTTATGACCTCACCCATCGGTAAGGGAGGAGGTCCCGTGAAAGGACTGGGTCCCTAACTTGGGTCCAGGACGTTACGGCCGTCTAAGAAGTGGTAGACTCGGTGGTCCCTACGAGGTTCTTATGACCTCACACATCGGTGAGGGAAGAGGTCCCCTAAAAGGACTGAGTCCTTAGTTTAGGTCTAGAGACCGTAAAATCCGTCAAAGTCTCTTTCACCTACTAACCTCCGGTAGAGTCACAATAGACTGTGTTTACGTCAGTTTGGTGTACCCGACCCAAAATGAACATAAAGAGGGAACAAAACTGACATGAAAGGTGGACTCGAGAACTAGAAAAGTTCGGGGAGATGGAGGTGGTAGTGAG
Organism: Capra ibex; assembly: GCA_006410555.1. Lineage (NCBI taxonomy): Eukaryota > Metazoa > Chordata > Mammalia > Artiodactyla > Bovidae > Capra > Capra ibex. Next base: position 17,647,806 of record SJYO01014747.1, read on the forward strand.
GTAGAAATGAGAGTGTCTTAGGTAAAATTGTCAGTCCAAAACATATCAGAGGAAAAAGAGGTCAGTCTATGTCTACACCTATCTATCTGTTTTCCTGTCTGTCTCTGTGTCTATCCATCTATCTGTCTGTCTATCTGTCTATTTATCTATCTATATCCAAGTGTATACCCGAAGGGACCACTGAGTCTACCATTTCTTTGACGGACGTAACGCCCTCTGGCCCCAAGGTGGAGACCCAGTCCTTCTAGAGAACCTCTTCCCGTATCGTTGGGTGAGGTCATAAGAACGAACCTCTTAAGGTACCTGTCTCCTCGGACCACCCGATGTCAGGTACCTTAGTGTTTCTCTGACTGTGTTGACTCGTTGATTGTGTTGTTTATATCTCTGTGTATGTCCATATACATATATGTATACGTACACACAAACAAAAATAAATTTTTGCACTAGTATAATGGGGGTGTAAAATTTTACACACTTATAGCTTATGAGTGTGATGAGTTAGTAAGGTGATGATTATCCTTAAGTGATTGAAGGGTGTAAAAAACGTGTTGGTTGTTACTACGTTATTTTTAGGAACACGGGCATAAGAATGGATGACTACGTAAACAAAAAGACCCTATGAAAGGGTGTCGCCCTACAGACCCAGTTTCCTATAGAAATTAAATTATCTATAACGGTCTAACGAAAGGTTTTTTCGATATTATTTCGTGTAAGGGTGGTCGTTATATAATTTCACAGGGAAAAGAGACATAGTGACGGTCGTTATCCACAATGACGAGACAAATCACGAACGGTCCGACTACCCGTATTTCCCTGTAGAGTAGTGAAATTAAACGTAAGTGACTGCTGACATCTCCAACTCGTAGTATTACAAACAACCGGTAAACCTTAACGGAAAAACACGTAACGAAGTAGGATCAGAAGCGATTAGAAACATAACCCTACGAACTTTCTCGATAAATATATTTCACCTACAATTGAGTATAAGAAACTTAATTGTAAAAACGGGTTTGGGTAATAACAAAAGATACATGAAAAATTGACTTTAGAAGCAGGCATGTTTTCAAAATTTTAAAATATACCAGATATACGTAGAATAAAACAAAGTAAGATAGAGATAAATTGTCTCCTTCACCTGATTTATAAGTACAAGATTGTAAAATAATAAAAGAGTAAATTAGAAATGAGTAGATCTTAATAAGACACAAACCCCGTTTTGCCCCTAATTAAAATCAAGGAAGACATTTCTATCGGTCAATACGGTCATGGTAGATAGTAATTGGGTCAAAAGAATGTATTAATAATGACAGTAACACATAAGTTAAGAGTGAATCGGAGTCTATATCAAGACCTAAGGGGTTTAACGTAATGATTAGAAATAGAGGAATATATGGCTATGATTACTATTTAACTGAACTCACTGATAAAGTTTACTGTAAAATGTATTCGGTTGAAGAGGGAAATACAAAAACAAAACTTACGAAAAGAACTGTTAAGACACCGTAAACACGCAAGTATATTTGAGAATCTTATTAAGATATGTTGAAGTTTTCTTTCTGTATAATCCTAATATGAATCTTAAAATGTTTTGATATGTGACTAAAATCTTCTTAATCCTAAAATAAATAGTTGGTAGCTACAGAATGAATGATAAATAAGTCTAGAACCAGATATAGAAAATTATGTTAAAACATCTTTAAAATAAATACCTTCACAAAAAATAAAGGGACAATGTAAAATAAAAATTTATATTTAAATCAATAAAATTAACCTCCGATTAATGAAATGTTATAACATAATCAAAACGGTATGTAGCTGTACTTGGACGGTGCCCACATGTACACAAGGGGTAGGTCTTGGGGCGAGGGTGGAGGGAGGGGCATGGTAGGGAGACCCAGTAGGGTCACGTGGTCGGGGTTCGCAGGACATAGGACGTAGCTTGGACCTGACCGCTAAGAAAAGAATATACTATAATATGTACAAAGTTACGGTAAGAGGGTTTAGTAAGGTGGGAGAGGGAGACGGTGTCTCAGGTTTTCTGACAAGATATGTAGACACAGAGAAAACGACAGAGCGTATGTTCCAATAGAAATGGTAGAAAGATTTAAGGTATATATACACAATCATATGACATAACCACAAAAGAAAGACCGAATGGTAATCGGTTTGAGTAGTTCTTTGTTTCCCTCTTTTTAGTTTAGTTATTTTAATCTTTACTTTTACCTCTCTAGTGTTGTCTATTGTCTTTATGTTTCCGAGTATTCTCTGATGATAGTCGTTAATATACGGTTATTTTACCTGTTACGCCATCTTTACCTGTTTAAGAATCTTTTCATGCTGAAAGGTTTTGACTTGACCCTTCTTTATCTTTTAGAATTGTCTGGGTAGTGTTCGTGCCTTTAACTTTGCCATTAGTCTTTAGAAGGTCGTTTGTTTTCGGGTCTAGGTCTACCGAAGTGTCGACTTAAGATGGTTTTTAAATCTCTTCTCGATTGTGGATCGGATGAGTTTGAGAAGGTCTTTTAACGTCTGCTTTCATTTGAAGGTTTGAGTAAGATACTCCGGTGGTAGTGGGATTATGGTCTTGGACTGTTTCTACGGTGTTTTTTTCTTTTGATGTCCGGTTATAGTGACTACTTGTATCTACGTTTTTAGGAACTGTTTTAAGATCGTTAGTCTTAGGTTGTTGCGTAATTTTTCTAGTATGTGGTACTGGTTCACCCGAAATAGGGTCCCTACGTTCCTAAGAAGTTATAGGCGTTTAGTTAGTTACATTATGTAGTGTAATTGTTTAACTTTTTATTTATGGTATACTAATAGAGTTATCTACGTCTCTTTCGGAAACTGTTTTAAGTTGTAGGTAAATACTATTTTTCAGAGGTCTTTCGTCCTTATCTTCCTTGTATGGAGTTGTATTATTTTCGATATATACTGTTTGGGTGTCGTTTGTAATAGGAGTTACCACTTTTTAACTTTCGTAAAGGGGATTTCAGTCCTTGTTCTGTTCCCACGGGTGAAAGTGGTGATGATAAGTTGTATCAAAACCTTCAAAACCGGTAGTCTCGTCTTTTTCTTTATTTTTCTTAGGTTTAACCTTTTCTTCATTTTGAGAGTGACAAGCGTCTACTGTACTAGGAGATGTATCTTTTGGGATTTCTGAGGTGGTCTTTTAATGATCTCGATTAGTTACTTATATCATTTCAACGTCCTATATTTTAGTTGTGTGTCTTTAGGACACGTAAGAATATGTGATTATTACTCTTTTATCTTTCTCTTTAATTCCTTTGTCAAGGTAAGGGACAATGTAAAATTTTTCTAAAAATGTCTCATATCAACGAAAAGTCAAAACATAATCAAAGACGACGTGTCGTTTCACCTAATCAATATCAATATGTATATAGGAGAGAAAAAGTCTAAGGGAAGGGTAAGTACAGTGATGTCTCGTAACTCATCTCAAGGGGCACGATACGTCGTCTAAGAGTAATCAATAGATGAAACATGTATCATGACATAGATATAGTTAGGGATAGAAGGTTAAGTGAGGTGGAGGGAAGAGGGGAACCATAAGTGTCCAAACAAGTGATGTAGACACAGATAAAGACGAAACTTCTGCTCAAATAGACATGGTAAAAAGTTCTAAGATGTATATTCGTTACATAATACTATATTATAGTCTAATATGTTCACTATATGATCCTATAAACAAAAAGACTGAATAAAGTGAGACATACTACCAGTGATCCGGATAGGTAAGGGACAATTTAAATAATGATTGTAAGATGACAAGTAAAAATATGGTAACACTTACAAACCAAGGTGAAGTTAAAGATTCACGAATAACGATAAAATCCTTTTTGAAAAAGAGAAACATCAAAATGACATCTAGTTTAGAGGAAGGGTGTAAGACAATAGTTAACTTCCTCTTGAAACAAAAGTGAAAATTGATACCCTAAAAACACAATAAAACCATATTTTATAAAGATAATAGATCTTCTCTATCTAAATACTCAAAAGAAAAATTTTAAATATAGGAACTTATTTAACTAAAAGAATAACATAAAGACCTTTAAAGTCCTTTTATAACTGATCGCTATATGTAGGAGTTGAGTAAGAACTAAATTTGACTTTACCAAAGTCACTAGAGACACGAAGGGACTACCAGGTCTACCATTGTTTAGGTAGACGCTACGTCCTCTGACTCCAAGTAAGGGACCCAACCCTTCTAGGGGACCTCTTCCCTTGTCGACGGGTGAGGCTATAAGAACGGACTTCTTTAGGTACCTGTCTCCTCAGACCGTCCGATGTCAGGTACCCCAACGTTTCTCAGTCTGTACCGACTCACTGAAAGTGAAAGTAAAATCACTAGACACCGATTTTTATTATAAATGACGACTGACAACCATTTAAATGTATTGTACAAAAATACAGATGAAAACGAAAAAATCATTACTCATTCGGTGGTGGTGGTGGTTACTGAAACTGAGATACAGTAAAGTAATAGACAATTATACGGGATTACACAGAAGGAGAAATTAAAGAGTTTCGTTACCTAATATAGTTAACTCATAGACTATATGTCAGTGAGAACGAAATGACCTTCTTTACAATAAATCAGCACCGTATACATATTATGAAATGCTTTAGAGATTATAAAATAAAACTGAAGATGTAGATATAAGTATTTACTATCAGAAGTAAAAGGAGTAGAAGATAAATGAAAAAATTTTCTAGAAATGACTCTATATTAATGTTTGATAATTGTATTTAAAGTGACTAAGGTTCGTAAGTAAGTTACTGAAAGTCAGTTAAATGTCAACACGTTAGTAGTGATATCAAATATATAAATGTAGTGGAGTTCTAGAAAAATTGTAAAACCGGTACGACACGTGGTACACCTTAGAATCAATGGACTGGTTCCTACTTTGGTCACGAGGGACCGGGAACGTAACCTTCGAACCTCAGAATTAGTGACCTGGTGTTCCCTTTAAGAAAAAAAAAAAATTAATTCTTCTAAGAAATACGAGTATACGTCAGTTAAGGACAGGGGTTGAGGTTAGGGTTCGTTGTTGATTAGACAAAAAGTCACAGATAACACGAGTCCGAGTCAGCAAGTCAGCACAGGCTGAGAAACACTGGGGTACCTGACATCGGGTGGTCCGAGGAGACGGGTACCCTAAAAGGTCCGTTCTTATGACCTCACCCAATGGTGAAGGAGGAAGTCCCCTAGAAGGTCTGGGTCCCTGGCTTAGGTTCAGAGGACACGGAGGGTGTGACCGTCCGTATAAGGAATGGTGACTCAGTGCACCCTTCTTGAAGACACGGATATCTGATGAAATTTATTTGTAAGATATTTACACTTAGTATGTTATACACAGAGACGCAGATTGCAGAAAGTAGACTGTTAAAAAAAAATTCTAGGTATGTAAAACATCGTACATAGTGATGAAGTAAATAAGAATGACGACATAAACAGAATAAAATTTTTAGATAGAAAAACTAAAACCTTAATTCTTTTGAAGAATTTTAGAAGAATTTAACCATACATTGTTAAAACAGTATCGTTTTACTAGAAAAAGAATTTCTCATCTATCTTAATTGACACTTGGATGACCACAGAAAAAAGTTACTATACATATTAACGAAAATGTAAGAAAAATATAATTAGTTAAATTCGAAGATGAAGAAAAATCTAATTAAAATCATTAAATTATAAACCATCCTTTATTAGATGAAAAAGATCCTAAAGTTTGCAAACGGTACACAAGAGAGTATTGACAGGAAATGGTCATATAATCATTTTAATGTAGAAAGATTAGAAGTCAGAATATAAATTAAGGAAGGAGAAAGAAGAATAAGAGGAGTAGGACACGGAAGACGACGACGTAGAAAATCCAGAGAGTAGTCCGAATACTCTGTCGAATACCGGAAAAGTTAGTCATTAAAAAAATTAAGGACATTAGAAAAATTTTAATGAAAATGATAATTAAAAGTAACTAAAACCTGAAAGTAAAAAAAGGTTAAAAGAAGGGTAAAAGAAAACAAAGCTGATAACAAACCGACTATAGGAAAAAAAGATTTTGATACCCGAATGGTCCACCGTGTCACCATTTCTTAGACGGACAGTTACGTTCTGTACGTTCTCTGTACCCAAAACATGGACCCAACCCTTCTAGGAGACCTCATCCTTGACACTCGTACGAGGTCATAAGAACGGACCGTTTAAAGTACCTGTCTCTTCGGACCACCCGATGCCAGGTACCCGAGTGTTTCTCGACCCGTCTGGACTTGTTGACTTGTGTTGTTGTTGTTTTGACCGGTTAGAAACAGAGAGGAGCGAAAAAAAGAAATGGAGGAGGACTTTAAGGAAATAACGTAACAACCAGAGATTCCAAATAATAGGTTAAGAAAATAGACAAGAAAATATAAAAGGGTTGAGACATAGTAGACTCTATAAAGAAAGTGGACCAGAAGGTCCAATGTATAAACCTTATAGACGACACTGATATAATCAAGTCAAGTCAAGTCAAGTCAAGTCAGCGAGTCAGCACAGGCTGAGAAACGCTGGGGTACTTAGCGTCGTGCGGTCCGGAGGGACAGGTAGTGGTAAAGCGCCTCAAGTGAGTCTGAGTGCAGGTAGCTCAGACACTACGGTAGGTCGGTAAAGTAGGAGACAGCAGGGGAAGAGGAGGACGGGAGTTAGGGAGGGTCGTAGTCTCAGAAAAGGTTACTCAGTCGAGAAACGTACTCCACCGGTTTCATGACCTCAAAGTCGAAATCGTAGTAAGGAAGGTTTCTTTAGGGTCCCAACTAGAGGAAGTCTTACCTGACCAACCTAGAGGAACGTCAGGTTCCCTGAGAGTTCTGATATATACATATATATATATTGAAGTCTTTGGTACTGTATCATATAGATCTATAAAAACCTTATACTAAATAGAACGTAAAATAAGTTCTTTAAGTTTTAATAGGTGGTTAAAAGATGAAAATAAATTCTCACTTTGAACCCGAAGGGACTACCGAATCATTATTTCTCAAAAGGACAATTTCGTCCTCTGTACCCAAACTAGGATCAGTCTCTTCTAGGGTGTACGTACCTCGTTTATTCGGACACAAGATCTCGGGCCCTCGGTGTTGATGGGTCGGGTACATAATGTTGATGACTTCGGGTACGTGACATCTTAGTGTGAGACGTTGTTCTCTTCAGTTGTGTCATTCTTCGGACAAGTGACGTTACTTCTTATTGGGAGTAACGTACGTGTCGTTGCTTCTGAGTCACGTCGGTTTTTATTTAGTTATATTATATTTTTTCTCACTTGGAACTGAGTTAACCGTAATGTTAAGAGGATGGTAGAAGTAGGTTTTCACTCACTTTTACTTAGTTAAATACTGTAGAGATGATACAGGTTCTTTAGAAATCTACCCATGTCAAGTGAATTAAAACCCCCCCCCCCCTGTAACTGGATTAATAATGGGAGTGACTTGAATATCAGATCATAATATCTGTCCGTCGTACTTTTGGGTATTTACTTATACACTTTCGTTTTATATTCAGTATAGTACTTTCTTATATTTTCTACTGGTATTCTCTTTTATTGTCCAACCCCACCTCCGCATCACTAATGTTCCGGATATCGTCATATCAACCCTTCTGAAAGGACCTTCACTAAATTCGATTCTTACTTCCTACTCGACTGATGACGTCCTATATTCACCTTGTAACGAGGTCTGTCTTCTTTTGTAAGCATTTCTCTCGCTAGAGAAGTTCCGTAACCTTCTTCTAGTTGTGTCGACTTCGTTCAACCCGAAACGTCCAACATATTCTTATATCATAAGTAACATTCTCTGTACTTTTCGGTTACAGTACATATTTCTTCTCTCATTACAATGTCTGACCAAGGTTTAACCTCTTCCTCATGCAGCCCCGACATATAACAGTGGGACGAACAAATTGAATATACGTCTCAGGTAGTACTCTTTACGACCCGACCTTCTTCGTGTTCGACCTTAGTTCTAACGGCCCTCTTTATAGTCATTGGAGTCTATACGTCTACTGTGGTGGGAATACCGTCTTTCACTTCTCCTCGATTTTTCGGAGAACTACTTACACTTTCTTCTCTCACCTTTTCAACCGAATTTCGAGTGTAGACCAGGGTAGTGAAGTACCCTTTATCTACCCCTTTGTCACCTTTGTCACGGTCTGAAACAAAAAACCCCGAGGTTTTAGTGACGTCTACCACTGACGTCGGTACTTTAATTTTCTACGAATGAGGAACCTTCTTTTCAATACTGGTTGGATCTATCGTATAACTTTTCGTCTCTCTAATGAAACGGTTGTTTCAAAGCAGATCAGTTTCGATACCAAAAAGGACACCAGTACATACCTACACTCTCAACCTGACACTTCTTTCGACTGACGGTTTCTAAATTACGAAAACTTAACACCACAACCTCTTCTGAGAACTCTCAGGGAACCTGACGTTCCTCTAGGTTAGTCAGGTAAGATTTCCTTTAGTCGGGACTCATAAGAAACCTTCCTTACTACGATTTCGACTTCGAGGTCATGAAACCGGTGGAGTACGCTTCTCAACTGAGTAACCTTTTCTGAGACTACGACCCTCCCTAACTCCCGTCCTCCTTTTCCCCTACTGGTTCCTACTCTACCGACCTACCGTAGTGGCTGAGTTATCTGCACTCAGACTCAATTGAGACCCTCTACCACTACCTGTCCCTCCAGACCGCACGACGCTAAGTACCCCAGCGTTTCTCAGCCTGTACTGACTCACTGACTTGACTTAACTTTTACCTACTAAGACCTACGACGAACTTCTCATCTAACTCCCAACAACCCAGTGTCTACACTATAAACATGTCTTTATCCTTAACAATCACAGAAGATTTAGTCTCCAGTCGTGGTCTATTCTTGATGAAATCCCAAACGTCAGGTACATCAGAGACAGTATTGATTCAACGGTGATGTCGTGTACTTGTGAGTATCTGTTATACATTTAATCACTCCTACCGATATAAGAGTATTCTACAATAAATGTTCATGTTCATCACCCAAGATAAACTGGACGTTCGACATTAAACTTTAAATCTATAAAGAGAAAGTGAATAGGGTTTTATAGTAGTTACTCTACGATTTGAGTTTCAAGACACTATATAGAGTATCTGACTAGTGTCACTCACAGTATGTCATCCACGATTCATTTATAAACGACTTGTTTTTTGTGTATTATAACTTTGAATGGATTAGTCTTTTTTTTAAAATATAAGAACCGAACCACAGTGATTCGGTCGAAATACGGGTATAGGTGTAAGACGGGTAATGATGTCTTACTAAGGACTGTTTACTATGACCTCTCAGTCGAATCACTTCTTCCATAGAGTCTAAACGGAACTGGACATAAGGAGAGATTATAGAATAATAAAAAAAGAGTAATTACCTCTCTAAGATGTAAACTATCCGAGATAGGGAAGAACAAAACCTTACAGAATCTCAGAGGAAAACTATAATCACATCTCAATTTGTCTAAGTTTTTTTTAAAAAAAAATTAAATAGGAATGAACTACCTATTCTAAAAACATAAATACTATGAAATTAGTGTCCTGACATCGGTACTTTAATTTTCTGTGAATGAGGAACCTTCCTTTCAATACTGGTTGGATCTATCGTGTAACTTTTCGTCTCTGTAATGAAACGGTTGTTTCCAGGCAGATCAGTTCCATACCAAAAAGGTCACCAGTGCATACCTACACTCTCAACCTGACACTTCTTCGGACTCGTGACCTCTTGACTATGAAAACTTGACACCACAACCTCTTCTGAGAACTCTCAGGGAACTTGACGTTCCTCTGGGTTAGTCAGGTAAGACTTCCTCTAGTCGGGACTCACAAGAAACCTTCCTTACTACGATTTCGACATTGAGGTCATGAAACTCGTGGAATACGTTTTTCACCTGAGTAACCTTTTCTGAGACTACGATCCTCCCTAACCCCCATCCTCCTTTTCCCCTGCTATCTCCTACTCTACCGACCTACCGTAGTGGCTGAACTACCTACACTCAAACTCACTTGAGGCCCACAACCACTACCTGTCCCTCCGGACCGCACGACGCTAAGTAGCCCAGCGTTTCTCAGCCTGTGCTGACTTGTTGACTTGACCTGACTTAGTGTCCTATAAACCTACGACCTATACCCTTTCGGGTACCTAGATTCTTCATAGGAGTTGTGGTTCTAAAACCTACTCATACCTATTAGACCACGTAAAAAATAATGATCATTCATTCCCGTGTCTTAAATGTACGGTCTGGGATATTTATTTTGTCTAATCATCCATCTTTGGACTCGAACTTAATCAGACTTAACCCCTACTAAACCGTAATTATACGGGTAATAGAAGTAAAGGAACTTTTTTTATAGTGATACAAAGAAAACCCCTCTATCAAAACTATCACTTCCCACAAACGATTGAACTTCATCTCTAACCCTTTTCATAACGTTATAAAATTTTTTCAAATTGGGTACATTTGAAAAGGGTTTCAAATCAGGAAAAATCGAGTCGAATTCTACAATATACCCAAAAGAAGTACCGAGTCGCCATTTCTTAGACGGACGTTACGTCCTTTGAACCCAAACTAGGGAACCATCTTGGTCTCTAGGGGACCTCCTCCTTTAACGTTGGGTGAGGTTATAAAAACAGACCGTTTGGGGTACCTGTCTCCCAGGACCACCCGATGTCAGATACCCCAACGTTTTCTCAGTCTATACTGAATCGTTGATTTGTTATTCTATAATAATATCCTCTGTAGTATACCAGTTATTTTTGGGGAACCATAGAAGGTCGGTCTGAAAAGAAACGGGAGTAACAGACGTTCTGAGGTCCCTAGTGACGATACTCGTAACTGACAAATGAAACCACTCATTTTAATGTTTCATAAAATTCTTTTTATACTGATTGTACCATTCAATCATATTAATATCATATCGATATCAATATCATCGATTAAAAAATTCGAAACTCCAAAAAAAGGTATATATATATAAATCTTTTATTTACGTATAAGACACCTTTTGGACTTTTTATGTGTTTGATTTTTTTTTTATTTCACTAGTTTGGTGATACGTCTCTCTCAGAGTCAATATGTATTTTGACCCTAGTACGACTTTCGTAACGAAACCCTGGACGAAAAATTTTGAAATAGTGTATCGTATATGTACTGTAATTGTTTAGAAGAACTATTTCGTAAATAACCATAATTGTTTCACATAAACTATTAGTATATTGAAACCTGCGTATTGAACTCAGACTCAAAAGTGATGATTTTCATTTTCATACTTCTTACAAAAACGTATATAATTATCACGAAAGAATCAAATTTACTGTCTTTTGTATTAAATTTGATATTCTCAATATCTATAAAATTTTGAGGACTGTGTCTGGGGACTTAATGAGATGTCTCTCAATTGGTGTATAAACGACGTCACTACATTCTATAGTCGTTAAAACCATCTTAAAGTGTATGTGACTTTTAATGGAAGTTAAAAAAAGTCTATGTGTCTATTATTTATAAATTAAAATTAGAGTAGTCCAAATTAAAATTTAATTTAAAATTAACACTAATTATGAAAGATGAAATACTTAATAAGGAGAGTAAAAAAAGAGTTATTGTATAAGTAAAATATATAAACATTAATATAATCAGAAAACACATTGTATATATAAATATACATCGTTTATAAAATGAACAGTAAATATGAACGTAGTATAAAAACTTCAAAAGTTATATGTGTTTTAAAATTTAAGACAGGTTACTATCGGGGGGTGGGAGTAAATAAATCAAAACCATAGACAGGGTCTAACATACTTTAATAATTATAACGATAAAATAAAACCCGAAGAGTCCACCACCATCACCATTTCTTGGGTGGATGGTAACGTTCTCTGAATTCTCTACACCACAAACTAGGGACCCGGTCTCTCTAGGGAACTTCCTCCCGTGCCGTTGGGTGAGATCATAAGAAAAGACCTCTTAGGGTACCTGTCTCCTCGTACCACCCGATATCAGGTATTCTAACGTGTCTCAACCTGTACTAATTTCACTGAACCATGTGTACGTACGATAAAATAAATTCAGTAGAAAATTCACATTTGTTATTAATAGGTATAAAAGTCTACTCCTTTGACTCCGTGTTTATCCGAGTGGTAGAACGACTTCTAGTGTATGGTTGATCATTCCTCGTCTCGATAAGTAATTTCGGGGTGAGGTCTCGGATGTCTCTTCCACTACCATGGGGTGGGGTCATGAGAAAACGGACCTTTTAGGGTACCTGTCTCCTCGGACCGTCCGAAGTCAGGTACCCCAGTAATTCTCAACCCGTACTGACTCGCTGAAGTGAAAGTGAAAAGTGAAAGTACGTAACCTCTTCCTTTACCGTTAGGTGAGGTCACAAGAACGGACCTCTTAGGGTCCCTGGTCCATCGGACCACCCGACGGCAGATACTCCAGTGTGTCTCAATCTGTACTGACTTCGCTGAATCGTCGTCGTCGTTGTGGTCGGTCTCGGATGAAATAAGTAATGATATAAAAGGTATAAAAGAAACTCCGAAAACGGAATTTTTCGGATTATGGGAGATTTAACCTATTAAAGAGTAACGACTGTGAGTAGAGAAACGGATTGAGAGGTGAAAGAAGAAAAGGAAAGAGAAAAGGGAGAAACGGAAGGAAAAGAGAAAGAAGTGTACGACAAAAGAGAAATAAGGTAGACCTCAAATACAACTCAATATCACATTCTATTTTTACGTTCAATTTAGAAGTCTAACAATAGTTAATAAAGACGCGATGAACAATTTATTAGATCGTAAAACAGTTACTACATATTACCGTAGAAACAGTATACTCTTTATCAGTCTGAACCTCCACGTAAAATAAAGTGACGGGACAGTCATAAATAACAGTAACACGTACAACGATAAAAAATAGTAATATCATTATAGTGTACCGAATTTACAAAATCAAGTCATTACAAAATAATAACATCTCACACCGATGACAAAGAGTTAAGAAAAATAAAAAATTAAAAAATTTTTAAAATGAAATAAAATGAAATGTTATTACATAACCAAAACGGTATGTAACTGTACTTAGGCGGTGCCCGTATGTACTCAAGGGTTAGGACTTGGGGGGAGGGTGGAGGGAGGGGTATAGTAGAGAAACCCAGTAGGGCCACGTGGTCGGAGTTCATAGGACATAGGACATAGCTTGGATCTGACCGCTAAGTAAAGAATGTACTATCATATGTACAAAGTTACGGTTAGAGGGTTTAGTAGGGTGGGAGAGGGAGAGGGTGTCTCAGGTTTTCAGAAAAGATATGTAGACACAGAGAAAACGACAGAGCGTATGTCCCAATAGTAATTGTAGAAAGATTAAGGTATATATACACAATCATATGACATAACCACAAAAAGAAAGACCGAATGAAGTGAGACATATTAGCCGAGGTCAAAGTAGGTGGAGTAATCTTGACTAAGTTTACATAAGAAAAATTACCGACTCATTATGAGGTACCATATATACATGGTGTCGAAAGAATAGGTAAGTAGACGACTACCTGTAGATCCAACGGAGGTACAGGACCGATAATATTTGTCACGATACTACTTGTAACCCCATGCGCACAGAGAAAGTTAAGACCAAAGAAGTCACACATACGGGTCGTTACCCTAACGACCCAGTATACCGTCAAGATAAAGGTCCAAAAATTCCTTAGAGGTGTGACAAGAGGTATCACGACATGATCAAACGTAAGGGTGGTTGTCACATTCTCACAAGGGAAAAGAGGTGTGGGAGAGGTCGTAAATAACGAACATCTGAAAACCTAGTGACGGTAAGACTGACTGCACTTTACCATGGAGTAACACCAGAACTAAACGTAAAGAGACTATTACTCACTACAACTCGTAGAAAAGTACACAAACAATCGGTAGACATACAGAAGAAACCTCTTTACAGATAAATCAAGAAACCGGGTAAAAAACTAACCCAGCAAATAAAAAGACCTTAACTCGACGTCCTCAACGAACATATAAAAACTCTAATCAACAAACAGTCAACGAAGTAAACGATAATAAAAGAGGGTAAGGCTTCCGACAGAAAAGTGGAACGAATATCAAAGGAAACAACACGTCTTCGAAAATTAAAATTAATCTAGGGTAAACAAATAAAAACGGAAATAAAGGTCTTAAGACCCTCCACCTAGTATCTCCTACGACGACACCAAATACAGCCTCTCACAAAACGGATACAAAAGGAGATCCTCAAAATATCAAAGACCAGAATGTAAATCTAGAAATTAGGTAAAACTCAAATAAAAACACATGCCACAATCTTTCACTAGATCAAAGTAAGAAAATGTTCACCAACTGGTCAAAAGGGTCGTGGTGAACAATTTCTCTAACAGAAATTAGGTAACATATAAGAACGGAGGAAACAGCTTCTATTCCACAAGTATACACATACCTAAATAGAGACCCGAAAGATAAAACAAGGTAACTAGATATAAAGACAGAAACACGGTCATGATATGACAGAACTACTGACACCGAAACATCATCTCGGACTTCAGTCCGTCCAACTAAGGAGGTCAAGGTAAGAAGAAAGAGTTCTAACGAAACCGATAAGCTCCAAAAAACATAAAGGTATGTTTAACACTTTAATAGACAAGATCGAGACACTTTTTATGACGACCATCGAACTATCCCTAACGTAACTTAGACATCTAACGAAACCCATCATATGAGTAAAAGTGATATAACAAAGAGTTAAGAAATTTGTTTAAATGGGATTACTAGTGTACGAGACGATACATCCATCTAGAAAAGGACGAAATAAAGGAGGGAGAGAAAGAAAAAAAAAAAAAAACTGGTCAAAAGTTTATTACACAACAAAGGATCGTGAAGTCTCCATTAGTTACCATCATAAAAAGAAACAAACACAAAAATACACAGTAATACACTACCTAAATTTGTATAACCACACGGGATTAATAAGGGAAAGTCTGTCACCACTAGAGACAAAATGGTACCTAGTAAAACGAAACTTGTAATTTTTAGAATTCATTGAAAGTATGAAAGAAACTAGGTTTAATTAAAAGGTGTAAAGAATGGGGTTCAGTCCTTAGTTGGTACAGGAGTTCCTAGTGACCAATTCAACAATAATTCATCAAGTCCTAGACCCATAATCTCAACGAGTAACAATAACGAAAAAGCACCAAAGATCGATAAAAAGTAACTTGTTTCTTTTGTATAATACCCAAGTACGATATGAATGTAAGGTCACTTCCTAATAACAGAAACCGTACGTAATAAACTAAAGAAGGAACTACGATCTTTAGAAATAATCGTATCAATAAATGAGTTATGTATATGTGTGTGAGTGTTGACTATTATATTAAACACATACAACACACAAAATCAATAAAATGGAAATCGTATGTTCGGTGATTTCCGTATGTTACTTTAATGACAAAATTTCAGTAAACTTTTCAGAATAAAGACAAACAATAAGGTTGGTGAGTTAAGTTTATACATACACAAATGTAAATTATCAATCGTTAAGGTAAATACTTAAAATTCCATTAAAACAAGGTTTTTAATATACGTAAATATGTCACAATTCTAGTTTAGTTGTTTTGTTTTACATAATCTTTTTAGATTGAAGATGGGGACAAAGACGGTGGGCGATATCTTAAAACGTCTTATACCAAAGGAAGGTAAAAATTTATGTCTTCAAATCGACAGATAGATAAGTATCTAGACATGGGTAGAGAATCAATTTACCATCAAATATATGATACGTTTTAAAAGAGAAAGAACGATAAAAACTTTATCGTTTAAATAGGGTTTCCAGTCTATTTCATCGTATATTTACATTTACAATTAACACATCATCAAGTAACATGTAAGTGTCAAATAACTTGATCAGGGGATAACTACCTGTTTTACCCAGTCAGAAAATGATACTGTTTAATGACATTACTTCTGGAAACACTTATACAGAAGTATGAAAACCCGACATAGTAGTATTTACAGATCTTGTCTCTGACGAGCAGTTTCTCATATACGTGTATATGAAAACGACGACGACGACGACGACGACGACGATTCAGCGAAGTCAGCACAGGCTGAGACACGCTGGGGTATCTGCCGTCGGACGGTCCGAGGGGGTAAGGACCCTAAGAGGTCCGTTCTTGTGACCTCACCCAACGGTAAAGGAAGAGGTTACGTACTTTCACTTTTCACTTTCACTTGAGCGTGTCGACACAGGCTGAGAATCACTGGGGTATCTGACGTCGGGTGGTCCGAAGAGCAAGGTACACTAAAAGGTCCGTTCTCGTGACCTCAATCGATAATGGTTGAACCCACACGTCGAAATGGAAAGGTGACCAGTGGAGACTCTCACATAGAAACGATCGAGTTGTTACGACGTAAGACAGTTTGAAAACTCAAAACGCTTATGCTTTCCACTCATTGTCATGAAGTCATATCAAAAATTAAAAGGATAAAGAATGATACTTACTTCGACTTGTGGAAAAGTAAAAATTTGTGGTAAACGAAAAGTCACAGACACGTAACCACAGAAATACATAGAACAGGTAAACACATATCCCGACAAAAAGAACAGGACATAATAAAGAATCTTCAAGAAAATAATAATTCTGATGATTGAAAAACGACACTAAATATTTATACACTGTTCAGAGAAACCATGAATGTTTTATTATAAAACATGTTATAAAAATATAATTAAAATTAACTAAGATTACATTTGTATATACTATTTTATATATTTTGTATATTTACATCTATCTATCGAAAGGGGATACTAAGACCTAAAAACCTAATAATCTATTTAATAGAGATAAAGGTTTAATAATATATTAATTAAGTATAAAAGTAAGTCGTACACATTTCAAAATAAAAAGTGTAAATTTAGACTAAATAAAACTTAAAGGGAAAACGTACACCATACTTCTTACTCGGTTACAAAATAAAAATTAAACCATAGGTATATAGGCTAAAGGAAAGTAGTTCTTCACATAGAAAAGAGTGACAATACTCTACGATACGATAACATATAATTTAAAAGTATACTTTCACTAAAAGAAAGACCAGGACAAGTGTTACAAAATTAATACCTCAGAAGACGATCAAAACGAAAAACAAGAACGTTTAATCGAAATATTAATTGAACAGACCGAGGTCTTTTTTTTATTAAATTTTTTACTTCGGGTTAAAATAAACATATAATTGAATACCTGTAACGAAAAAGAAAAGAAAAACCGACGTGACCCAGAAACAACGAAACCCTTCCGAAAGAGATCAACGTCACTCGTCCCCGAGGAGAAACAACACCACGTGTCCGAAGCGTGACGTCCCTGAAGACGCCGTGTGTCCAAGATCCACGAACGTCTAATGTCATTAACGTCGTACGTCCGAGTCGTCAACGTCATACACCGGAGATCTACCAACACCACATGTCTCAATCAACGAGGCAGCATACATCGCAGAAGAACCTGGTCTCTACTTGGACCTGGTCCCTGGTTCCTGTAGAAGTCCAGGGGACTTAACCTTTCGTCTGAGAATAGGTGACACGGTGGTGCCTTCAGGTCTCTATGACATAAAATTACTACAACTTATAGGGAAGGTTCTTGTACCATATAGAAAGGTAAATAACTTTAGATGTAAAAAAAGAAAGTCCTCACAAAGTATTAAAAGGAGTATATTAAAAACGTGTAAAAAGAACAAAAAAGAAAATAACGATATTTCAGAAGAGAAAATTATATAGAATGTCTATCGAAACAAACATACAAACTACAAAGATCGAAAAAACATATCCATAGATTCGACTTTTAGATAAACTTAAACGAATAAAAACTTTTACCCTGAATATACCTAATAAAATTCGAAAAAACTATTAATTAGTAAAAAAAGTGGTTTATTTATCTTATAATGAAGAAGGAAAAGTAAAGAATTCCGAAATCAACATAAAGTAAAGATTAAGATAACAATTATGGAGATTATGTGTCACTTAGTATTTCCACCATTAGACGGGAAAATAGAAAATGGGTTACAATTATCATAAAAAGGGGTAATTTTCATTACATCCGAACTCCCGACCCTATTTATATAAAGTAGGATAATTCCTTGACGTCTACCACTGACGTCGGTACTTTAATTTTCTGCGAACGAGGAACCTTCTTTTCGATACTGGTTGGATCTGTCGTATAATTTTTCGTTTCCGTAATGAAACGGTTGTTTACAGGCAGAGTAGTTTCGACAAAAAAGGTCATCAGCACATACCTACACTCTCAACCTGATATTTCTTTCGACTCACGGTTTCTTAACTATGAAAACTCGACACTACAACCTTTTCTGAGAACTCTCAAGGAACCTGACGTTCCTCTAGGTTGGTCAGTTAGGATTTCCTTTAGTCAGGATTTATAAGTAACCTTCCTGACTACGACTTCGACTTCGGAGTCATGAAACGGGTGGAGTACACTTCTTGACTGAGTAAACTTTTCTGGAACTACGACCCGTTTGAACTTCTGTGCTCCTCTTCCCCTACTGTCTCCTACTCTACCAACCTACCGTAGTGACTGGACTATCTCTACGTAAACTGGTTCGAGGCCCTCAACCACTACCTGTCCCTCCGGATTCACGACGTCAGATATCCCAGTGTTTCTCAGTCTGCGTTGACTTACTGACTTGACTTGACTTCCTTGATATACATATATTCAATCATAAAACACAAAAAAATTCTGTACCCCTACCAAAACTGACTTTTTTTATGACATTTGTAAAAACCGTCCAAAGTTTTTAACATAACTTTGACAGTTATATAGGTATAAAATCCCTCTTCTCCGGACAAATGTAGAAAGAAATCACCTCAAAACACCGAAAGATGTACATTTCATCCCAAGAAATAAAACGAGTGACTACGTATAGTTCCAGTATCTAGTTAAAGTCCGTATCATGTCGACGATTATTTATAAACTATTTTCTTTCTTACTTATTTATCTGCACATAAAGTAAAACATATTGATACTCGTAAAAGTAACACATGACGAAAATTACTCTCTAAAAACAATACGAAAAGTGTATTAACGCATACATATATATATATATATGTGTGTGTGTTTTCGACAACGAAACAATTTCTGTAGAATGACTCGTATTAAACATAAGTTATTCAGTAGGTATATTTGACTTGTTAAGTTTCGGAAATCACGTAAATATTTTAACGTTTTGGTATTAATACTGGATTCACACCTTGTAAAGGTAGGGGGATTTTTCTTTTTCCGGACGACCGTCAGTGAGGGGTCATCGAGATGACCTTTGGTCAATAGATGAAAGATAAAGATGTTTAGACGACTAAGATTTGTAGAGTATATTTACCTGAGTATGTTATACACCAGAAAACACTGACCGAAGGAAGTGAATCTTCTTCTGAAAGTTCTAGATGGGTATAACATCATACATAGTCATAAATGAGGTGAAATAACTTTTTATTATGAGATAACATATCTATGCGGTATGACTAAATAGGTTGGTAGTCGATTACTGATAAAACCTCTCAAAAGTCCAAAACTAACAATACTTATTATAACGGTCTTTGTAAGTACAAGTTGGAAAAAATCCATACAAGAGTCAAGAGAACCCATGTATGGATGTTCACTTTAACGACTCAGTACATTCCACTGAGATGTAAACAGTAAATCTCTTTAACGGTTTGACAAGTTGTTTCATCGACGTGGTAAAATGTAAAGATAGTCGTTACATATTCCCAATGTTATAGTGAGGACCTATATTGAATAGTAGAGTGAAAAACTAATATCAGTTGAATACCACAAGAACGGACCTCTTAGGGTCCCTACCCCCTCGGACCACCCGACGGTAGATACCCCAACGTGTCTCAGCCTGTGCTGACTTCCCTGAATCGTCGTCGTCGTACCACAATTTTACCATAGTGTAAAACTGTAAGTAAAGGAAGTACCAATTAATATGTAGAAAGGTGTACGGAAAACCGGAGAAGAAATAGATGAATTTTCTTTACAGATCAGTTTAAGGTAATACGAAAATAAAAGTAAAAAGTAATAACCCGACATTCTCAAGTAATACATAAGACCTATGGTCATAGAAAAATCTATAATTAAACGTTTATAAAAGAGAGTAAGATACCCTACTGAAAAGTGAAAGATTCAACACAGGGTGAGAGAACACTGGGAAACCTGATATCAGAAGATCCGAGAGAGAAGTACCCTAAAGGGTCCGTTCTTATAACTTTACCCAACAGTAAAGGAAGAGGTTCCCTAAAAGGACTGGGTCCCTAGTTTGAGTACAGAGGACGTGACCGTCCGTTTAAGAAATAGTGACTCGGTGGTCCCTTCGGGAAAAATTAAAAATACTTCAGGTTATATAGATAAAAAACAAAAAATTTTTTATCCATTAAAGGAGAAGAAAAATAAAAAAACCGACGTGGTACACCTTACGTCCTAGAACGAAGGGACTGGTCTATATCTTGGACACGGGGACATCAGAATTGATGACCCCGTGGTCCCTTCAGGTAGATATAAAAACAGGGTACACGAAAGTACAGTTTATATTCTTTCCAAACGGATTATGTTCTAGTTCCTCGAAATAAAGATAATAAAGGAGATTCTCAAAATATCAAACCCGAGAAAATCCAGACACTAAGTTAAACTCAATTAATAACACACACCATATATTCCTTCCCTAGGTTGAATAAGGAAACGTAGACTTATAGCTCAATAGAATCGTAGTAACCGACCTTTCTGATAAGAAAGGGGGTTCTTTGACAGAACCGTGGCAACAGTTTTCAGTAAACTACTATTTCTACTCTCGACCAAAGGTCTTAGAGTCAAGACAAGAAAACTAGATGTACGGATAGAAACCCGGCCATAGTGAAACAGAACAAATGATTCCGACACATTGTTTAACACTTCAACCCTCCACACTCTCGAGATTTAAACAAGAAGAAAAAAATTTTTAGTAAAATCAATAAGGTCCAGGGAACGTAAAGGTATCGAAAACGAAAACTTATACATCAAACTTTGGTCGGTTATAAGGTTTGAGATCGTAAACGAAATAATCTTAAAAGTCAACAAGGTAAACCAAAATAGTTCTCTGGTTAATACTTGAAAAGAAAGAAAAGTGACAAAGAATATTGAGATTAAAGGGAGAAAGTAAAAGTAGTGATTTTAAAGTTTGGTCACAATCTATTATCATAACTAACGTACTTAGGGCTTCACAAGGACTGAAGTCACTCTTAATAAAACTTCCGAATGACGATTAATACTACAACCGATGATTAAAATCTATTACAAGAACTAGTTTAAGAAGGACCTAACAATTCTAGAAAACTAGTTCTTACTTATGCCCAAAAGAGTTTACACACTCAGAATTAAAAGGATAGATTTCTTACTGCCTTAACTCGGGTCTTACCTAGCGTCTCAGGTCAGTTTATAAAAGACCGAAACCCCAATCTGTGTTGACCCAAAGGAAGATCGTAAGATTGGTCGAGACCTTATGACGTGGACAAGTAGTAATAAAGGTCCGAATTTAAGGAGCAGTCACTTTGATTAGAATGAAAGGAACATCCAAAATTGTCATACTCGATTATATAATTCATTTCTCACATTGTAGATCATTTGTTGGTTCTGTGTCATCGAACATAACCAAAATACTGGATGTCCAAGAAAGATCGAGATGACACAATACCTTACAAGACATACATGGAAAAATGTTGGATCTGAGTTGATAATTATGTAGTCTTTGACCTCACGGTTCATTAATATGGATTGAACTTTCCTGACCTCCATATTTGAAGTCAGACAATTTCCTGTCTTACTTAAAAGACAATCTAGAGACTACTAAATGAATGGCGGACATCTATACGGTGTATCGGGAGTTATTTTCCTTTCAGTTGTCACCCTGATTCCATTCTAAAACACGTAATCAACGCGTTTTACTGTACCTTTAATCAACTGAGGAGGTTTCTCTAAGTCTAGAAGAAGTCTGTCTCAACTTTCCCGATAGTCGTCCGTTGATTAAGTAATAGTCTGTGTTTCATAGTGATTAGTGAGACACTAAAGTCACACTGGAGTAAGTAATACGGTAAATAGTGTTCCAAAGTGGTTACATATAAAATTCCATTGATTATTTGAAAATGGTACTTGAATCACTGGATTCATGGACAGAGTACAGACAACCCAGTTCATAGCACACTATAAGTTTGGTCATAGATTAAGAGTCATTTATATCAATTCGCCTACTTCTCTAGACATAACTTACCTATTTACTTACCTACTCAATTATTCAATTAATTGTTCAATTAGTTTATGGAAACACGAAAAGGGTGAGATAAAGGTAAGTAATCCAAATTTGTATATCTTTTTTTTAAGTACACGTTAGTACATTTAACCATTGGATCCTTAGTGTAAAGGGACATTCTGGATTGAGATAGTGATAGTAAAGATTCATTAGGGGTAATTAATTAATTAATCATATCGATTCCGATAACACCATACGAATCTTCCCACAGACTCCTACCTTTGTGATATGTGTGTGTGTGTGTGTGTGTGTGTGTGTGTGTGTGTGTGTCTTATATGTATAATCCCACTTAAGGACTTAACAAAGAGACTTACACTTCGAATGATTAGGTAGAACTTTTCAATCAAGTCCCTTCCTTGTCACACCGTCTGAGAACGTCACAGTGCCCTCTTTACTAATAACCTCTGGATGACAGGTGAAAGGACAGGAGAGGGTCTGTGGACTCGTGGGAGTTTAGGGCGACGTCCGACAGGATTCCGTACAAACGGCCATGTAAATGTCTTCGAGATTAATTAAGAAACATTAACGTATCATACAAGACGGAGACAAAGAGAAGTGTCAGAGCGGAACTTTCGTTCTACAAGGTGGGGACCTCTGACGGGACCATTTTCGGATAATTATTTATTAATTC
Source organism: Capra ibex (assembly GCA_006410555.1). Classification (NCBI taxonomy): domain Eukaryota; kingdom Metazoa; phylum Chordata; class Mammalia; order Artiodactyla; family Bovidae; genus Capra; species Capra ibex. The sequence goes on from SJYO01014747.1 coordinate 17,670,848, forward strand.
AAACCTCTGGGGACGTCCCCACTCCGTCCCGACTTCTATGACACCTTCGGCAGAGGTACCATTACATGGTTGTCCTTGACTTGACGAGATAAAGAGAAAAAGACTCACACCTCTCTGAGTTCCGTTTCCGAATCTATTGTTCTCTAAACAAAATCCTAAAAAAAAAGAAAAACTTTTTAGACATTAACTTAAGTCTTAAGTTCTTTCCGATACAAATACCGTTTACTTTATGTTAGGTGTAGACACACGTTTTGAAAGGAGATAAAGAATGGTAAGGGTCGAGTAGGTAGAGTGGTCGTGGACGGAGACCGGGTAGGGTTGAGACAGTACGATATATATGATATCTATCAACCATGACTATATGATATTTCAACCATATCTATAGGTGACTATCGAGACGGTGACCTAAGAACGGATTCTCAGACGAATGAAAAGATGGTGAGAGAAGACTTAAACGTAACATTAAAAAACATTAATTTGTAGTTCCCACGTATACCATTGGAACTAATAAATTGAATGTACGTCTCATGTAGTACACTTTACGGTCCGACCTACTTCAAGTTCGACCTCAGTTCTAACGGTCCTCTTTATTGTTATTAGAGTCTATACGTCTACTACGGTGGGAATACCGTCTTTCGTCTTTCCTTGATTTCTCGGAAAGTTACTTCGACGTTCTCCCATCACTTTTTCGACCGAATATAGAGTCGAAAGTTTTTTGATTCTAGTACCGTAGGCCAGGGTAGTGAAGTACCGTTTATCTACCCCTTTGTCACCTTTGTCACTGTCTAAAATAAAAGAACCCGAGGTTTTAGTGACGTCTACCACTGACGTCGGTACTTTAATTTTCTACCAACAAGGAACCTTCCTTTCGATACTGTTTGGATCTGTCGTATAATTTTTCGCCTCTGTTTCTGGACAGATCTGTTTCGATATCAAAAAGGTCATCAGTACATGTCTACACTCTCAGTTTGGTATTTTTTCCGACTCGTGGTTTATTAAATAGGAAAGTTTGACACCACGACCTCTTCCGAGAACTCTTAGGGACCCTGAAGTTCCTCTAGTTTGGTCAATTAGTATTCCTTTAGTTGGGACTTATAAGTAACCTTCCTGACTACGACGTCGACTTCAAGGTTATGAAACCGGTGGAATACGTTTCTCGGTTGAGTAATCTTTTCTGGGACTACGACTCTTTCTAACTTCTGTCCTCCTCTCCCCCGCCGTCGCTTACTCTACTAACCTACCATAGTGGTTGAGTTACCTGTACTTAAATTCGTTTGAGAATCTCTAACACTTCCTGTCCCTTCGGACCGTACGACGTTAGGTACCCCAGTGTCTCGGTCTGTACTAAGTCACTGACTTGTTGTTGTTAAATTTACATATAGGACGTCTTATCTTTCTTTCACTTAAAACTTTACTTCGTAAGATCCAAGGTGGGGATCAGAGATAATAAGTGATCGACACACTGAAATTTTTCAATGACCCGGAGAGTGTCAGACAAAGTAACATGTATTTTACCTTCTTTATCGAGGGAACATCCCAACGTCACTTTAAATTTCTTGTATCGTTTTTCATCCCCGATTATTAGATCTAAAAAACGTAGGTTAACAGACCTATACTTAGAAAAGAAACGAAAAATCATTGAAAACCATGTTTAATGAATTAAAGAGAAAAAATAACTTCATATCGACTAAATGTCCCGAAGGGATCACCGAGTCGACCACTTCTTAGACGGATGTTACACCCTCTGGACCCAACCCTTCTGGGAGTCGAACCCTTCTAGGGGACTCTTCCCTTTCCGATGGGTGAGGTCATGAGAACGAACCTCTTATTCTAAATGTTATAATATAATCAAAGACCACACCACCAAACACAAAATTATCGATTCAGTACAGGTTGAGAACGCTAGGGTACCTGACATCGGGTGGTCCGAGGATACAGACCTTAAGAGGTCCACTCTTATGATCTCACCAAACGGTCAAGGAAGACGTCCCCTAGAAGGACTGGGTCCCTAGTCTGTACCCAGAGGACGTGACGTCCGTCTAAGAATTACATCACTATGAGGTAAATTTCAATAACTCTTTATTATTGATATGAAGAGATACGACGTGTTACATAATAATAACGAATAGACAAAATTTGTGTCATCAAACATGAAGAATCAGAGTATGGGGAAAGAACTGAAGGGAGAGGACTGACCATTTGTGATAAAAGACAAAATAATTTAGATAAACGAATAAAAAAATCTGAGGTACATATTTACTATTGTACCTCATAAACAGAAAGAAATGGACTGAGTAAAGTGACTCGTAATTTAGAAAATCCAGGTACATGAATAACGTTTACCGTCTGAAAATAAGAAGAAATACCGACTCATCATAAGGTAACATACACGTACACTGTAGAAGAAATAGTTAAGTAGATAACTACCCGTGAATCCAACGAAGGTATAGAACCGAGAACGTTTATTACGACGATATATGGAACCCCACGTAAATATAAAAACTTAAACACAAAAGTGAAAGAAGTCTATATATTTGTCCTCCCATTAACGATCTAGTATACCACCAAGATAAAAATTAAAAAACTCCTTAGAAGTGTGACAAAAGGTATCACTGACATGGTTAAAAGTGAAGATGGTTGTCACTTGTTCGTAAAGGAAAAGAGGTGTAGAAGTGGTTGTGAACAATAAACACCAGAAAAATTATTACCGGTAAGACTATCCACACTCCACTATAGAGTAACACCAAAACTAAACGTAAAGGGACTTCTAATCGTTATAGCTATTGAAAAGTACACGGGTAATCAGTAAACAGATAAAAGAAACCTTTTTAGAGATAAGTACAGAAGATGGGTAAAAAATTAGTACTGATCATACCTAGTAACTTTTTCCTTCTCCCAAGGTATTTTTGTAGATAAAGACGAAATAACTGATACGGTTTTGGAAACTGATACACCTAGTGTTAGTTGACACCTTTTAAGACTTTCTCTACCCTTATGGTCTGGTGGACTGGACGGAGAACTCTTTGGATATACGTCCAGTCCTTCGTTGTCAATCTTGACCTGTACCTTGTTGTCTGACCAAGGTTTATCCTTTTCCTCATGCAGTTCCGACATATAACAGTAGGAAGAATAAATTGAATATACGTCTTATATAGTACTCTTTGCGACCCGACCTTCTTCGTGTTTGACCTTAGTCCTAACAGCCCTCTTTATAGTTATTGGAGTCTATACGTCTACTGTGGTGGGAATACCGTCTTTCACTTCTCCTTAATTTCTCGGAGAACTACTTTCACTTTCTCCTCTCACTTGTTCAACCGAATTTCGAGTTGTAAGTCTTTTGATTCTAGTACCGTAGGCCAGGGTAGTGAAGTACCGTTTATCTACCCCTTTGTTACCTTTGTCACTGACTGAAATAACAAACCCCGAGGTTTTAGTGACGTCTACCACTGACATCGGTACTTTAATTTTCTGCGAATGAGGAACCTTCCTTTCAATACTGGTTGGATCTGTCGTATAACTTTTCGTCTGTAATGAACCGGTTGTTTCCAGACAGATCAGTTCCGATACCAAAAAGATCATCAGTACATACCTACACACAACCTGATATTTCTTTCGACTCGTGGTTTCTTAACTACGAAAACTCGAAACCACAACCTCTTCTGAAAACTCTCAGGGAACCTGACGTTCCTCTAGGTTGGTCAGGTAGGATTTCCTTTAGTCAGAACTGATAAGTAACCTTCCTGACTACGATTTCGACTTCGAGGTTATGAAAGCGGTGGACTACACTTCTCGACTGAGTAAACTTTTCTGGGACTATGACCCTTTCTAATTCCCGTCCTCCTCTTCCCCTGTTGTCTTCTACTCTACCAACCTACCGTAGTGGCTGAGTTACCTGTACCCAAAACCACCTGAGACCCTCAACCACTACCTGTCCCTCCGGACCGCACCACGCCAAGTACCCCAGAGTTTCTCAGTCTGTACTGACTCGTTGAAGTGAAACTGAAAAGTGGAAGTACGTAACCTCTTCCTTTACCGTTGAGTGAGGTCATAAGAACGGATCTCTTAGGGTCCCTACCCCCTCGGACCACCCGACGGTAGATACCCCAGCGTGTCTCAACCTGTGCTGACTTCGTTGAATCGTCGTCGTCGTCGTCGTAGACATCTATTGATGACTTTAGAACCAGAAAAAAAAAGAAAGTTATAGTGGTTACTGTCAATAATTCTCTTTGGGTTCGTTAAATTCTTGCTGAGTAGATGACAACTCTTGACAGGTTTAAAATAAGGAGTTTGACTGAATTTTAAACACCAATGGTAATATCTATTTCCAATGACTACGGTGTCCTTTGTCGGAAGTACTATTGAGACCTAAAACTTTTCAGAGACTTGGTCTTTTTATCCTTTACTATAGAGTCCTAGTGGTAACCGGGGGGTACGTTACTCTCGACAGTGGAGTGTTGAAGAGTCGACATAGGATCTGAGTTGTGTCGTCCGTTTAAAAGACGTCCGACAAGAGAACGGGGAAGATACTTTACACTTAGAACATCGGTGTTTATTTAAAGTCGAAGTGGGTGGAGTGAAGGTAGAATAAACACAGTATAATCACAGAAGTTTAGGACGTTCTCTTCTGTTGTGGTTTTTTTTTTTTTTTGTTTTTGGACGGTATTCTAGGGACAAAAAAAAAAAGGAAAGGTAGTTCTTATAAAGTAAAGGACGACACCCTTCGGTGGAGAACAGAGAAGGACGGTAGACCTGAAAACTCAAATAGTAAACCCAGAATCTGTGAATAGTTCTGGGACACAAGAGACACCCCGTCTCAAAATCGGGTTCACTACACAAAGAAGTACGGTGTACAGACGTCAAGACACATTACGTAAGAGGACGGACCCGCAGTAGACACTAGGGACTCAAGACGATAACCGAAAGATAGGAACAATCAGTGACCCATAAAATATTTGTCGAACTGCCTACCCAAGGTGAATTTCATTACACCAAAGTGGAGTTTACTTACGAATCCTCGTCGTCTGCTTTAAAATCGAGAGACTTTACGTTACCTACATTTAGTCTAATTAACAGAGTGACTGAGACCCTTGTAGGCCCCTAGAGTAAAGGACGGGTTCAGCGATCTCGAAAGGGTAATTGAAAACCGTCCATTGAACCAGTCCGGGTCAGTAAGTAGTGGTCATTGACGTGACTTTTGTGTAGTCCAACTTTTAAAACTGTTCATCTAACCCAAGACGAAAGGTCATTTCGTTTAAAGTCATTTGGTCGTGTAAACCGAAAAAAAAAAAAGGAAAAGAAAAAGTGAGAAAAGGAGATAGGGTCTTTCTTAAGGTGTACACTTCCACCTTATATGTTCCCCAAGAAAAAGAAGACGACAATGAGATCCTTTCTCCGTTCTGGTACACCGATGACTCAAGAAAAGACCTGTTATACGTTAAAGTTCTTTCCTTCAAGTACGATCTGGTGGTAAAGATTCAAGAGGATTCCAAATGACTCGAAAAGAGTTATTGTCTCCATACGTAATGTCTCCAAAACACTAATTCAATCCCTTTTGATTATAGGTATATTTATCAGTAATGATTATAAGTATCGTTCAAATATATGTGATCGGTCTTAGATCTTTGTGGTTTTACAGGTAGTTGTCCACTTGTCTATTTGTTCAGCAATGACAACTGTTCAACAATAACAGGTTGAGAAAACACTGTGGTACATGACAGTGGAAGGTCCGAGGAGACTGGTACCCTAAGGGACCGTACTTATAACCTCACCCAACGGTAAAGGATGAGATCCCATGGAAGGGTTGGGTCTCTGACTTGTATGCAGAGAACGTAGAGGACGTAATCGTCCTCTAAGAAATGACGACTCGGTGGTCGCTCCGGGATTTCGTCGACATCGATAAGGTATATTATTATAGTTTTTCTTAATTGGTAACTATACGTGTTGTTGTATCTACTTAGAATTTTATTAACACGATTCACTTTTTTCGGTCTGGGGGGGGGGGTTCTTTTTCATGGACGACATACTAAAGTAAATGTATTTTAAGATCTTTTGTGTTTCCTTAAATATCTCAGTCTTCGTATGACCACCAAAGGACCCCTACATTCTTCCCCTACCCTATGTCTGTCTTTTCCCACCCACCCTTCCTCACGTCACCCCGTGTCCCCTTAAACCCTTGACTACCTATATGTAAGGTATAAAATTAACACCACTACGGAAGTGTGTAAACAAAAAATATTCGTTTAACGTACGACATTTCTTTATCAAATAGTTTATAGGTAATCCAGAATTAATTTTGTTTTGGTTTTTGGTCCCTAGTCCTCAGTCTAAAGAACCCAAGTCTAGCACAAAGGTCGTAAGGGCCCTACACACTACGACCGTCAAGGTGGGTAGAAGAAATAAGAATAAAGGAGTTAGTACTTTCCCCTTTTTATAATTGGATAGATTGTCGCAATAATACCAATAATTTACACAACTAGGACACTTCGTGAACTTCGTTACAGATCGTGGATTATTGATGAGTCATTAGACGATACTAGTACAAATAATATACAGACCGCGTCACAAACGGCTAAATATCTGTAGTAGAGTAGGCTGAGAGGGTCAGTAGACCACTTCACGAGCACGAGTAGTGTGGATCTCCGTCTTTGCCTACAGGGAACAACGTATCGATTACTATTTCGACGTTAAATGATTAGGTCGGGTTGAGGCCCAGGGAGTACGACGGACAGTCATTCGGTGTTCAGGTCGGGTTCCGAGTCTTATTAGGATTACCTATGAAGGGAAAATTTCATATCAGAGACATAGACCTCCTTTTCCTTAACGACTCCTGAAGACATGTCACAAGGGGAAGTACCCATGACACTTTAAGGCCTAACATAACCGATTTTCTAAAGGCCCGAAGACTCATTGAAGTCGATTTAAGAGATGTTGAAATAGTTACCCACGGGGAGTATTGACCCGTGGTACATACTCTAAAAGTATCGAAGTTTGTAATAAAAGAAATAAAGAAGGAAAAAAGAAAACAAAAGGAAGAAAAAAGTAATTTTTAAAAAAAACACACATAAAAAAAAATTGTTAATTACTCGTAAGTCCACGCATCTTAATCACACTTCATTTCTAAACGTTATTTGTCCCTCAGACCTAATCCTAATAAAGTGTATGTTTTAGATGTCTTGGAGTAGGAATACACGAACCACATAGACAGGGTCTAAGCGAACATCCTTCCTCCATTGTGCCACTACTTTCACCTTCTTGTGCCTTATCTCTTCCTCCCTACGACCTCCATTCGAGTACAGGGGAGTGAGTAATAGGAGGACTACGACCTGTTCAGAGATGTAAAGATACTTCAGGTCCTACAAGACATGTTACCGTTATTATTGACGAAACTTGCCGTGAAAGATTAAGGTATGTCATACGAACGGACCGAACAGCGAAGACAAAGAACGTTGTTCCGTTCGTAATAATACAAGTGATTACCTTTACCTCCAAGTCTCTCCAATTAATAACGGAAAATTTCTATCAAACACCTTTTTATCACTTATTTTGGGACGTGTGTTCCGGGGGATGGAATGTCTTGAATACACTCCCAGTTCTTTCTATAGACCCTTCCTGAAGGGACCACCGGGTTACCAATTTTGTGACGTTCCTCACGACCAAGCTAGGGACCAAGATCGGCTCTTTGACCTTAGGTCGTAGAACGTACCGTGACGTTCTTTCCTTTCTTCCTTATTTTTTTTTTTTCTTTTCTTTAACCCTGTTTTTACCTAGACGTCTTCTTCTGATTCTTTTATTAGAGCACAAACGTTCGGTCATACGTTCTTTCCTTGTTCGGTTTCAAGTAATACTGCAAGGGTCTTACTTGTCAGAAACTTCCTAGTAATATTTTTCACCACTTCTTGGGTGGACGGTTACGTCCTCTGAACTCAAGCTAGTGACCCAGTCCTTCTAGGGGACCTCTTCCTTTACCGTTGGGTAAGGTCATAAGAACGGACCCTTTTAGGGTACCTGTCTCCTCGAACCGGTCGAATGTCAGGTGCCTCAACACTTCTCAACCTGTGTTGACTCGCTGGTTTGTTGTTATATTTTTCGGTCCTTTTCCTTATAATAATCCGCTGTACTTTCGTTCCAAGTCTAATAAAATCTTTGAAGAATGTACATAAGCTATTCCATCTGTACTTGAGGGTGGGGTTCCGTCATGGTTTGGGACTATCTTTTAAGAACCGACTTATCCCTACTTCTTCCATCCCCCTCCTTCTCAAACTGGGACTTCTCTTTAGAAAACAGGGAAATTTTGACACGTTACTAGGTCTTCAGACTGTTCACAAAACAATCTTGACGTTACACTCACTCTACAGCGATTATACTTCCCGGAGGGTCCACTTTATGTACCTTTCATGGTTAAGGTTTCACAGAAGTAGAGTCACTCTTTAGGAAGACAACTTCGGAATAATTCCCCCATGTCACAAATCGGAAGTCCCTGCGTACTCCTCGCTACGAGGTACGGGAGGAACCCCTTACTTTTGTTCACACCGTAAAAGTAGACATAAAAGGATTTACACAGGATCAAGGACACTACCCTGGGGATTCATAAAAAGATTACCGAATAAAGATGGTTTTACGTGATAAACATAAAAAGGTTTGACATGAGAAATTAAGCATAAAGGATTGATACAAAGACACGAGAGGTTCAAGTGAGACGATTAGTTTAGTCGTAGGAACAGTTCAAATTAATTATATAACACACGAGAGGGAAGGTGTAGTAATCCTTGACACGACTTATACTGTCCCAGGTACGACGACAGGAAGTTTTTCAGACAGTAAAGATGGTGGAAGGGAAAAATACGTTGGTCGGTCGAGACCCGACGACGTTGCCAAGTCGAGGTACGACTAACTTTACGGGACTACCCGATAGGAAAGCACTTCACGAGACACGTTACACAATTATTTCAGTTCTGGTCCCTGTAGGTGACATAAGATAAACAAGAGAGTAAACGAATAATTTCGGTTATTACTTCAACTTTAAACAGACCGTTCTAAAGGAAGTAATAATCACGATGTTAATCCAAGTATAAAGAACAAGAGTAAATCTCCAAATACGCACGTACGAGTGTGTGTGTGTATGAAGAATATTGAACTTGAAAAAAAAAAAAAAAACGATAATTCCTTTAATTCAAGTCGAAATTCGGACGACTATGTCTAGTGTACGACCTTCTTGGTAGACTTTTAGTTGTTAATTACAGAATGAAAAATTTGAGGTTCTCTTTAGTCTCGTCCGGTACCGGACAAACGGTCCCATAACGACACCCAACCCAAAACACCCCGATCTCCTCTTGAACCCCTAAGGATGACTTAGGATGAGGTCCACGGTTCTTATTAGGTTTCGAGTCACACTTTACGATTCCAAATTTACACACACGAATCAAGAAGTCAACACAAGTTAAGAAACACTGGGGTACCTGATACGACTTATTTTGACCCAGGTACGACGACAGGAAGTCTATCCGATATAGGAAGGTACCTGACATCGGGCGTTCTGAGGTGACAAGTACCCCAAGAGGTCCGTTCTTTTGACATACTCAATGGTGAAGGAAGAGGTCTCCTAGAAGGGATGGGTCCCTAGCTTGGACCCAGAGGGTGTAACGTCCACCTAAGAAATGACAGACTCGGTGGTCCCTTCGGGGTTGCAAATTTATTTCCTCACCCCTTTTTTTTAGGTTCACGGTTTAGGTCCTTAGTATCCGTTTTTAGTTTCTTCCGTTTAGTTCCGTATTAACACACCTATATAGTATTATTCCCTGACCCTTTCATAACTCATCTCAAACCCCCTCATAAAGGTACTCGTGGGTCTTGTATTTACCTAACCCCTCTAAGATAGAACCGTCATCGACCTCGAGCGACTACGTTTATTTCTCACCTAGTTCTGGTACGCAGTGACCGAAGTAGAAGTGGTTGGATCCTCCATTCCTGAAAATAGTGTCCCTCACTCGTAAATCTTGTTTTCCCACCAGAATTCTATTAGGTGTAAAGGAAATCCAAGGTTACGAGTATATAGTGTGTATGAAGTAAAACGAAAGTATTACTCTCACAGGGTCTACCTCTCGTAAATTAAGTAACCTGTCTCGAGTCTCTTCGTACTTCGTCGACTTCTGGTTTCCCTCCAAGCTTAGTTACCCCTTTCCTGAAGGAACGACCAGGTCACCAATTCTTAGATGGAAGGTTACGTCCCTTGAGTCCAAGTTAGAGACCAGACCCTGCTAGGGTGTACGACCCCCCATCGGACTCGGGTACCTGGAGTTGATAACTCCGGGACACGATTTTTGACGACTTCGGGTGTGTGGATCTCGGACAAGAGGCGTTGTTCTCTTCGGTGATGTTACTCTTCGGGAGCGTGGTGTGGATCTCATCGGGGGTGAGTGATATTTATTTTAGACTCGTGTCGCTGTTTCTGGGTTACGTCTTTTTTATTTAAAACTTTTTTAGTTACCCCGTGTTCCAAGTTCCTCCCACAGTTGGTCAACTCCGAACATTTGTCACTGGTCTCCATATATAAGTTATGCATTTCACGAAATCTAATCACCGATTCCCGTTTACTTGAGTCATTTTCAAAATTCGTCCCGTTACTGTAATTAGGAGAGACGACAAACCCTACTACTCAAACCTCCGTTCGATGTGAGACGTTACCCATCTGACGTCTGTCCTGTGGATTAGTCTCTGTTGACATCCTCAAGTCCCTTCTCAGTTACCACCGGACACGACCCTCTATCATTCTTTTTGCATCAGTTCCCTAAAAGTGACCACCAGGTCACCAATTTTACACGGAAGGTTACCTCCCTTGAACCCAAACTAGGGACCAGTCTCTTGATTCCTGGGGTACACGGTGGCCCGTGGATTCGGACACGTGGTGTTGATGTCTCCACAGTCACGATGTTTGATCTGCTCGGGACGTGGTGTTGTTTCTCGGACGTACGGTGTCACTTCTGGACTGTGTCGGTTTACGTACTTATTTATTTTTCTTCTAAGAATTCCTTCTCTTAATGTTTCTTATACACCAGTTACGATCGACAATCTTCCACACCTCCTACACTGACCTCCCTCTTCAGGTTCTACTGAAGGTCCGTGAACGTACCTGAGTAGTCAGATCGCGATGGTAGTGATCTGTCCCTGGTTGACTCCTGTCACCTAAACGTATTCTCTAATTATTTAAGTTGTTATGTATCCGCGTACACACACGAGTCAGTGAGTCCGGACAGGTCGAGAAACATTGGAGTACCCGATATCGGGTGGTCCGACGAGACAGGTATCCTAAAGGGTCCGTTCTTATGGTTTCACCCAACAGTAAAAGAGGAGGTCCCCTAGAAGGACTGGGTCCCTAGTTAGGTAGAGGACGTGACGTCCGTCTGAGAAATGACGACTCGGTCGTGCCTTCAGGTTTTATTTTTTATATTATTGGTATATATAAACACCAATATTCATATATATATATATATATATATATATGAACCAATATATATATATTATTTTATATATATATAAACGAATATATATATAAACGACAAGTATCTATCTACTATCTAACTATCTACCTATATGTCTATAATAACTTTATATATATTTATATATAAATAAATAAGTGAAGGTTTATAATTAGAGTACCCTAGAAGTGTGACTAGGATACTCTATACCCCTTTTTGATTACTGTATGTCAGTCAGTTCGTCTCTCGGTCCAAGTTTTGGTCACTCCGTCTCACGTCAACTCGACTCAGACGTCATCTGAGAACACCTTTCCGGGTGTCTAGACCTATAGTCCTCTCTCCAGATCCAATTCAATACCTCTCCCTTACGTCAAGAGTCATAAATGTGTGGGTTCTCTAAGTAGCTTCCTTTTATCTAAAAGTAAAGATCTGAAGTTGGTTGTAAATGAATTGGGATTATATACCTTTCATAATATGTCGTCTGTGTCCTTTCTCGTGACTGTGAATAAATAGACACAGAGGAATCGGCGTATAAGAAGGACGGGTCAATTATCGTAGTCTGTCGACGCTTCTGTGCGTTACTAAGAGAAGAAGGGAAACTCGGACCTCAGTCCCGAGTAGAAAAGATTCAGACCTACGTGTAGTCTTAGTGGGTGTGTACCGTAAACTTTTTATGTTTACGAATTCGGGGAGAGGTTTGGATGATTTAGATATAGTGAGCCCAAAAACAACAATAGAAATCTAATTGTCCGTAACGTTTACGTATCGGTTCTAACTCTAAATGACAAGTTATCTGGGGTTTCTCTTGACTTTCACTGCCATAATTTCTTTCAGTTTGGCAGCCCTTGACTTTCTACGGATCTTCTTTATTCTGGTAGCAACGATTTGCATCGAAGAGAAGGTCCGTGACTCACTCTACGAAACGCATGCAATAAATTAAAGTGGAACCCGTTCTGTCATCAAAACTAATAGTCGTAAAGCCCTGAAGGGACCGTCAGGTCATCAATTTTACAACGGAAGGTTTCGTCCCCCATACCCTTTGGTTTTGTATTTCGTCTTACTATAACGTCGTTTATTTCTGTAGTTTTTTTTAGAAATTTTTTAGCAGTAGTAAAATAGTACCCCTTTATTTCAGTACTTCTCTACTTTCTAGTAAAAATAGACGACAAAAGATGATATCATATACACACACACAACACACACACACACACACACACACATAAGAAGGAGGGGTACGGTTAAGGGTTTACCGAAGAATAAGAATAGTTATATAAAATGTAATCTACCCTTTAACCATCGTATAACATCCGAGTCTTCTTACCTCTTTGACTCCGTCTGGTCTGTTCCCTGGTTCCACGAAACCCTCAGTCGACTCTTCAAGAGTGTCTTCTCACATTCACTTTACGGGTCAACATAAACATAGACACAGACAGTGTCGAAGTTCGTGGAGTCGGGTCTCGAACTGAGAGAGAGAATGACTACGGTGATTCTCGGAACTTGTTTCTTTGTTGGAGAGTCGTATACTTTGTTTCTCGGTTTAGTGACGAAAGTACTTGTTCTTTCTTAATCTACATGTTCAACGTCTAAGTCCTTCACGACACTAGATTCATAAACATATGGGATGTTTAAATATACAGTTTTAGGATTGACAGCTTGTCTCTACTTCTGAATCTCTTGTCTGTACACCCGTGTCTACCCCTTCCTCCCCACCTTATTTATTCCCCTAATTCTAGATGTATCGATGTGATGGCAAACATTTTATCTATCGATCGTCCTTCGACGACATAGCGTGTCCCTCGAGTCGAGTCAAGAGACACTACTGGATCTCCCCACCCTACGCCACCCCACCTTCCCCTTGAGCTCTCCCTCCCCGATACACACATACATATCGACTAAGTGTGACAGTATGTCGTCTTTGGTTGTGTTGTAACATTTCGTCAATATGTGGTTATTATTTTAAATTTTTACAAACATTCACGTTTAATATTATCATTTAATAAATATAAATTCTATTTTTAGTACTGAAGATTTCCACTATGATAAACATACGTCCTAGAAACCCTCCACGAATTCGGTACTCCTACATTGTGGGGAGGGGAAAGGGGGTATACCTCTGTGTCCTTCAGGAGTCAGACTTTCTCCCTGGAACCGACTGACACGACCGTGGGACTAGAACTTGAAGGTTAGAAGTCTTGATACCCTTTATATAAAGAAAACAAACATTCGGTCGGTCAGATACCATAAAGTACTATCGTCGGGGTCACCTACTTATGTCCCCTATTTCCACTCTCGACTCAAAGATGTCTCAAACCTCTGATACGTCAAACTCCCGACCTTCCGTAACGTTTCGTCATCGTTAACCCCTGGGCGACTGTAATTCATCTCCTTCGAACCAATGAGTTCACTCCGATCAAGACTAATTGACTGAAAGTCTTTCCGCCGTGACCTCATTCCCAGAACGGTTGACCGGACAAAGTCTTCACTCTCCGATAACGACCACCCGATCGGAAGTCTTCAAACAAATTTTAACAGCACTAATTAATTGGCACAAATATCGATGAAATCATCCTCTGTGCTCTCTACACCGAAGGTAGAGACTCTGTCCTTTTATGAGACCTCTTCCTTTGCCGTTGGGTGAGGTCATAAACCGGACTCTTTAGGGTACCTGTCTCCTCGGACTCAGGTACCCAATCGTTCTCAGTCTGTACTGACTCGTTGATGTGTCGTTGTTACATCAATGAAAACGAAACGAGTGTCTTAATAGTCTGAAAAGGATTCTCCTATCCTTGACAATAAGAGTTTTCTGGGTAACCACTGTATCGACCCACTCCGTAAACCTAGAAAGTGACTGTGATTGGCCTTAACCCGATGTTGATTTTTAATGTCCATCTACACTTCACACGTTTTTACTAGTAAAAATTGGTCGGAAAGAGTACTCCCGGAATAGTCTGATACATCGACTAGTAAGGTCATCACAAAAATATCTTTGATTTCGTTGGTTTTTTTTTTTTTTTTTCTTTCTTTCTTTTAGGTCAATGTGGATTCACAAACTGAGAAATTTTACAATGAAAGACAAATATACATGTAAGAAATTTGTGTATCCCACGAAATAACAACGACGTAATTGACAAAATTATTTCATCAAAAGAGACCGATATTTTCCTCTAATAGTTCACTCCTTCAGACGACCAATTGAGTGGATCCCACCTTCGGACCGACTCACCTGATACTTCAGTATTGGTTCAGGGGTGAACAGTGGTCCAAAGGAGAACTTGATTTGGTCGATCCACCTTGATTTTTGAGAGAACTCATACGAGGACACTAGTCACTTGATTTGGAGGTGACGTTGAGATGGGAGTGTCGGAGGAGGAGGTAGGTCACTCACGACCTGGACGAGACGGATGGCGGGGTAGGTGGAAGGGATTGGGAGGGTTCTCTTTCTTACTGATAACCTCATAGATAAAAGATCTGACTCCAAGTACTTCTGTTTGACGGGAACCCATTATAGACCAAACCTGGTGTAGATGTGTCCTGAATTGACCGAAGACAAGAGTAGAGTCACTCTTTATTTACAGTCTATATGAACGTATCTTTACACACCTAGTGCCTCGAATAAAAAATCGTAGAGTAAAATAAAAACAAAAAAATAAAAAGTCTACCAACGAAGGCACAACTACGTCTCTACGTTTGAAATAATAAGAAGTAAACAAGGTTAACTCTATGTCCTAGTCTCTGACAGACTTCCCGAGGTTGTTAGACACACACACACACACACAAATTGATTTAAGTAAATAGAGACGGTCTCCCGAACAACAACAAGTTAGTGAGTCAACATAGTCTGAGAAACCCTGGGACACCTGATATCGAACAGTCAGAGGAGTCAGGAGGTAATGGAGGGTCTAAAACGAGTTTAAGTATAGGTAACCACTACGATAGATTAGTAGAGTAGGAGATAACGGGGGAAGAGAAGGAAGGGAGTTAGAAAGGGTCGTAGTCCCAGAAAAGGTTACTCAGTTAAGAAACGTAGTCCACCGGTTTCATAAACTCGAAGTCGAAGTCATAGTCGGGAAAGTTACTTATAAGTCCTGACTAAAGGAAATCCTACCTGACCAACCTAGAAGACCGTCGGAGGTGAGGATTAGGGTGGGGCCCTGAAGTACCTAGAGTCAGTTCTTCCGTCGGTTCACGATTTGAGAGAATATTAGTGACGAGGGACGTCAGGGATCCGACTAGGATAATTCTAAAAGAGGTACAAACTTACTTTATGGTGGTGAACGAAACTTCTCGTGTAACTTTACACTACTACTCCGTATAACCTACAGTACTCAAAGGGGTGGGTCAAAGAGGAAAACGTGGTAAAATCTTTACTTAACTAATTTTCTCGAAAGATTTAATTTTTTCTTTTTTTTTTCTACGAATTATAAGGTTTGTTGGAGGGTCGAACGGAAATAGAATTAGAAGAACATCTCTACATCGGGAGAGGTTTCACTCAAAGAGGGACCTATGAATATTAGGGAAAATAAGTTTGAGGGAAACTAAGGGAACAAGTAGTCGTTCGGGAGAAAAAGAAACTGGCAACGGACAGAAGGGGAGTAAGGAAGGGAAGACGGATGTTGACAAAAGTTTTACCAGTATGAGTAGTAAGAGGGGAGAGGAAGGGAAACAGAAAGACATTAGAGGATCAGTGTGGAACCAGCATGAACCAGTATGAAGTTCATGAAACTCATGAAACCGGTGGAGTACTGTACTCAACTGAGTAACCTTTTCTGAGACTACGACCCTCCCTAACCCCCGTCCTCCTCTTCCCCTGTTGTCTCCTACTCTACCGACCTACCGTAGTGACTGAGTTACCTGCACTCAGACTCACTTGAGGTCCTCAACCACTACCTGTCCCTCCGGACCGTACGACGCTAAGTACCCCAACGTTTCTCAGCCTGTGCTGACTCGCTGACTTGACTTGACTCAGCGTGGAGACGAGTGGACAACAGACGACGGTAGTGGAAGGATCTAGATGATTCATAAAGTGATTGTAATCAGATTCGTAGTCTAGGTCCGACGCCGGACGTATTGAAATACAACGATAAACCGAGTCGACAGGTGAGGTTGTAAGAGAAGAGAATCGAAGGTCTTGGAAGGTACACCAAGAACGGAGAGACTGAGAAGGGAGGGTCGTGGTGGTGGGTCGAAGGAGACGACTGTGATTGATACATGTACGGGTCATAGAGTACACGTTTTCAAAAACGAAGTATAAGGTGTAGTAAAGATGAAGTACGGAACGTCACTAAGGAATTGTGGTCACTGAAGATTCAGTTAGAGAGAAAATTCATTGTCATGTGTCCGAGTGAGTCGATGATTTGAAGATGTCTTTCGTATCCCAATCCCAATTTTTTTCGTATTACTAAATTTTCATAATTTTTAACTTGGATCCCTGAAGGGACCACCAGGTCACCGATTCTAAGGTACGAGGGTAACGTCCCTCGGACCCAATTTAGGGACCAGTCCCTTGATCTAAGGTGCACACCGTTGACTTCTAGGACGTACGACGTTCCTTCTAACTTCTAGGGAGTACGGTGTGGATTCCGGGTCGTGTCGGTTTATTTATTTATTTATTTACTTATTAACTTAGATCTAAGGATGGACTACACTTCTCGGTCGAGTAACCTTTTGTGAGACTACGACCCTTTCTAACTTCCGTCCTCCTCTTCCCACGCTGTCTCCTACTCTACCAACCCACTGCAGTAGTATAGATACCTGGGTTCAAACTCGTTTAAGACCCTGTTTTCCTGTTCGTTTCCTGTCCCTTCGGACCCCATGACGTCAGGTACCCTAGCGTTTCTTGACCCGTATTGACTGACCGACTTGTTGTTTCTAAGGGTGGATGGGAGGTTTTAGTTCACGATGACATCGGCGAGGAAAGTTAGTGATGGGTGCAAGAGGCTCAATGGTCCAATCTTTTAAATGTCTATGTATTACGGAAGGAGACGGAATCTGGAGTTTCGGTCCGTCTGGGGTCAGTTCGACTGGTGGTACAGGACACCGAAAAGGAGTCTTTGTCGAGACGTGACGGAAGAGGGTGGAGTCCCATCCGAGAACCGTAGAAAGACCCGAAGATACAATTGGAGGAGTGACCCCAAGGACTGGGGTCTCGGAGAGGAGAGTGAGACGTCACCTAATTTCGAACGGTGAAGGAACGAATTTTAAGGAGACACCAAAGAGTAAAGGAAGAAGTCCTCCAATACTCGATAAAAATCGTAGTACTGGAAAGAGAAGTTTTCACAAAGTGTGTATCTTGAGGTGACACACTCCGTCTATGTGACGTGACGAGACCAAAATCAAGTCAACAAGTCAACACAGACTGAGACGTTGGGGTACCTGACGTCGTGCGGTCCGAAGGGACAGGTAGTGGTTGAGGGTCTCGAACGAGTTTGAGTACAGGTAGTTCAGCCCCTACGGTAGGTTGGTAGAATAGGAGACAGACAAAATCCACTTGGATACCCAGGACCTAGGAGGGGACGAGTCGATGAGACAAGGACGGACCCACGGGGACTCAGTGAAGGTATTGAAGTCGTGATTTTTCTCTGACCAACTTTTAGTCACTACTGTATTTCAGGTTTCGTGTACTTAGTTGCGTGGTCCCATGACTCTATCTTATAATGGTGGCACTAGTGAGGATGATAATAGTATCGACCGTGAACTTAAAAGTAATCTCCCCTGTGTAAAACTCTTTTATGGACAATTCAGGAATCACTCTTCCACACTTGGGGTTCCGAATTCGAAACCGACAATGGATCAAAAGTCTCCTAATTTGACTAGACGGACATTTTATTCCTCCCTAAAGACCAAGAAACCTCTCCTTCTCCCGTCTACTTTTTCTTCTATCTGTTCTCTCGCTTCTCTCTCCTAGACCTCCTCCACTACTTATCCTTACGTCAAACGTTTTTTTGTTTTTAATAAATTTTTAGGACCACTGTCTCATTGAGAGGGGATCGGGGGTCAAGAACTCACATGTACAGCGAAGTCAGGACAGGTTGAGAAACGCTGGGATACCTGACATCGGGGGGGTCCGAAGAGACAGGTGCCCTAAGAGGTCCGTCGTCATCACCTCACCGAACGATACGGGAGGAGGTCCTCTAGAGGGGGTGGGTCCCTGACTTGGTCCCAGAGAATACAGAGGACGCAACCGTCCGTCCAAGAGATGGTGATCACGGTGGACCCTGAGAGTAAGAATTCATTTAAGTAATATATTCTTGAAGTACCTACAAGAAACCTTTCACATCTCTTGACTCAAAACGTAGACATAGTTACCTCTCCCATCTTTTTTATCAAATATGTCGATATCCTCCAGTCTCATATTTCCTGGGACCTCTTACATTCTGGATCTGAGAGTGTCTTTTTTATGTCTCCTATCCACTAAGGGGAGTTTACTCCCAAACTCCCTGAGAAGTTTATCTGTTTAAAGATGACGGGAGTTCCTGGGGTAACTTTTAGTAATCACCACACTAAAAACTTTAAATAATTGGTGTAAGTCTTTTACAGTTACTACTTTGATTGGAGAGGTTGACCTCCGACTAAGATTTTCTTGTTTCGTGTACCCTACAAGTCTCGTGGAATTCAACGTTCCCTTTAGTTTGAGAGAGTCTGAACCGAGGGGTTTTTCAAGTATTATATCTATACAAGTAATAACAGAATTAAAAATAACCTATATCGACTAAACTTTACAACACAAACAAAAATACGACATGTCGTTTCAGTTAGTCAGTACGGATATGTATATAGGTGAGAAAATATCTAAGAGAAGGGTATCTCCAGTGAAGTCTCATAACTCTTCTCAAGGGACATAATCAATAGATAAAATATATATCATCACACATATCGATACGGGTAATTTTATTTCCTTTTTCAGTCCTCAAACGTTATGACTTTTTAAAAGTTTGTCTTTAAGAGAATCAGTGTACCGAAGAGATACAATGAAGATTCTTCGAGAGGTTTGAAAGAAGTGTGATCAAAAAAAAAAAAGAGAAAGGAATAGTGATAAGTATATTAACTTTATTAATGGTCCGGGTTCAAAGATATTGGAAGATCAGAGGTACGAGTGTTGGTGACCCGACTGAACTACAGTTATTTAATTTTAATCTAATTCCCGTTTATATAAGCCGTACTGGGTGGGGACTCAGTCGATTGTCACCGGTTCTCTTACTTCAGGGTAGTGTCTGTTCCAGAGAAACCCGTCACCGTCATTCACATCAGTAAGTGTATGGAGGAGCAAGAAGTAAGACAACGGGACCGACCCTTAGACGAACGCCTCTTTACGAGTCTATAAAGGTCTTCTACGGTGCAACCGAAAAGAATCAAACCACCACCCAAAGGGTCCAGTTTGATCACTATTTCTTGGACGGACGGTTACGTCTTCTACTTTCTCTACGCCAAAGTTAGAGACCTAGTCCTTCCAGGGAACCTCCTTCCGTACCGTTGGACGAGGTCATAAGAATGGACCCTTTAGGGTACCTTTCTCCTCTGACTACCCGACGTCAGACACCCCCAGAGTCTCAGATTGTGCTGACCTCACTGGATCGTCTGCGTGTGTCAAACCACCATGCCCTCTTTGGTCTCTGTTTTAGAAACTAATATTCACTTTCACTTTCAGTGAGTCAGTACAGACTGAGAAACGTTGGGGTACCTGATATGTCAGGTACCTTAAGAGACCCGGTCTTATGACCTCACTCATCGGAAAGGGAAGAGATCCCTTAGAAGGGTTGGGTCCCTAACTTGGGTCCAGAAGGGGTAACGTCCACCTAAGAAATGGTCGACTTGGTATTTCCTTCGGGAACCAATAATCACTTTCCAGACATTCACCTCGATGTTATGGAGACCCCGTGATTCCCTAAAGTGTAAACACCAAATCAACGATTCAGTACAGACTGACAAAATATTGGGGTACCTGACATCGGGTAGTCCGAGGAGACAGGTACCCTAACAGGTCCGTTTTTATGATCTCACTCAACGGTAAGGGAAGAGGTCCCCTTGAAGGTCTGTACCACTAACTTGGGTACGGAGAACGAAACCGTCCATCTAAGAAATGGTGACTCGGTGGTCCCTGCGGGGTTTCCTAAAGTGTTGATCTGGAGTCTCAACTCTTGTCAAAAGGGTGACTCTTAAACACAGAGACTGTAGTCAGAGACATTCCGTCCGTGTAACAGAAAATGTATTATGTACATAAGGAATTTCCAACACACACTTAGTTTAAAAATACAACCCTCTGTCAAGATTAGAGTTAAAGAAGTGGATACGTACCCCTTTTAGTTTAAGGTAAAGTCTGAGTTACCCTTCGTAATAAAATAAATTCCTCGGTATGACACTTAAAAGAGAGACCAACCTGAGGACCAAGTGATTAAGTAAACAAAACGTTTAAACCTAAAAGTAAGTAGTCTGGAAGAACTTAGGTAAAATCTTTCATTTGACATCGAAACCTCTCTCAGTTTCACCGTCTTTTTATTTTCATGAAGATTCGACTTACACTTTGGGTCTTGAGATTCAAGGTAAGTTGTTAAGTTCATTTAATGTAGTTAAGTTCTTACTAGTAGTCACTAGGTTTCATTCACTCAAGAAAATAAAAAAAGTTCAAGAAACGTAAAATTACCAGAGACGGAAACATTCATTGTTCGTTCGGAGACATTTCTTGGGTAAAGTTTAGAGACAACTTTTCGTGGCGAGAAGTGGAAACCTCCTTACCTCGAGTACCCGGACTCATTTGTTTAACGTCTACCGTATGGTGTAAGTAAGTCTTTTGTACGACTAATGAGTCGTAATACCGTAAATTACGATGTTTCTTCACTTCTCGGCTCGACGATGTAGTTTAAGAGTTCTCTTAGGTTACAGAGGTGGACACCCTACGGATCTCTATTGTCCGTTAACACAGGTCTTTACGTTAATGGTCTTCGTTTCATTTTTCCAAATGAGAGAAAGTACTCCTTACCTTAGTACCTTTCCCAGAAAGTAATACCTGGTTCATATATGAGTTCCGAACCAAATGAGACAGCATTACGGGTCATTACCAGACTAGAAGAGGTAATATATGAATGACCCACGTTGTTCCGAAATAGTAGATGTAGATTTCATCGTAGAATGAGGAGAGAGGGTCGTTAGTGGATGGGACAACACGGTCGTCATTCTATCTCTGTGACATTTATTTATTCCGAACATAAAGAAAAAGGTTTTCCTACTCAGGAAGTCTTAGGAAGACAGGAGGGTTATGTAATAATAATGGTAGTATTTTTATTGGGTTAATCTGATTGCTGATTAATCTGATTACTGATTGAGATTACTAATCTTAATCTGTAACTCTTGGTAGTTTTATGAGGTTTGAAACTCCCCTCCATCGTATGCCATTAGTTATTTTCAGATTCGTCCAACAACTACTAGAAATGGTTAGACATCGATCCCTCTTTTATAACGGGGACAAAATAACTACTCCTTACTTTCTGACTGAGAATGGACGGATTTTCCGTCTAAATTTTACAGATACAGTAAAGAAATTTTATCAGTACTTTATCAACAGAAGAGAAATACGATGACTGTACCAAAGTTACTGACTCAGGTGGGGAGACCAAGGGGTTATAAGTCCTATAGTTTGTCATGGGAAGGACTATTTTAGAGACACTACTATGTCCTTTTAGAAGGAGGATGGGAAAATCCAAGTCACTGACCCAGACTTTTAATTTGATTGTATTCTCTCGAAGTATCCTCTTTTCGTATCTCTAACGTGAACTATTAAAATACGTGTACCCTCGGAAGTATACTTTTGACTTCTGGGTCTCTTCGGTCATCCAGGTTTTCGAGACATTTGTTTGCTATTTACCACTGGTCTGTTTCACCGAACCCGTTGTCCTCGTCATTTAATATCCTGTGACTGATCCTTTAGGTCCCCCCACCCATTCATTATCTTCTATTCCAAATCTTCCAAACAAACATGTCTATGAGAAGTCGTGACTGAGGGTCAAAGGTCACTTTTCTTACAAGAGAAGGACCATGTACTCCACTGGAAAGAGTACTCTTTAAAGTACTGGACGAAAATCTATCTTTCTGCCTCTAGTCTTTCGAAAAGGATATAGACGAGAAAGAGTTCACAGAAGTCGAGTTTTATTAGTCACATGGTTTCACCATATAAAATCTCACTACACAAGACTTACGAAAGTTACTGTTCTCTGGGTTATATGAAATTTCTTACTGATCCTAGATAAGAAAAACTGAGGTCTGACCTCCGTTAGCCCCAGTAGTATTTGGCTATCCTTATATTAGTCTGTGGGGGACAGAGGAGAAGACTTTGTGAATCCTATCTTCTGTTACTACTGACCCAGTTTTGATCATATCTTTCTAAAGTCTTTACTACCAAAGAATGTTCAGCTTTTTTATAAACCGTCTTTCCTTTTGACTTTCCGAAGGCATTATTCATACTTTGAGTGTTTCCCGTTGTGTCAGTCATACCCAAGTCTACTTTATACTACGTGAGTTCTCCCGAAGGGACCACCGAGTCACCATTTCTTAGACGGACGGTCACGTCCTCTACGCCCAAACTAGGGACTAGGTCCTTCTAGAGTGTACGTCGTCGTCTCCTTGATTCGGGCACACGGTGTAGGTGACCCAGACACGAGAACTTGCGACCTCGGTGTGATGTATTCGGGCGTAAGGATCTCGGGTACGAGACGTTATTCTCTTCAGTGGGGTCACTCTTCGGCACGTGGTGTGGATCTCCCATCGGGGACGACCGGCGTTGATCTCTTTTCGGGCGCGACGTTCTTTCTGAGTCATGTCAGTTTTAAATTCTTTATTTTAATTATATTTTCCAAGCGAGTTCTTTTGTGTTGGGATCAAAAGTAAGGGGACTAGAGACACAGGAACCCGTCGAGTGGGGTGACGAGGACCTGGAGTTAAGAGGACATACATTTTATAAAATTCTTTTGACGTCTTTACAGAAATTAGGTAAGAGGTCCAAGGTCCAGGACCTCTCTTACTTTGAACTCCTTGACCACTCAAACAACCCCCCGCCNCCGTCCCCCAGTCACCACCCCCCCCGCCGCCCACCCCGACTCCTCTTCTTAAGGTAACGGTGATCAGTTCCTCATCTAAGGTATCTCTTCTATTTTTTATAAATGGTAAACGTTTATGTTTTCGTAGGAAACGGATGTTTCCTCTCTGGTGAACGTTCACACGTAGATAATAAATCCTTCGTACATAAATGAAAATTCACAGACACCAAATTATTCGTAGGTCACCGTCTACCCATAGGGAAAGAAGTGTTTGTCTGGAGGTTCCTCCTGAGTTTTCGACATAAAGAGGTGAGGAACGGACCGTCCAGAGTCTTCCAGTTCCAAAACACAACGGGACCGTTGTCGACTATCGTAGTCATGGTGGACTTCGGTGGGTCCCCCGACGGCCGAGTCGTCGTGACATTCACCAATACTACAATAGGGTCAACGACCCCTTTGCGTGTTGGAACG
Organism: Capra ibex; assembly: GCA_006410555.1. NCBI lineage: Eukaryota > Metazoa > Chordata > Mammalia > Artiodactyla > Bovidae > Capra > Capra ibex. The sequence continues at coordinate 17,694,813 of SJYO01014747.1, forward strand.
TGGTCCGTCCACCCATTGACACCTCAACTAAAAGTTGGTAAAACGGAAATTGTCAGATATGACCGTTTACTTAAGTAGAGACGTATTTAAGACACTCGTTAACCCTTAGAATTTCTCAAAATCAACATATGAGAGAAAAAATTTTCGAGAATTTACCGAGTGGAAACGGTGGACTTTTTGTCACGAATAGGTACTTTTTTATTTTTTATTTTGTCCAAATAATAACAAGATAAAATTTGCTTTAACGGTGGGTGTGATTTCATACAATCTCAATGAGGAGATTGAGAAGGGACCTCAGAGACGGGGGGATTAGTTCAGAAATCTATATATATATATAAAAAAAAATACAACGAGAGACGATATAGACGTCCTTTTTTTTTTTCAGAATTCTATTATAACCCAGAAATTTTCATCTAAGTATTTTCGTCTCTTCAGGACAAGTGGTAAACTCAGTAGGAACTAACCGAGAGGAAATTTTACGTAGAAGACAGAAAGAATATTGGTTCCCGAAATTTTAAGTTTACAAGTACTTGTAGTCGAAATAATTTTAATCCCGAACCCCTTTACCGAACCTTTCCTTTCTTTTCTTATAATGGGTTGGTAAATTTTCTACGATTAATTACTTCAAGGTTTCGGGTTTCTCCTGTAAACTATGTCGCTCCCAAAGAGATGGTTACTCCTTACCTTGAGTACATTTTTGTTGTTGTTTTTTCGGGTCTTATTTTATTTTAACTTCATCTAATTGGGTTTAGAAGGGGATCCACGCCTCCACCGGAGTCCTCGAGACAATTTAACGTTCTCGAATTCAAACGGGCGGAAGGACGACTTGTGTAATTGTAAAAGACCAAGTAGAGGTACAGTCTGAAAATCGACAACGTTTGGACAGACCTTACAAGGCACCTTCCGTAGAGTGGGTAAGCTATAAGTAGGTGACGGACAGGAGTCGTCAATAGTATATGAGGCGGGACTACTTCCCTCCTTTACCCTCCGATGGGTCTACCTACCGAGGCCAGACGGGGTAGGGAGAATCGGTCTTCGAGAAAAGTAAAAATTAATACCTCAGTAACAGCAAATCAGCGACTCAGTTTAGGTTCAGAAAACTCTGAGATACCTCTCATCGTGTACTCCTAGAAGATAGGTATTCTAAAGGGTCCGTTCTTATGACCTCCCCAACGGTAGAGGAAGAGGTCCCTTAGAAGGGTTGGGTCCCTACCTCGGACGTAGAGGACGTGACGTCCGTCGAAGAAGTGGGGGCTCGGAGGTCCCCCCTGCAATACCTCAATTCTTCTGTAACGAGAGACACGTGAGATGTGGGGAGAAAGGAGTGAGTACGCGACGTCGAATTTTAACCCTCGACGGTCGTTATAGGTGGGACAGGAGGTACAATTTTGTAGGGACCTCGAAAAGTTTCGCGGGTGTCGATTCGAAGATAATTAGAATCGTTACAAAGAGGTGTGAGTTGTCACAATCAATACAATCTAAAATAGAAAAATAATGACGTAAACTACCATCGGAACAGGGACGTGAGATGTCCTTAAGAAAGAGAGAGAAAGAAAGAGAGAGAGAGGCCTATAACGACGTCCGGTTTTGTACCTTTTAGAAGTAACTTGTTTTTTGTCTAAGGAACCATGTGTTTATTTATTTATCGGGGTCGACATATTGTCTTTTAGTAAGAGACCCCAGACTACTCCTAGAAGATTACGACTCCGATAGTTAGTCTACTAGGTAACCTAATACATTATTTTCAGGACCTTAATCTCCTTTCCGTACGAATCGGAAACTTACTCTTACCCTATCAGGTAACTTACTCCCGACCTCGTTCGCTTCTTCCCTGACATCCGACCTCCAGTTGCAGTCCAGAGACCTTTGTTCCAAGTCTTCCGTAACACTTATCAGACGACGAGGGTTTTATGGGTTTACATGGGTTTACAGGGAGGACAGTACAAGGTGGTAGGGATCAGGTACTGGTCTAGAGTGTAAAACATCAGGTTCCCCCGACGTACTTCCCTTACCCACAGGGGTGTAGAAACAAAGATAACACGACAGAAGATCTATGAGCAGGGGAAGGAAAGGTGAGTAAACAGAAAACCATTAATTTTAATTGTAACTCTAGTTTTCCTCGATTCCAATGGAACATAGTCCGTGGAACGACGTACGAAACATCTAAAGAAAGGACAAACGATGTCAGGATACACCATCAATAAGATAGAGGACGAAAACTCTACTTCTCAGTCCCAGAACCTCTCCAATCCTCGTCGTCTCTTCCCTAGATAAGTAGGTTTCGAGTGCAAGTATTATCTACGACGAGTTTTCAAAATCCCTGTCAAAGGTATTGAGTGGTCTTTCCTACAAAGAGTGGTCTCGAGTGGTCTTTCCTACAAGTACGTGTCGGGTAGTCGTGACAAGTCAATAGAACATATTGAAAGAGATCCTAGATAAAAGAAGAGACCTGTTGCAATGACCTTTTACACCACGTACCTTCATGTCCTTGATACAGACTAAACAGAAGTGGATCCTTTAATGGACCTTGAGGGGTCACTGAGGTATTTATAAATACTTTTCCTTCTTATTGACTAGTTCAGTTATTTCCCATTCCATTATATCGTGTTGGGTCTTCGAGTGGTCTATCTCTGGGCATAAGAAGGAACAGCCGACTAATGCTACTCCTGTCTTGAAAAGGAAAGTAGTTCCCCAAGTTTTTCCAATAGGTCTCTCAGACACAGTCCCTCTCACATCACCGACCTTGGAAGTGAGTCGTCTTCCCATTGGCTGGGATATATCGCGATGTCTCCGGAACAGATTGGTCCTCCCCTCACTGTTGTATCCTTGGAACTTGGTAGATGAGAGAATAGGAGGTCCTTACGCTCCACTATCGGTTCCCCAGGACCCCATACACCTCTCGTCCCACTAGACCCGGGACACGTCGACCATCTCTTCTCGCCACACAGGGTGCCAGAGAACAGACCTGGTCTACCTACACGTGTCTTCACCGACGGTGACCCCATTGAGAGACCGATAATTTACAGTGTATCGGTCCGGAGGGTCGACTACGTCCCCATTTCTTAGGTGGTTACGTCCTCTCCGATCAGACTAGGGACCCCGTCTTTCTAAGGGACCTCCTCCTTTACCGTTGGGTGAGGTCAGAAGAGCGGACCTCTTAGGGTACCTGTCTCCTCGGACCGCCCGATACCAAGTACCCTAGAGTTTCTTAGTCTATGTTAACTCGTTGACTTGTGTCACTATTATTGACTGACTTGTGTAGTCACCGTTATTTTCCCTGTAGATAAATGTCAAGAAGGAATCCGTATCCGACAGAGACAGAGAGTAAAAGGGAGTTTTACGTTGAATTACATTTGTTTACTCAATTAATTTCCAACTACACCGTATACCCCGGCGGGAGCTCCTCAAACCCCTCCACAACGATTTATCTGAGTCCTTAAGGTTTCGACGTCTTCGAGGGACCTCTTCTACTACGTGGCTCACACAACCTCGTGTAATAGACTTTTAGGTATGGTGACCGTCTTTCCCGCTCACACACACGCACACACGTAGCAGTAAGTATAAGAAACATATCGGACGGTCCGAGGAGACAGGTACCCTAAAGGGTCACCCAACGAAAAAGGAGGAGGTCCCCTAGAAAGACTGGGCCCCTAACTTGATCCCAGACGACGGAACCGTCCGTCTAAGAAATGGTGACGTGGTCAACCCTTCTTCTTTCCCATTGGACTGTGGTTGAGGAAGTCCTTCTCTCACTAGATCCTCCTAAAAACTTTATTTTTCCCCAAAACACAGGAAATACGACCCCTGAGGTCTCGGATCTCGGGAACCGTTTCGACCCGTAGACAGGAGGTGACACCGAAGTCTGGTTTTAGTCGAAGGGACTTAGACCAGGGACGTCTTCGATCCATCCCAGTGTCGTTTCAGAGTCTTCTACTCTATGGAACCTACGTGAACCCTTACTAGACCAGGTTAAGAGAGCAAACTACTCTAGGTCTCTCTTGCAGTCTCGACTAAAGGGTATTGTCTCGTTCATACATACATCCCCTAGTCGTCACTCTCGTAGTGAGTTTATTTACTTCCTATTTTCGTTCTATTGACTCTGTCTAAGTAGAAGTCACTAGAATGGTCTTTTAAATCCGAAAAATTGGAATCGTAGATACAATCAAAGTACAAATCTAGTTTTCACGGCGTGTATTCCCCCAAACACTTATATTACAAAACCGTGAATCCCACAACCTTCCAGAAATAACCCGGTATCTTTGATAATCGTATAAGGACGTCTTAATCCAAGTTAGACCTCTTGGGTCTTACTCCGTCCAGTAAAAACTTTTCTGCACTGACAAGGCTCTTTATGTAAAAAAGATCTAATATGTACTAATTTTGTTTTTTTGACTCATATTTATATAAGAGTGTTATTATGTCTGACTTAAGGACCCGATTTTACAGGATAAACAATGAATGATGGACTCGTAGAAACTCGTTGAATTAGTTGGAGGGACTAGAGACTAAGTTATAGAAGATTTAGGGTATTTGCCTATACGTATACGTAAACAACACTTTATTTTAATCTTACACTTTTTTGGGAGACATTTTTAACGTATTTATATAATTATTATACTTCTTTTACTTCCTTCTTTTCACATCATTCCTCTTTGACCGGAAGCAGACTCCCATTTACTATACTATTTAAGACAAGGATTCTCCGGTCTCCTTCTACCTAACGTCTTCAGTCCACTTTATATAAATGATATCAGTTACTACCTAAATTAGTATATCCAACGTAATATCAACACACATTATTCATGTTATATTGATATCACACTAGTGAGACAGGTCGTCACAGTCGCGATTGAGTTTCCAACAGTAGTGGAAATTACAAACCCCGTCCGTCTAAAATGATTATATCTTAATAAATCCCTCTGTCATTATGACCCCAGATGTACTACATTAAATCAGTGAACCTACCGGACTGGGAAACGGTACCTAAAGGTATCCCTACCTACCGACTCCTACCTACCTACTACTTACTCGACACCTTATTCGTACCCTACTTTCTTCCTTCCCTCCTTCCTTCTTTTCTCCTTCCTTCTTTCTTGTGAAAGGTCCTGGGACTACCGGGATAGCCGAACTCACGAAAGTTATCTCCTGTCCCAAGGGTAAAAATTTTCATGTTCTAGGAGGATTACATCGTGGAGGAGATACGAGTGGTGCTTGAAAATAAAGTGATACTGGTTTCACTACAGGATCCTCCCGATTTACTGAACAGGTTTTAGTTTGTTCGACAACCGTTTCACCCCAATCGTGTATCCTGAATTTTAGATGTTTACAGAGGGGTATGACACCCTCTCTCGTTTGAGAAGTTTAAGTCAATTATCACAAGTTCAAGAGTACCAAGAACCATACTTTTGATCCACAGTCCCCTTCGTCTATTTTTGTTGATTTTTATCTTACTGGTGTGAAGAACTAACAGGTCCTGTCATGGGCAAAGGTAAGTAGTAGAACCGTTCTAATCATTATTATAGGGAAAAGTCAGAGTTTTATAGAACCAAACCCTGAAGGAACCACCAGGCCACCAATTCTGAGACGTGAGGGTCCCGTCCCCCGGCCACAAGTTAGGGACCAGACCCTTGATTCTGGGGTGTACGGTGTACCCAGTTGGTTTTTCATAAGAACCAAATCTAGAATGTACGTTTGGTGACAAATACTCAACTTGTCGGATATTAGATTGATCCCCATCATCTGGTCGATATTTTTCTATCTATCTATTTATCTATGTATGTATATTTATATTCTATATATACATAAAATACATATATTGTATGTAATCTTTACATAAAAATGTATTAATATATAGTATGTATTGGTATATATTATATATAGTACCGCGAAGGGACCACTAAGTCGTCATTTCTTAGACGGGTGTTACGTCCTCTACGTCCTCTACACCCAAACTAGGGACCCGGTCCTTATAGGAGATTCTAGGGGACCACCTCCTTGGGTGAGATCATAAGAACGGACCTCTTATGGTACCTGACTCCTCGGAACACCCGATATCAGATATCTCGACGTTTCTCAGCCTGTACCGATTTCACCGACTCGTACGTGTTATATATAGTGTCTTTCCTTCCCATATACGTATTAAAGTAAAAATTTAATTATATTAAAATAATAACATGTACATGTTAAAAAAAAGTCGATTCAAGAAGATGATTCAGTGACTAATCTATTTAAGTTCAATTTACCCATACGGAGGACGTTCTTTTCCCCGAAGGATTCTTAGACAGTTGAGTGTGTAGGAAGGGTTTGAGTGGTCTATAAGGGTGTGGACGAGTGTGAAGGAGTATGCTGTCTCTATTCCATTCTTTCTTTCATCACGATAAACTTTATCGTGGTGGTGTCCCTGAGACCTCTCAGGGTGACGTTCCTCTAACTTGGTCCGTTAGGATTTCCGTTAGTTGGGACTTATGGGTAACCTTCCTAACTACGACTTCGACTTCGAGGTTATGAAGTCGGTTGACTACGCTTCTCGGTTGAGTGACCTTTTCTGGGTCTAAGACCTTTTCTAACTCCCGTTCTCCTCCTCCCCCTTTGTCTCCTACTTTACTAACCTACCGCAGTGACTGATTTACCCATACTCAAACTCGTCTGAGACCCTTTATCACTTCCTGTCCCTCACACCGCACGACATCCCGAACTCCAACGTTTCGCCCTCCTAGAGGTCCCTGTCCTCTCCTTTTTGTTGATTTTCACCCTACTGGGATACAGGACTGACGGATCTTGTCAGGGATAAATGTGAGAAGTACAACCGTTTTAATAATTGTGATGAGTAAAAGTCAGAGTTTTCCAAACCTGGAATGTATCTTTGGAAACGGGAACGACGTGCACGATCGTATGTACCCGATATACACGATCGTTGGTGTGTTGGGGAGCGGGGTCAATGCACTGATGAATCGACAGAGTCGTAAGGACAGATGTTACTTTATAGGGTAAGATTTTCTAGTGGAAGGAATACTGAAGTAAACTGTACCAGAGTTGGGGAGGGACATAGTGAACTAACGTGACGGGACAAGATAAAGGAAGTCCTCGAATAAGTATAGACCTAAAGACCATCTACACGAAATAAAAAGAAAGAGAAAAGAAATAGCGTTCAAGATACCTCTATCCATGGGTCAGACAGTATGGGTAGGAACATAAAGGTTACAAAGGGTCTCGTGAACTGTGGAGTGTCTGTAAATTTATTAGTCACTCACTTGTTGACTTACTCCTTACTTCCTGGGTGTCATTTTAGACGGACTCGGTATTGCTTTGTTAGTCTAGTAAACGAACAGGTACTTCGGAACGGACTGGTTACTCGGGCATCAGTAAAAGGGTACATATTTCACGGGTTTTGTCAAAAAGACACACGGAGAATACTTCAAAATAGAACCAATAACTCGATGAAAGAGAATAGAATGGGAGAAGTGATACAAGACCCTACGAACCCGAAGTTGATACTTTTGGTGTAAAGACGAAACGGGAACCGAGAGTCGAGTAAACAAATAGTTATTGGAGTCGATGCATCTACTGCGGTGGGAATATCGTCTTTCGTTTCTCGTTGATTTCTCTGAGAACTACTTTCACTTTCTCCTCTCACTTTTCGACCGAATTTTGAGTTGTAAGTTTTTTGATTTTAGTACCGTAAGCCAGGGTAGTGAAGTACCGTTTGTCTACCCCTTTGTTACCATTGTCACTGTCTAAAACGAAAAGAACCCGAGGTGTTAGTGACACCTACCACTGACGTCGGTACTTTAATTTTCTACGAACAAGGAACCTTCTGTTCGATACTGATTTGATCTGTCGTATAACTTTTCGTGTCTGTAATGAATCGGTTGTTTCCATACATATCAGGTTCGATACCAAAAAGGTCATCAGTATATACCTATACTCTCGACCTGTTGTTTCTTTCGACTCGTGGTTTAACTACGAAAACTTGATACCACAACCTCTTCTGAGAACTCTCGGGGAAACTGACGTTCCTCTAGTTTGGTCAGTTAGAATCAGTTGGTTAACAAGAAGACCTTATAAGTAACCTTCCTGACTACGACTTCGACTTTGAGGTTATGAAACCGGTGGATTACGTTTCTTGACTGAGTAATCTTTTCTGGGACTACGAACCTTTCTGACTTCCATTCTCGTCTTCCCCTACTGTCTCCTACTCTACCAACCTATCGTAGTAACTGAGTTACCTATACTCAGACTCGTTCGAGACCCTCACTACTACTTGTCCCTTCGGACCGAACGACGTCAGGTACCCCAGAATGTCTCAGTCTGTGTTGACTCGGTGACTTGACTTGAGACGAGTAAGGACGGTTCTCCCCTGTGATCTCCCACTAATCGTCCTACGTCTTCTTTCTTCCCTGTCGAAAGAAGACTAAACGAAGTACAACAAGAGTTGAAAGGTCCACCGTGATCTCTATTTCTTGGGTGGACGGTTACGTCCTCTGTACTCTCTGTGTCCAAGTTAGGGACCAAGTCTTTCTAGGGGACCTCCTCCCGTACCGTAGGGCGAGGTCTTAAGAACGGACGTCTTAGGGTACCTGTCCCCTTGGACCTCCCGATGTCAGGTATTCCAGTGTTTCTCAGCGTGTGTTGACTTCGCTGAATTGTGTGTACGTTGAAGAGTCGAACTGAGGTCGTTACCAAAAAGTGGGAACATCTTCGTCAACTAAGGTAATAGTTCTGAGCGGGAGGGGGTGTACGGAGGATGTGTGACGATCCTAACCGTAGGAGTACAGAAGAGGAATACCCAGACCCAGAGTCGAGGAACGACCCGGAGGAGACTTTGGGTGTCGTGGGGACAATTGACCCGATGGAAGGGAGGAGTCTCTAGATACGGGATGAGACATTCTGGGGAGGAGGTATGGGGACCCAAGATTATCGGGGAAAGGCGACAACTACCTGTAAATCCAACGAAGGTACAGGACCGACACCATTTATCACGATAATATTTGTAAGGTAATTGTCTCCTTACCTAGTCTTCCACACCATGTACATATGTTATAAGTGACATGTAAATGAGTCGGTATTTTTCCTTCTTTTAACCCAGTAAACGTCTCTACACCTACCTGGATCTCTGACAGTATATCTCACTTCATTCAGTCTTTTTGTTTATGGTACACAATTGTTTATATCCACCTAGGATCTTTTTACCATATCTACTAGGATAAACGTTTCGTCTTTATCTCTGTGTCTACGTCTCTTGTTTACATACCTATGGCTCCCCCTATTCTTCCCCACTCTTCTTACCCCTCTGACCTCAACCGTGTATATGTGATAACTATGATGCATATTTTGTCTATGTGTATGACATATCGTGTCCTTTGAGGTGAATTACGTGTCACAACTGGACTTACCCTTCCTTCTTTTTTTTCCCTCCTCTATGTGCACACACAAGTCAAGTCAAGTCAGCGAGTCAGTACAGACTGAGAAACGCTGGGGTACTTAGCGTCGTGCGGTCCGGAGGGACAGGTAGTGGTTGAGGGTCTCAAGTGGGTCTGAGTACAGGTAGCTCAGTCACTACGGTAGGTCGGTAGAGTAGGAGACAGCAGGGGAAGAGGAGGACGGGGGTTAGGGAGAGTCGTAGTTTCAGAAGAGATTACTCAGTCGAGAAGTGTACTCCACCGGTTTCATGACCTCAAAGTCGAAGTCGTAGTAAGGGAGGTTTCTTTAGGGTCCCGACTAGAGGAAGTCCTACCTGACCAACCTACAGGAACGTCAGGTTCTCTGAGAGTTCTCAGAAGAGGTTGTGGTGTCAAGTTTTCGTAGTCGAGAAGTCGTGAGTCGGAAGAAGTGTCAGGTTGAGAGTGTAGGTATGTACCGGTGACCTTTTTGGTATCGGAATTGAACTACCTGGAAACAACCGTTTCATTACAGAGACGAAAAGTTATACACACACACACACACACACACACACATATATAGATATATAGATATATAGATACATAGATATATAGATATATATGTGTATCTATCTATTGATTAAGTAAACGACATGTCAGTTTTGATTGCGTTGTAATATTCCGTTGATATGAGGTTATTTGTAATAAAATTTTATCAGAAAAGAGAAAGAAATCAAAAGGGTCAGACCTCCCCACCTCCACCATAAATGAAGGACTTCAGTCTTAGAAATTGAATTGACTCTCCGGTGAAAGTGGAAACAATAAGTTAACGACAGATTCAGGGATATAATTTAAGACTTACAATTTTTATTGATCATACTAGAAATGAAAGGACTCACCTATGACCGACTATCTCCTTATATGTTAGGTAACGGAACATGTAAAGATAAGAGAAAGTCCAGTATAACCGAGTTTCCTTAACCTTAGTAAAAATCCTCATCCCTAAGGGGACAGTGAGTCGGGGTATGGATGGTGGACGGTGTCGGTACCACAGATTTACAACGGTCACCAGTTACGTACAAACTAGTGACTGGGTTTCATCAAAGTTTCGATTTCCTCAAGTAGTCAAAAATCTTCATTATAAAAATTTAGAAAGACCTCTCTGCTATAGAATTAGAAGTTCGGGAGGTCCTATCCTTTAAGAAGTTTACAAATAAAATTAACATTTAACACACGAACCATTTGGGACGGTCTTATATAAACGACAGTTCTTCACGAAGGGTGTATCTGAGTCGTCACTCCTGAGTCTGTTTCCTCTTTACGAACCTAGACTCTTTTTACCACTAAAACTTTTGTCTACTACCTTGAATAAGGGGTTTATCCACGGACGACAAAAGGTTTATTGGGTTAATAAATTGACTAGAGTTCAAATCGAGAAAGAAAGTGAAGAGGTACGTAAATAAAGGAAAGACACACATCTTTTTCGGGTGAACAAGTTTATGTACACTCTAAAAAGAATATTTACGTGGACTGACTTTGGTCGAGAGGGTCGGTTTTAATTTCCAGATAATTTTTTTAAAAAAAAAAGTTTTTTCTATGATTAAACCCTGACACTCCGTACGGTAAAGACGGAGGGAATCGTGACTTTTCGATCTCAGGAAGTCCGGACCGCGAGTTTGTCCTTCACAGAATCCTTGTGGTCGTCACTCCTCAACCGTAAACCGTAGACTGTACCCTTCATAGAAAAAGTATGACAGGTGCCCCAAGAACTTGACACCACGGTCTCTTCTGAGAACACTTAGGGAACCTGACGTTGTCTAGTTTGGTCAGTTAGGATTTTCTTTGGTTGGGACTTATAAGTAACCTTCCTGACAACGAAGTCGACACTATAAAACCGATGAACTACACTTCTCGGTTGAGTGACCTTTTCTGGGACTACGACCCTTTCTAACTCCCGTCTTCCTCTTCACCCGTCGTTCCTATTCTACTAATCTATCGTAGTGACTTAGTTACTTAAACTCATTTTTGAGGTCCTTTCTCACTTCCTGTCTCCTCAGACGACCTGACGCCAGGAACCCCAGTGTTTCTCAGTCTGTGTTGAATCACCGACTTGTTCTTGTCGTACCTATATTTAATCCATTTGACTATGTGTTCACTACTTAAACCATGTATCTTTCCGAAATTTGTTTACCCGACGTAGGGACAAAAGGGAGTCCACCAGGGTTCCCGACTGAGAGAAGAGGTGAAAGCGATACCTTGTACAAATCGTTGAATAAACTCTCATAGATCATAAACCTTGTACCCTATAAGTTACTGGACACTAAGAAACAGTTTCCTTTATTGAGAGAGTTCGTACTTTTAGTTTTATCAGTACTTTAAATAACTCGTGAATAGGGTACCTAGGATTACATCTATTGGTTCTCCAAGTTTTGGTTTCCACGAAACCATTCGAGTGAAAGAGGTAGTGTGTATATCTCAATAATCTCTGACTTACAAACGTGAGGGGATATTTGAGTATACAACTTCAGGATTGGGAAGGACCCTGTCTTAATCCTTTTACCCGGAAACCCTCCATTAATACAGTGTTCTCACCTCTGAAGTACTTATACTAATCATGGGAATATTTTCCGTCGGAAATAACTCGGGTAGAAACGTACTTTACAAGGGAACCATAGAGATTAAAAGGACTTCTCTAGAGATCAGAAAGGGTAGGATAACAAAAGGAGATAAAGAACCGTGACTAACGACTCCTTCCGAAAGAATAGAGAGGAACGATAAGAAACCTTGAGACGTAAGTCTACCAATATAGAAAGGAAAAGAGGAAACGAAGAACGAAGAGAAGAAAAGTGTCGATAAACATTCCGGAGGAGTCCGTCGGTAAAACGAAAAAACGTAAAGAAAAAAACCCCCTACCAGAACTAGGGACAGAAGACATGTTACAGTACTTGGAGGTAGGTATCAAGTAGTCCGTAAGGCAGATAGTCTAGATCAGGAAATTCAGATAAAGAGGGAAGGTGACATGTTAGTATTCCCTAAACTAAATCCAGTATGGACTTACCAACTCACCAAAAGCGGTGAAAGAAGTTAGATTCAGACTTAAACCGTTATTCTTCAAGTACTAGACTCGGTGTCAGTCGAGGTTCAGAACAAAAACGAGGTATCTCGAAGAGGTAGAAACCAACGTTTCTTATATTAGTTAGACTAAAGTCACAACTGGTAGACCACTAGAGGTACACATCTCAGAAGAGAACACAAACGATACCGACCACACAAGCGAACCGTTTTGAAATAATCTCAAAACCTCTACTCGATGTATTTCCTGTCTTTACCATACCTGGATTGTCTTCGTCTTCTATAATTCTTCTCCATCGTTCTTATGTGTCTTCTTGACATGTTTTTCTAGAAGTACTGGGTCTATTAGTGCTACCATACTAGTGAGTGGATCTAGGTCTGTAGGATCTTACACTTCAGTTCACCCGGAATCCTTCGTACTGATACTTGTTTCGACTACCTCCACTACCTTAAGGTCGACTCGATAAAGTTTAGGACCTTCTACTACGACACTTTCACGACGTGAGTTATACGGTCGTTTAAATCTTTTGAGTCGTCACCGGTGTCCTGACCTTTTAAAATCAAAAGTAAGGTTATGGTTTCTTTCAGTTACGGTTTCTTACGAGTCTGATGACGTGTTGACATAAGTAGAGTGTACGATCATTTCATTACGAGTTTTAAGAGTTTCGGTCCGAAGGTGTTATGTACTTAACACTTGGAGGTATATAAGTTCGACCAAAATCTTATCCGTCTCCTTGGTCTCTAGTTTAACTGTTGTAAACGACCTAGTAGTTTTTTCGTTCTCTCAAGGTCTTTTTATAGATAAAGACGAAATAACTGATATGGTTTCGGAAACTGAGACACCTAGTGTTATTTGACACCTTTTAAGACTTTCTCTACCCTTATGGTCTGGTGGACTGGACGGAGAACTCTTTGGACATACGTCCAGTCCTTCGTTATCAATCTTGACCTGTACCTTCTTATCTGACCAAGGTTTCCTTTTCCTCATACAGTTACGACATATAACAGTGGGACGAACAAATTGAATATACGTCTCATGTAGTACTCTTTACGACCTGACCTTCTTCGTGTTCGACCTTAGTTCTAACGGCCCTCTTTATAGTTATCGGAGTCTCTACGTCNCCTTTTAAGACTTTCTCTACCCTTATGGTCTGGTGGACTGGACGGAGAACTCTTTGGACATACGTCCAGTCCTTCGTTATCAATCTTGACCTGTACCTTCTTATCTGACCAAGGTTTCCTTTTCCTCATACAGTTACGACATATAACAGTGGGACGAATAAATTGAATATACGTCTCATGTAGTACTCTTTACGACCTGACCTTCTTCGTGTTCGACCTTAGTTCTAACGGTCCTCTTTATAGTTATCGGAGTCTCTACGTCTACTGTGGTAGGAATGCCGTCTTTCACTTCTTGATTTCTCGGAGAACTACTTTCACTTTCTCCTCTCACTTTTTCAACCGAATTTCGAGTTGTAAGTCTTTTGCTTCTAGTACCGTAGACCAGGGTAGTGAAGTACCCTTTATCTACCCCTTTGTCACCTTTATCACCGACTGAAACGAAAAACCCGAGGTTTTAGTGACGTCTACCACTGACGTCGGTACTTTAATTTTCTACCAATGAGGAAACTTCCTTTTAATACTGGTTGAACCTGTCGTATAATTTTTCGGTTCTGTAATAAAACGGTTTGTTCCAGGTAGATCAATTCCCATACCAAAAAGGTCGTCACTACATACCTACGATCTCAACCTGATATTTCTTTCGACTCTCGGCTTCTTAATTACGAAAACTTGACACCACAACCTCTTCTGAGAACTCTCAGGGAACCTGACGTTCCTCTAGGTTGGTCAGGTAGGATTTCCTCTAGTCAGGACCCACAAGTAACCTTCCTGACTACGATTTCGACTTTAGGGTTATGAAACCGGTAGACTACGTTTCTCGACTGAGTAAACTTTTCTGGGACTACGAGCCTTTCTGACTCCCGTCCTCCTCTTCCCTTGTTGTCTCCTACTCTACCAAACTACCGTAGTGGCTGAGTTACCTGGACTCAGACCCATTGGAGGTCCTGAACCACTACCTGTCCCTCCGGACCGCACCACGTCAAGTACCCCAGTGTTTCTCAGCCTGTGCTGACTCGTTGACTTGACTTGACTGACTTTTCCGTCGTGTCTCTCGCGAGAGTGGGAGAAACTCGGTACACTCCTACGTCCCCCTTCAACTTTCAGACGTTGGACCTTCTTCCAGGAGTGGTCTTGGATTAGTACGACCGTAGGTCTGGAACTTAGAGGTCGGAGGTCTTGACCTTTTATGTAAAGACAACAATATTCGACGGGTACTGAGAACAACCCAAAGGAACCACCGAGTCACGGCTTCTTGTGCGGACGGTCACGTCCTCTACGTTCTCTTCACCCAAGGTAGGAGTTCAGCCCTTCTAGGGGACCTCTTCCTTTACCGTTGGGTGAGGTCATAAGAACAGACCTTTTAGGGGACCTGTCTCCTCGGACCGTCCTATCTCAGGTACCCCAACGTTTTCACAACCGTTGAATCACTGAGATGTTGTCGTTGTGCCGAGAACAATATCGTCGGACTTGACTACCTCTGTGATCCACTAGAGGTCAAGTGGTGGTGGAAGGTGACTTTTGTGTAGGGATAATAAGGGCACGATTAAAGATAGACATTACAGTAGGGGTCGAATAATGGACAGAGAGTAATGACAAATTCACAGTAAAGGTTGAGGTGGAGGAGGTCGTGCAGATGGAGAGTTCCTGTCGGGGGAGTCGTCTTAATCAGGAACGAAAGACGTGCTATTGTGTCGTGGAACTAGGGACGACCGTAGTCAACAAACTCCTAATGACACGTTCAAATGTCTCGAAGACCTGACTTTCAAGGACCTTCCGTGTACGTAGAAGGGTCAATAGACGGTCCATTGGGTCACAAGACGTATCTTTCCCGACCCTTATCTACTAGAAACGTAAGTCAAGTCAAGTCAGTGAGTCAACAAAGACTGAGAAACGCTAGGGTACCTGACGTCGTGCGGTCCGGAGGGACAGGTAGTGGTTGAGGACCTCAAAGAAGTTTGAGTATAGGTAACTCAGTCACTACGGTAGGTTGGTAGAGTAGGAGACGGCAGGGGAAGAAGAGGCCGGAAGTTAGAAAGAGACGTAACTTATCAAAGTTTAGATTAGTCAGTACTGGTCGGTACTAGTTGATATCAATCCTTGAGGAGAAGGTCCGAGGGGGGTACGTAAAGGTCTCAGTCGTGACTGGTCCTTCCGGAGGGCCTCAGTGAAGTGGGGAGGTTGTTAACTCCGGAGTATAATCGGGTCGACTACTCAGAGTAATGATTCTATTCTACTCGACAATCTTTATAGGGAACCGGAATTTTCAATTGTAACGTTAGTGTTCTAACGAACCTTCTTGTCCTTTGTTATAATCTAAAAGAGACTCCCTTTCTGTCAAAGTAGGAGAATCAAGTCCTCTTCCCCCGCTGTCTCCTACTCTACCAACCTACCGTAGTGTCTGAGTTACCTGTACCTAGACTCGTTTGAGACCCTCCACCACTTCCCGTCCCTTCGGACGATGTCAGGAACCCCAGTGTTTGTATCCTGTACTGAATCCCTGACTTTTTGTTGTGGTTGTCATGAGCCTTATAGGCATATAAAAGCTATGTTGAAGAAAAGAGAAGGGTCGAAAGACAAGGTAACACAGAGAGGTAGAGAGATGGTAATAGAGAAGAAGGAAAAGACAGAAGGACAGAGACACAGGAATCGAAAGGGAAGACTGGAGACTGAGAGAAGTAGGGGGTGAAAAGGTCCTACGACTTACTTTTTATCGTTTTGGAACTAGAAACTGGGAAAGACAAAGACGACGAGGACGACAATTCAGCGAAGTCAGTACAGGTTGAGACACGTTGGGGTAACTGCCGTCGGGTGATCCGAGGAGACTTGGACCCTAAGAGGTTCGTTCTTGTGACCTCACCCAAAGGTAAAGGAAGAGGTTACGTACTTTCACTTTTCGCTCTCATTTCAGTGAGTCAGTGAGTCAGCACGGACTGGGAATCGCTGGGGTACCTGACGTCGGATGGTCCGAGGAGGTAGGTACCCTAAAAGGTCCGTTCTCACCCAACGGTAACGGAAGAGGCTCAGGTAGTTGAGAGAACTCTGTTCTAGAAAGAAGTCAATACGATTATATTAACTAACCTCAGGTCCAAATACGAAAAAAAAAAAAAAAGTAGTTAGTGGAAGGTCGACCCGGAAACATTACAATATGGGGTCGGAAGAACTAATCTGAACCCACTAGGGGTTCCGAGACGTCGGTGTGTCTGTACGTCTGGTAAACTCCTCTCGAATTAAGGTGTCTACCAATTAGAGTAAAAAATACACAACTAAAAAGGACGAAAGAGAGTGTCTCCCATTAAATAAAGATTCAAGGTCCTCGTGAAGTAACATTGGAGAGTAAATGTCTGATATTATTATTATTATTGGTAGTAAATAACTCACGAATAATACGTAGTTAGTATCACAATTCACGAAACACATTCAAGTAACTAAATTAAAGGTGTTATTGGACTACTCTATATCCAAAACAAACAAAAAAATTTACTTTTTGTAAAAAAAACGGCATGAAACAAGAAGCATTTATATTCCAAGGACGAAGTAGCACTTTTCTAAACCTCTATCTATTCTTCACCTAAATAAATCTCCCTTTGTGTGAACTGTCCCTCACACCCGGTAAACTCTTCCGTTCTTAGGAGTTTTATATCCCACCAGTCAAAAATACCCGACCCATTAAAATATCCGATTACTTACCCTCTCAATAAGGTTAATAAACCTCCTTCCTCGTTCTTAAAGGTCCTTAACCCGGTGATAGGTGAAAAACTGGAAAATACCAGCCGGAGTCTTGACGGTAACGTAACCACCCAAGTAGATCTATGATTACATAATGTTACTCGTGTATTACATCCAGTTCCAGATGACCTTCAGTGAAGAAGACGGTAGAACCGGGGTCCACTAAGATTGGTCAGAAACGGTGTAGGATACAGTAAGAAAATTTCCAAAACACGGGACGGGGGAAGGAGGACAAAGTTGAAATGTCTACTTTTTTGGTTCCGAATCTCTCTAATTACTTTGAAGGTTTCTATGACTATCCTTAATTTGAGGATTAAAGGGAAAGACAGTAATACGAAAACTCGTATAACATGACCTATCGTGAAGGGAGTTTCCGGTCAGGACGTCGGTCTTTTTCAAGGTACTGGAAGGATGGGTTTCGAGGTAGTTAAGGAGTCGATAATAAAGAGGAAGAGGTAATAGGATCCTGTCCATCTGTAGTAGTGACGAAGTCTGTATGGAACGAGTTCAATATCGTTTTTGAATAAGTCTTTCTCTCTGTGTAAAAACATTACGTCAAATGTTTTAATTGAGGGTTGTTTGACTATTTTTGTTATGTAAATTTTCACCATGTCCCTTTGGAGTCTACCGTTTTCAAACCCCGTGAGCTACGGTAACAGTGTATCCTCTACACGGGATTACTTTTTCAATTAGCACTATCTCTTCTCAATCTCCTACCCTTTACGAGACTCGGTTCAAAGTCTCCGTCCTTACGTGGACGGTGGCGACCTCTGGTTACTCTTGTCACAAGAGTGTCTTCTTAGTCCTCTTCTATGATAAACTTCTGATATCGTGTAGTATCTCGACGTACTTTACAGTTCTACTCTTTCGACCATACGTCTAATTCCCGTATTATAAGATAACTTTTTCATCATACATAAGTTGAAAGAATCGGATTTGGTCATTAGTAATAGTGTGTCTATAACGAGTTTGAGTACCAGTATTGGCACGTGTTCGGTTAGTTAGTGCAGTTGGTACTACGTAGTCATCATTTATGGATAACCTAGTCGTTTCATTGTAGACTTTAATCTGTCGTTTGATGTGCTTCCACTTCCTAGAGTTTACAACCGTGAATGCGTGTGTCAGGGTACGAGGTTGGTTTCACTGGAAAGATCAGTCGTTCCTTAATTGGTACAGGAGGTGTTGACTAGGAGGTCATTCAACGGTGCCTACATCCCAGGTTCGAGATGTTGTACCGTGTGTGAGGAAAGGTATCGACCGATGTCAGATAGAACTTGGGATTTCGGGTCGAGACAAGTGACAAACGTTAAGTGAGGGTAAAGTTATCTAAAGGAGGGAACACCAAGTCTTAGACGGACGTTACGTTCTCTGGGTTCAAGTTAGAGACCGAGTCCTTTTAGGGGACCTCTTTCCTTATCGATGGGTGTGGGCACAGGAACGGACCTCTTAAGGTAACAGTCTCTTCGGCCCACCCGATGTCAAGTCTCTAGCGTTTCTCAGTCTCCGCTGACTCGTTGGTTATTAAAGAAAAGTGAAAGATGTCTAAACGTGTACGGTATCGAAGACGGACCTTTGTGAAAGAAAATTTTCACACGTCGTCACAAAGTTTTTTATTAAGTCATTAAATAACCTTCAAGTATGTTAAAAACATAAAATAATGTAAATAATTCCTAAACCCGAAGGGTCCACCGTGGTCATCATTTCTTAGGAGGACGGTCACGTCCTCTACTGTCTCTACGTCCAAACTATGGACCTAGTCCTTCTAGGGGACCTCTTCCTTTACCATTGGGTGAGGTCATAAGAACCAATCTCTTAGGGTACCTCTCTCCTCGGACCACCCGATGTCAGGTACCCCAGTGTTCCTCAGTCTGTGTTGACTCGTTGACTCGTGTGTGTGTGTAATTCGTAAATAAAAAACGGATCGTAACCCAAACCTATTCGGAGTTTTATCAAACAATTCCCTGGATAATATTCATAGGGGTGAAATACCTACTCTTTTGACTCCAGATTTCTAGAATTCTACAGAAGAATTTCCGTTTTAGGTATTTCATATCTCAGTTCTAACCTTGGGTCCAAGGGTACACACGAGAGTTGAAGATTTCGTACAATGAACAACACGTTTGTACCCTCTGAGGACCCTCTCTGAGACCTGTATTTTGTGTTCGTCTTAGAACGATATTTTACGTCTGTGGTGGTGACGAACCCCTGAGTATTGTTTTTTATTGTATACAGGTCCTTCTACTCAGGTCTTTTTGAGAGGGGCCCCTTCCTCGTCAACGTAAAGAGTGAACTTTTAAGGTAATAGTCTCCACGGATAACGTTTAAAGTAAACAAGTCACCCAAGATGAGGTTCACACCCGAGAGTTACGGGTGAACCAGAACGGTTTATAACCCGGGTAATGGACCAGACTCCGTCCGAGTATCTAAAGAAGTGGAGGAGGGACAGATGACCCCTATCGAGACAAATATGACATCATACGGAGTAGAGAAAGACGGAGTCATAAAATTTACTCCTACAGTTATAGTGACGTGTTTCCGAGTGCCCAGCGGTCCCTTAACCGTCAGGGTAGGTATTACCTGGGGAAATGTGACTCCTCTGACTTATCGATACCACGCTATATGATCTCCCCTTTTTTTCGGGGCTCACTGTCGCAACAAATCTCGTCGCAAAGGGTTTTCCACGAGGTGTCTCATCTGAGGACACTTTACGAGACACTACTTTACAAACGTTAGTGACTTGGGATGTAGAGTATGCAAAATATTTATGATGGAAAGATAGTGAGATGTGAACTTATGACTTCCGAGACTCTTCAGGACGTTCCACCTGGCATTGGGGTTAAAGACTTAAGTGGACCCAAGGTTTGTACAGAAAGGAGTGGAAACCAGATTCTAAATAAACGGACCACCGAGTCTAGCATTTCTTTGACGGACGTTATACCCTCTGGGTCCAGACTAGGGACTCAGTCCTTTAAGGGGAGCTCTTCCCTTACCGTTGGGTAAGGTCATAAGAACGGACCTCTTAGAGTGCCTGTGTCCTAATTATTGAGTGTCTTAATCGTAAAGTACTTAGTGTCAAACCCCCTTGTGACTAAACTTTATGGATGAAATTAACGGATATAAATCTGACAGTCCATTATAGATCTTAACATAGTCACCCCTCTTCCTTTTCACGTTAAGCGTTCCGGAAACATAAGTACTTTGCAAATAATCTCATTGACCGAGAAAGGAAAAGTAGAAAAAGAATTTAGCGAACGTCAGGTTCGTCGATGGTCGTGGTCTTCGGCATCTTCTCCCTCCTCATTTTTGCACGGGGTTTAGTCCGAGACCGACGGTATAAAGAAGAATATTCTTCAGGAGGAGAAACTACGGAGAACCGACTTAGGGAAGGAAAGTGATGAAATTGAGTTCAGAAACGTGATGTCGACAACGTTGTCCGTGAGTCTGATTTCGGCTAGACGAGACAAAGTGGGGTGAGGTCAGGTTTACCTCACGCGTGGCATCTGAACAAAAGGATTTTGTGATGAAACTAGTTTCTACGGCTGTTCCTAGTCTCAGAGAATAATAAGCTGGTGAAAAACAAATAACCGGACGATTGATGGAACGGAAAAGTGTGACAAGTACCCCAAGAGTTCCGTTCTTATGACTTTACCAAACGGCAAAGGAAGAGGTCACCTGGTACAAAACAGTCTTGAGAGGCGGTACTGGGCAGACAGAACCCACCGGGACGCGTCGTACCGAGTGTCGCAGTAACTCAATCCGTTCAGACACCAGGTACACTAGTCAAACCAATTAAAAGACACTAACACCAAAAGTAAGACAGACGGAAGACTACCTTTTCTATTCTCCGAACCCCTTCAAAGGACTACCCTCTCTGACCGACCCCCTTAGACCTAGGACAAGACTACCCGTCCCGGTATGAGTCCTTTAGAAATTAGGTTAGAAGACAACTACCCGCCCCGACACAAGGGAGGGACAACAAACCGGACTCCGGTTCATTATCATCCCCACTACTTCCACTACCACCGGAGGAGGTTTTCCTGAAAGTGGACGTGACGACACAAATCACGTCGACTGGGGTGTCGTCCGGCGACAGCTGGGTGCGGGGGTGGCCTCCGAGGACCTGTGAGCGTCCGTTCAGACCGAGTCAAAGAAGACCCCTATGACGAGGAAAGAGGACCGAGGACTACGTGTGTTAAAGACAAACACGGGAGGTTCTCATGTTTGGATCTCTCGTATAATTTTTCGTCTCTGTATATGAAACGACTGATTCCAGGTAGATCAGTTTCGATACCAAAAAGGTCATCAGTACATACCTACGATCTCAACCTGGTATTTCTTTCGACTCACAACTTCTTAGCTAAAACTTCTTAACTACGAAAACTTGACACCATAACGTCTTCTGAGAACTCTCAAGGAACCTGACGTTCCTCTAGTTTGGTTAGTTAGGATTTTCTTTAGTCAGGACTTATAAGTAACCTTCCGGACTACGACTTCGACTTCCAGGTTATGAAACCGGTGGACTACGCTTCTTGACTGAATAAACTTTTCTGGGACTACGACCCTTTCTAACTTCCGTCCTCCTCTTCCCCTGTTGTCTCCTACTCTGTCAACCTATCGTTGTGACTGAGTCACCTGTACTCAAACTCGTTCGAGACCGTCAACTACTGTCTGTCCCTTTGGACCGCACGACATTAGGTGTCCCAGTGTTTTTCATCCTGTGATGACTCACTGACTTGACTTGACGTAATAGAACGGAAGAGTACCAATGTTTCGCCGATGACATCGAGGTCTGTAGTCATTAGAACTTCTTTTCTGACAAGGAACAATAGACAACTTAACATGTGGAAGTGTTAAAAATACAACTTCAGGACTAAGGGTCATGGAGTCTCACACTGGAGCGAATCTCTATCTCAGTAATATCTCATTATTTAAAATTTGCTTCAGATTCCAATTAAACTGACTTCCACTTCCACTTCAGCGAGGCAGCACAGGCTGAGAAACGCTGGGGCTCCTGACATCAGATGGTCCGAGGAGACAGGTCCCCTAAGAGGTCCGTTCTTATGACCTCACCCAACGGTAAAGGAAGAGATCCACTAGAAGGCCTGGGTCCCTAGCTTGGGTCCAGAGGGTGTGACCTCCGTCTGTGAAATTGGAGACTCGGTGGTCCCTTCGGGTCTTCGGGTTACACTGACTACAGAAGTACTTTTCCGTTTTACACCTATGTCTATATATATGTGTCCCTCTTAAAAATTCACTGGGATTTCTACTAGTAGATTTTTGATTCCGATCTTCGAACCGTCTCTAAGAAACATAGGAAATCTTCCTTGGTTTGGACGATTGTGAAACCAAAGTCTAAACATTGGAGATCTTGACTTTTTGTTATATCAAGACAGTGAATTCGGTGGGTCACACGCGACGAAAAAATATCGTGGGGATAGTTTGATTAGAGAAAGGAAAAGAATAGTCAAGGCTTTCTGATGGGGTCTTCGGGGTATCTTGTACCCAGGGGTCGGGGGTCCGGTACCCGGTGATGACCAGACAACGAACAACCCTTGACCCAGTGTGTCGTCTTTTACCCTCCGTCATTCTCATTCGTTTCGAAGGAGAGATACATATCGAGGAGGAGTAGCGACCGTAAAGACGGACTCAAGACGGACGACGGTCTGGTCGTCATCGTAATCTAAGAGGACAAACAACAAGTCAACGATTTAGTATAGAGAAACACTGGTGTTACCTAACGACGTGTGGTCCGGAGGGACAGGAAGTGTTAAAGGACCTCAAACGAGTTTGAGTGTAGGTAACTCAGCTACTACGGAAGGTTGGTAGAGCAGGAGACAGTGGGGAAGAGGAGGACGGGAGTTAGAAAGGGTCGTTGTCCCAGAAACGGTCACTCAGTCGGGAAGTGTAGTCCACCGGATTATAACCTCGAAGTCAAAGTCATAGTCAGGAAGGTTACTTATAAGTCCTAACTAATAAGAGTATCCTCACGTCTGAGATGACATATGACGCGTCCACTCCCTAGATCCAAGGTTCTAGGAATACACTTAGTCGGACTTTGGTAAAGAGAGGCAGAAACCCTTTTGTCAGAAGGGCCTTTGATCAGGGACCGCGGATTTTGTAACCCTTGGTGACGGGATCTTGGAAGGAGATAACGTACACTAACGTAGTAGTCGGTACAAATTTAGTCACTCACCTCTCCCTTTTAATGTACTAGACTAATTCGTCGAGTAAGTAATAGGTAGGGACCCCGACCTATTCCTCAGTGGAAGGGATCCGTTTGTCCCGTTACTTGAAGACTTTTTTTTTACTCGACGTAGATGTACCGGGTCCTAACCGCTGACTTCCCCATTAATGTAGGTGGTCCGTGGTCCATGACACGTTCCGTGACCTGGAATTTCTAATTACTTCGCCTTAGGAACAACGGTCTCAAGAGTCTTTCGTAGTGACTCTAATAGTTCTTTGGTTCCTTCGTCCTTTTCTTGAACCTTTCTGCGAAGATTTAGTTTCAGTAACCCTCTCAAAGTCTTTCCACCCCTGGACGGTTCACAGCGTCTTTCGTGTCCGCTGTACTCCTGTTCCTTCTTTGTAACGTAAACCGTTATTTCCGAAGTTCTCATTAAAGTCATCTCTAGACTACGTCTGTTGTACGGATGAAGTTATCTGACCATTCGTTTGTCCTTTAATCCTTAATTCGACCGTAATCAGCTCAGTAAGGATGGGTCTTAAACGTCCCGAAGAGACCATCGCGTCCACTACGTCGTAGGAGGACGTCACGTGCTCTGTGTCCAAACTAAGCACCAGTCCTTCTAGGGGACCTCTTACCTTACCGATGGGTGGGGTCAGAAGAACGGACCTTTTAGGGTCCGGTCCTTCCTCCTCGGAACACCCGATGTCAGGTACCCCAGGACTTCTCAACCTGTGCTTTGGTTCACTGATTGTGAAACTGAAACATTGTTTCTACGTGAATACCACTTTCTTTACGGGTTTGTTTTTTCACGTGAACCCTTCTACAATAACGACGGTGCCGACGACGTCTCCACAAATTTTACAAATGAAACGATACGAACCCAGAAGCAACGTCGTGCACCCTAGAAAACTAGAAAATAACAAAACACAAAAAAAGGAAAAAATTCGACACCGTACACTATAGAAATCGACGTGGGACACCCAATAAAATTAAGGTCGTACTCTTGAGAACCGACGTCGTACGTCCTAGATCAAGGGACTGGTCCTTAGCTTGGGGTCCAGAGGACGTAACCCTCGTTCTTTAGAATCGGTAACCTGGTGGTCCCTTCAGGGAGTTCCAAACGAACAAACAAACAAACAAACAAACAAAAATTTACCCTCCATACAATATTCCAAGAACCCCCTTTCTTTTCTTTCGTGAAGAAGGGTGAAGAACGTAAATAAAGAAACATTTTACGTGAGTAAACCTCGGTATCAGGACGGGGAACGGTGAAGAAAGAACTAAGGTACAATTGACTCGATCTTACGTGATAGGTTTATCGGTACGAAAGAAGTAGTCAAACAGGAAGGAAAGGGAGAACTCTTACGTGGTTCGGCTCCTCAAAAGGTCACAGGAACATCCAGGCAGTACATGTCCTGAACGAGACGAAGTCTTGACAGACACTGAGACTTCCAGATAGAAAGACGACATGTACAACCGAATATCCGACTGAATTGAGAGCATACTTTGACAGAACTGTCAAATGACTATTACTTCGATAACGACCGGAGAAAGTGAAACGAACGAAAGAAACAAAGTTTTCACTCGAATCCTGTGCTCCAAGAGAAAGTACCCAAAGAGTAGGGCATTTCAACACACACGTAAGAGTCAGTACGGGCTGAGACACTGTGGTACCTGACGTCGGGAGGTCCGAGGAGACAGGTGCCCTAAAGGGTCCGTTCTTATAACCTCACCCAACGATAACGGAGGAGGTTCTCTAGAAGGGTTGGATCCCTAGTTTGGGTTTAGTGTACACAGACGTTGTAACCGTCCGTCTCAGAAATGGTGACTCGGTGGACTCTTAGAGCACTCCCACGAGTATCGGTTTCTCTAGTTTGTAATGAGATCTTTGAAAGAAGATGTTTCTCGAATCTGTCGTTAGGTCCATAGTTTTGTTTCGTAGATTGTAATGATAGGGGTAGGATCTTTTACCATTTTTACCGGAACTTTCAGGTGTCAAATACTTTTTATATTCTACGGTATACCTCTTAGAGAGATGGGGAGTCAGGGGAAGGAAAATTTCGTATTTTATGTCTAAATGTCACGTCCATCAATGAAGATACAGAGATTATCGACGACTTATTCATTGAGCATATTACAAATATTTAAGTTAAATAAATGATTATCATGACGAAGATAAATAGACGTAGATAGAAAGGTTACCCGGAGGGTCCACCATGTCACTATTTCTTAGACAGACGGTTACGTCCTCTACGTTCTCTGAGTCCAAGATAGGGCCCCAGTCCTTCTAGGAGACCTCTTCCTTTACCTTCGGGTGAGGTCGAAAGAACGGACCTCTTAGGGTACCTGTCTCCTCGGACCACCCGATCTCAGGTACCCCAACGTTTCTCAACCTGTGCTGACTCGATGACTCGCGTATACGTATGTATGCATGTATGTGTGTGTGTAGAAAAGGTTATAAAGTTTAGACTTCTCCTAGAACCAACATAATTTGTCTTATTATCCGCGATATATTTCTATATGATTCCAGGAGGGACTACCAAGTCACCAATTCCGAGACACAAGGGTTACATCCCCCGGGTCCAAATTTGGGACCAGTCCTCTGATCTAGGGTGTCCGGTGTTCATTCTGGACTGTTCGGTTTATTCGAAGTTTTT
This sequence comes from Capra ibex, assembly GCA_006410555.1. Lineage (NCBI taxonomy): Eukaryota > Metazoa > Chordata > Mammalia > Artiodactyla > Bovidae > Capra > Capra ibex. Next base: position 17,720,954 of record SJYO01014747.1, read on the forward strand.
TATATATATGATCTCCTAACTAGTTTTTCTATTTATGTAATTACCGAAATCTAAAGGACTTCTTTTCGTTGATGTTAATTCATAGTAGTTGAAGATTGAGTACTTTAGTACTTACGTCCAAGAAAAATTCTTGAGTAGTTCAACCTAAGACGACAAATGTCTTAAGTGTGTTTAGAGAAGTACTCGTAAAGATTTTAAGGTCCGACGGGAGGTCGAAGACCTGAGACTCGTGTTCGTAAATATAATGACCTTACTGACCTTTGATGTGTATAAGGGTTTTGTTTACCGAAAGGATCCTTTTACATCTGATTGGGATTCATTCTGACTTAGTTCTGTAGAGGTAAATAGAGTCGAGTGTCTAGTTAGACTCGTAAGGTTCCTTGTAGAGACATTGTCACTCCTGAACTAGTGTCTTCGGCTCGAGACACTCACTACATCTTATTTCTCAGCGACATTCGCCACCTGGAGTTCGATACACTTTCGACTCTCTCCTCAGACGTTTGTACTTCTACTCAGATTCGACTCTGTCCAGTCGGTCAGGACGCCGACCTTTCCGTTCTACTTACATCTGTTTTCTTTTCCGTTCGACCCTGGGAATTTCTACTTAACCCTAGGTGCACCTTTGGTTCTTGAGTGTTCTTTGGGGATTCCTGCCGGTCTTTAGGTGTAGAAAGATATTCGTGGATTTTTGGACCTAAGACACCCATTGTGTATCTCTTCGACCGTAAAAAGAGGGACCTCGACATTCGTGTGAACCAGTTCCTGAATGTGGTCGACTCCCTCCTCTAAGTCACTCACCGACCTTGAATCCTCTTCGAGGTCTGTTTGTTCCACTCAGTCGTCCATTCTCTATTATACGTACACGATAAGGTCACGGATTACGGAACGTAGTTGGAAGTTTCTTAATTTTTTTTCTTTTTACGATAGAGGATCTCAGACAGTATGTCTCATTTCATTCAGTCTTTCCCTTTTTGTTTATAACACATAATTGTGTATATACACCTTAGATCTTTTCCTAAGTTTACTTGAATAAACGTTCTGTCCTTGTCTCTGTGTCTACGTCTCCTACCTGTGCACGTGTACCTCCCCATTCCTTCACCCCACTTGACCCTCTAATTCTGACTGTATATATGTGACGACGACGACGACTCAGCGAAGTCAGCACAGGCTGAGACACGCTGGGGTATCTACCGTCGGGTGGTCTGAAGGGGCAGGGACCCTAAGAGGTCCGTTCTTGTGACCTCACCCAACGGTAAAGGAAGAGGTCACGTACTTTCACTTTTCACTCTCACTTCAGCGAGTCACCACAGGCTGAGAATCGCTGGGGTACCTGACGTCGGATAGTCCGAGGAGGTAGGTACCCTAAAAGGTCCGTTCTCATGACCTCATCCCCAGGGTAACGGAAGATGGTTCACATTTTAGTGGTCGATCACCCTTTGACGACATTTCGTGTCCTCGAGGTGAGTCTCGAGACCCTACTTGACCTCCCCACCCTCCCTCTAGGTTCTCATCCCCTATGTGTGTGTGTGTGTGTGTGTGTGTCGACTAAGTGAACGAACATATCGTCTGTGATTGTGTTGTAACATTTCTTTGATATGAGGTTAAATTTTTGTTTATGTCAGAGTATAGATGGAACGTTTAGAAAGAAGACTGACAATTTCTCCTCGTACCCTATTAAAAACAAAGTTAATGATAACAACGTCTCGTGTAGTGGAGCTTTGAATCAGAGCATTTTCTTCTTACTTAATAAAGGAACATACAGTCAAAGATACTCAGTCTCTAAACCCTCCGTGAACCGACCTACAAAGACTGCACCCTAGAAGGGGCGTCAATGTCACTTTCTCATCGATCTAAACCCGCTCGTCCCTCGTCCTTTCACCACCAACCCCCGTCTAACGGGCCGCGACGTCAAAATCCTGACGAGTCGCACCAGAGAGGTCCCTACCCTCAAAACCCAGAAGAGTATTGTCAATCCGACGATTGTTGAAGATGGTACGACACAACAAACTTTGTCAGGTGGGTCTAAGTTCTGCCCCACCGTTCTCCCAGGTAGAGAACTACCTCCTTACGGTTCCAAGATCTTCTCGTGTGCCCCACCCTCTATAACAACCGTGTGACGAAAGAAAGTAACACAAGTTGGTTTTCTGAGTTCGTCTTTAGTCGAGAACTAAAAAAGGTAGAACAAGTAAGAGACAATTATAACCTTCAGTTAGTGATATGGTTTGAAGTTCAATTCCATTGAAGACAAAAATGAAGAATCGTATTAAGACTACCTAGATATTCACACCAGTACTATTCTAATAAAAAGAATTATAACTCTGTTACGTGTCGATCCCCCTACTCAGAAGTCCCTGTTTACTTCGGGTGTAATTTTAATAATATGTACGAAAATTCAGCAATAACAAAATTGGAGAGACCCGGAACTAAAAAGAGTAGACACTTTACTTCCGAGAGATGAACTTACTGAAATAAACTAACAGGTATATAAATACCTTAGATGTTATTTATTCTAGGATAATTTTGTGAGAGGTTTTCTACTTCTTGATAATTGATAAAAGAATGGTCTACTGTTTTAGTCAAAAATCCCGAATCACACAACACGTAAATGTGTACTATTCATTTCTAAATCTAATTCTTCATTTATAATTCTTTATATCGAGGAACTTAGAAAAAGGTTAGAAAAATCTAAAAGTCTGTACAAGCCAAGAAAAATAGATTTCGTTTCATTATATACTAAGTTTCTTTTTGACTAAAATCTTTACCTCTACCTAATGATTTTATAAATGACAAGTTTTTTCTTTTCTTTCGACAATATTAAGAGGATATAGAGAGAAGTAATATTGGAAGGTCTTACAAACGAGTATACCTAATATTTACTTAGAACCCTTCTTACTTCGTCTCCCAAAACTAATTCACCATACAACTTATTTGTTACGACTCTGTAAAATTACTCCAGTCTATTTTCTCATCACGACTCTTCTTTATAAAATTTTTAGTGAAACTCCTAGACAGGAATTTGATAAAGGACCTCTGAACCCGAAATAAAAGAGAACAACTCGGTAATAGGTTTCTGAAAATTTTGAGAGCGATAAAAACGATGGTACTTACTAGGGTAGTAAGGAATCGTGTATCTAAAAGTAACAACTTAAAGACCTTTATAACTCCGAGTAAGATTACTGTAGGTGTATTTATTTGTGACACAAGTTTCAGTTCCCGGAAATCAGAGAAAAAGTGGGTTCATTTGTTTTAGTGTCAATTATTATACGGATATCGAAAAACACCTCGTTCCGGTTTAATAACAAAGAACGAATATTATCGACGACTATCGGTGTCTTAATATACCAAATATTTTCAACTATTTTCTAAAATCTCTGGTTCTTTTTCTCTGGACCCCTCACTTAACATGTCTGGTCAATATTGGTTAATAGTTGACGACGATTTAAAATGTAAGAACCTTTACCTCACCTCGTATGTTCTCCTTCCCAGGACCGGATGTCCTTCGTACCGTTGTTCCCTTTTTCCTTACTCTTCTTCTACCCTCCACCTTGGTCAGTCATACCAGTGGTCGATACTACGACCACGACATCTAAATTCCTTATCTGATCAAACTTAACTATGTTTCCAGATCCCAATTAGGTACCTCTGACCACTGGATTCGTCTTATTCTTCCTTGACTCCGTCCGTCCTCACAGTTGACCCTGTGACTGTATGTAGGATTTGGGGGGGTCACTACTGTTGGAAGTCACCTCTCCATATGACATTCCAAAGTTTTATATTTACTAAATACCTGACTTCTGTTTTATATCCCGTACTAGTATCACATCGATCTCCGTTACCTAGAGTTCCCTGGTACCCGAAAGAGGTCTCTGACGTCTGTCTCTGTGTCTTACCACCCCCTTTTCGTACTCTTCCGATGGAGGACTCTGTGGACCTAGAACCCTTGCTCGAAAATACGAATCCTCTCGGTCTCTTTAGACTGAAGACTTTCTTCACTCTACGTTACTCTTATAGTCCCATTTCACTTACGCGGACTTTCTCTACTCTTACGATTCCTCAAACCACTTGAGAACCTCCTTTAGATGTTTCCCCTTTTCTCCTTCCAAATCCTTCTACCCATTATCTCCTTTGAACCAAGACTCCTTACCTTGGACCCTCGACATGTCCCTACAATGACAGGGAGTCGGTCTTTGTATTTCCTACTTTTATGCAACCGTGATCCTGAAGGGACCACGGGTCACCAACTCTTAGTCACCCAAGGTAGGAATCAGCCTTTGATTCCAGGGTGTACGGCGTCTCGTCGATTCAGGAGTGTGGCGTCGACCTCTCGACCGCGTCGTGTTGCCTCGGGTGTCCGGTGTCGATCTCAGATGCACGACGTTCCTTTCTGGGGTGTGCTACGTTGGTTCTGGACTAGGTCGGTTCCCTTCTCTATTTACAATGTTTTCTTTTACGTAACTGTACAGGGTGTCTTGTGAGCGTGTGGTAAACTCTTCTGACGGGATGATCTTGTGGTTTACATCGATAACAAGGAGAATTTCGTCATATAGATAAAACATGTATACACATACAGGTCTGGACCTCCTCCCAGACCGTCGGGTGAGGTTATAAGAACGGATTTCTTAGGGTGTCTGTCTCCTCGGACCGTCCGATGTCAGTTCTCCCAACGTTTCTCAACCTGTGCTGACTTTGCTGAATCGTGCGTAGGTATACAGGTATTTCAGAAGGGTGCACCGAGTCACCACTTCTTAGTCGGACGGTTACGTCCTCTGTCCCCAACTAGGGACTCAGTCTTTCTAGGAGACCTCATCCTCCACCGTCGGGTGAGGTCATAAGAACGGACCCTTTAGGGTACCTGTCTCCTCGGACCACCCGATGTCAGATACCCCAACGTTTCCCAGTCTATGTCAAATCACTGATTCGTACTCGAGCTATCCAGGTATATCGTTATTATGTGTGAAGATTTTAAGTAAACGACGAATAAGTCTTTATTTAGAATAGAAGGGTATATTCACCATTCCATGATTTTTTCCCTGATACAACACATAGTCGGAATAATGGTAACCGACTACAGTTTGAATCTACCCAGTTTAATTTAATTCTAATGAACTCTTATGAGTGAGTGGAAAAAAAAAAAAAAAGGTAAACGACTTTTCTTTTAATTATGGAAAAGAGTAGACTCTGAGGATGTAGAGTCTTAGACAGTCACACGGGGTTCTACAACTACTTACTTCGGCTCCTGTCGGGTCTGTACCGAATCTTTACTCGGTACCGAGAACGTAAAATTGAACGACGTGAAAGTAAGGACTAGAGTCTACCTCCAGACGAATATTTCGAAGACGAAGGTGTGATATCGACGACGCCAGTTGGATACTACAAGGTTTTCCAGCTGAGAAGGATGAAGGGAGATGTAAAGTGGTGTGGTCGGGAGACCTGGGACTTTTACGGTATTTCGTTTTCAGACCGTACTTAGGTCCTTTCCGAACAGAAAATGAAGGTTGTCTCGAGTCTTCGGTCTGTTCCTCTTACTCAGTCGGACCCCCCGAAGAAATCTTCATCACTTAGATAATCTCAGTAACACTAAGTCCAAGTATAAACATCTACTAAGACTACCCTTCAAGTCACAGTGTCTTCCCTGGGGTAGAGGTCGTAACGAATAACCAATTTTAACGCTTTCCGTTAACACTTGGGTGGAGGATTCTCTCCACTATTATTAGTTCCGTTCATCTAAATGAGTATCTTCCGATAACAAGATAGAGACGAGACATTCTATTAATGCAATCTGTACCAAAGGAAACGTCACGTACCTAGATGAAGGTCGAAGAGTGACTTACTACAAAGATACAGATGACTCTTTTCTCTTACTGAACTTCTTTCCGGAAAACGAGGTGAGTTTAGAGATTTAAGTATTCAATTTGGACAAGGAGAGTAAAAATAGAAGTCCCGTATAGAGATCGTTCTCACCACAAATATTTAAAATATATATAGGGACCTCGGGATTTCTGATATAAGAAAAGTTAGGTAGTCTGTCAGTATATCTGACTTAGAGTTTATTCTGCGAAACTAAATAAACAAAAGGTAAAACGTAGTTTCGTGTGCGTTGTACTGTTACCCTAAAAAACGAGGATACTGATGACATAGTATACCTTAAAAATGAGAGACCAGTGCGAGTCGGCTACTCGGTATACCGTGGTTACATAACCTTTCTCAGATTCGTTTACAAAGGTTTATGTTTAATAATAAGTATAAAGAGATTTAATACGTTTACTATGATAAGTAAAAGGATGGATTAGGAGAGACCTCTACGAGGTTCCAAACTTTACTTTCTTTAAGAAGAAAGTTTATATACATTAGGTGTAATTAACGAAAACTGTCGTTTCCCACCCCACCAATCTATAACGTCATCAATTACGAAATTAGTATAGTGAAAACGTTGTTTGAATCGTCTTCGGGTCTTGAACCTTTTTGTTGGTACGGTCACCCTGAAGTGACATCTTAGCTTTGCGTCCGTCGAGTCGGAAGAGTTGACGCAAAATTCCATTCACTTGAATACCGTCCCCTTTCTCTTTTCTCCTAGTCTTCCCTCCTTCTCCACTTTTGTTATTTTCCTGGATAGATTGTAGAGACCCCTGTCTTTGTGATTAGGACGGTAAATCATCGAAGGATTCTTAATTTCCAGTCAAAAAACTCTTACTGTTACTCTGAAAGTTATCTGATTGGACGGGAGGGAGATATGGTCGAGGATAAGGGATGTCGTCAGAATGGGAGAGGTAAGAGGTGCGGGACCGAGGAGTAGGGATGGAGGCGAAAACGAAAATTATAAGGGACAGACGTAGAAAGTTCTGAATCGAGTTCACAGTGGTCCAGACACCTATAAAAAAGAAGGAAGGGGTCGATCTTTAATAGGTAAACAAGAGACATTACAGTATTGTATACGTTGGAGACGGTATCGTAAATAGGTCTGTCTGGGACACTAAATCAGTAACCATACGTACCGAATGAAAGGACTCCAAATACCGATCTGTAGTCCCCTTTCTTTTATTTTTGGTGACAAACTGTTTCCGTTTTTGTTTTTAAATTTTTTATGACGAATCGTGTCCATGTGTCATCTACGTAAAAAAAAATTAACCTCCTATTAACGAAATGCTACAACACAAGTAAAGACCGTATGTCGTTGTATCTAAAGTCGATATTCATATGTATATGGGGGAGGGAGAACTCGGAGGGGAGGTGAGAAGGGTAGGTCGAGCAGATCCAGTAGTGTCTCGTGGTCTGACTCGAGGGGCACGATATGTCTTCGAAGGGTGATCGACAGATAAAATGTGTACCATCAGACATATACAGTTCCGATGAGAGAGTTAAGTAGGGTGGGAAAGGACAGGAGTGACACAGATGTATAGATAAGAGATACAGGCTCAGAGATAAGGACGGGACGTTTATCCAAGTTGTCATGGTGAAAAGGTCTAAGGTATATATGCGTGATTATATGGGATAAACAAAAAGAGAAAAACTGAATAAAAAGAGACATATTATCAGAGATCCAAGTAAGTGGAGCCAAGTTGACTGAGTTTAAACAAAGAGAATTACCGACGCATTATAAGGTAAGAGATATATACATTTCCTTATCAGAGGTTTTGTATGTCCCCCACGTATAAAAATTTAGTCACTTACATGGTCACTCACCTACCTATTCATCAGACTATTTGACATTTGAGGTTCTTCCTCCCCCTGGCACAGATGTTTCATATCCACCTTAAAAGGTTTGCGAGTCGGGTAATCTCTTTTTTTAGATCGTTCCATAGAATCACTACTATGTCGAATTACTTATATTCTCCCTTAATGTAACTCGACTCCACCGGTATTACCCACAAACAGTACTTAGTCTGTACTATCCATCAATGTTGATCCCTGAAATCTGAAATACCGAGACTCAAATTCTTTTCACTCTCCATAGTTCAAGAAGATTTTTTTAATAGACCGATCTCATCTGGATTCTCTTTTTAGAACAGATAATTTTATGGATATAAAATTAAGTCGTCAATAAAATACTTTACACTTTAATAAGAGGTTTGTTTTACTCACCATGTCCAAATTTTTTTTTTTCTTCAGTACTTAAAATGAATTCGATAAGGGTTTAAAAATTTTTAGTTAGTGGCTCCTTTGGTCTTAACTTTCTCTGTGTACATGGGGTTACAAGTAGCGTCGTGACAAATATTATCGGTCCTGTACCTTTGTTGGATCTACAGGTAGTCGTCTACTTACCTATTTTTTCGACACCATGTATATGTGTTACCTCATAATGAGTCGGTAATTTTTCTTAAGTAAACTTAGTCAAGACTACTCTACCTACTTTGGCCTCGGTTAATATGTCTCACTTCATTCGGTCTTTCTTTTTGTGGTTATGTCATATGATTGTGTATATATACCTTAAATCCTTCTACCGTTACTGCTGGGACATACGTTCTGTCCTTTTTTCTGTGTCTACACATATTGCCTGAAAACCTGAGTCTCCCTCTCCCTCTCCCACCCTACTAAACCCTCTTACCCTTAAGATTGTACATATGACAGTACATTCTTAACTTAGCGGTCAGGTACAGACTGCATCCCACGTCGAACGAACCCCGACCACGTACCCCTACTGGGTCTCTCTACAACACCCCTCCCTCCACCCTCCCCCCAAGTACAAACCCTTGCGTACATTCTTAATTTCTAAAATTTTAAATTTTTTTAATTTTTATTTAACTTTTTTTTAGTTACTGTTACGTCAATCTTTTTTACTTTGTGAAAAAGTCAGGGATTCGATTTAAGTCCGACAGTTATTAAAGAAAAGTAAAGATGGTTACTACCACTCTATAGTGTTGGACATTCATTTCGGTAACATACCTTCATCATTTACTTAGAGGGTTTACCCAACGGTATGAAAGTCGACCTAGATCAGTTTTCAGTCACACTTATGACTCTCTCACAGAACTGTTTACGATGTCATTTCGTCGTGTTATCCAGTCTTCCATTTTCCAAGGATAGTACCGGTACTTTATAATTGATGGAATCGTAGAATATACGGGAGGCTGGGAAATACGTGTAATACTGTTGGACTTTGAGTTTTCGTTTTTTAATCGAAAGTTAGGATCTCGGATAGTGTTAAGGGAGGGTGTTACGTACTTTCAGATAAAGAATAACTGAGTAAAATTGTTGAGTCAAGTCAAGTCAAGTAAAGTCGACGAGTCAGCACAGACTGAGAAACGCTGGGGTACTTAGCGTCGTGCGGTCCGGAGGGACAGGTAGTGGTTGAGGGCCTCAAGTGAGTCTAAGTACAGGTGGCTCAGTCACTACGGTAGGTCGGTAGAGTAGGAGTCAGTAGGGGAAGAGGAGGACGGGGGTTAGGGAGGGTCTTAGTCTCAGAAAAGGTTACTCAGTTGAGAAACGTACTCCACCGGTTTCATGACCTCAAAGTCGAATTCGTGGTAAGGAAGGTTTCTTGTGGGTTCTGACTAGAGGAAATCTTACCTGAGGAACCTAGAGGAACGTCAGGTTCCCTGAGAGTTCTCAGAAGAGGTTGTGGTATCAAGTTTTCGTAGTTAAGAAACCGTGAGTCGAAAGAAGTGTCAGGTTGAGAGTGTAGGTATGTACTGGTGACCTTTTTGGTATCGGAACTGATCTGTCTGGAAACAACCGTTTCATTACAGAGACGAAAACTTATACGATAGATCCAACCAGTATTGAAAGGAAGGTTCCTCATTCGCAGAAAATTAAAGTACCGACGTCAGTGGTAGACTTCACTAAAACCTCNAAAGGTGACAAAGGGGTAGATAAAGGGTACTTCACTACCCTGGTCTACGGTACTAGAAGCAAAAGACTTACAACTCGAAATTCGGTTGAAAAAGTGAGAGGAGAAAGTGAAAGTAGTTCTCCGAAAAATCAAGGAGAAGGGAAAGACGGTATTCCCACCACAGTAGACGTATAGACTCTACTAACTATAAAGGGGGCCGTTAGAACTAAGGTCGAACTAGGTGTTCAGTAACACAGTAATACAAATTGTAAAAGATCCGTCACCTCGGTGTCACGTACGGTTTCCTGGAGGGACTTCAGGTAGCTGTCTCTTTTCTTTACTTATGAGGTCATAAGAACGGACCCTTTAGGGTACCTATATCCTTGGACCGCCCGATGTCAGGTAGAGCAGCGTGTCAGTCTGTATTGACTCGTTGATTCGTACGTGTGTACGTGTGTTCTTCAGGTAGTTTTTCGTCGTAGAGTCCTACAAACCGACAAAGAAACTGTGTAGTGGAACTGGTTAGGGAGAGGGGACTAAAGACATTGTCGGACCGGAACCATCTAAGTTGGAATCGACTAGACCTATACGTTCCAATTAGTCTTTTCAGTCTTTAACAGATGGAGGGGACATAAGTACCCTCTTCCGTTACCGTGGGGTGAGGTCATGAGAACGACCCTTTTAGGGTACCCACCTCCTCGGACCATCGGACATCAGGTGCCTCAACGATTCTCAACCTGTACGGACTCGCTGAAGTGAAAGTAAAAAATGAAGGTACGTAACCTCTTCCTTTACCGTTGGGTGAGGTCACAAGAACGGATCTCTTAGGGTCCCTGCCCCCTCGGACCACCCGACGGCAGATACCCCAACGTGTCTCAACCTGTACTGACTTCACTGAATCGTTGTCGTCGTCGGACATAAGTACTGGAGGGACTCATTTCTCTCGAGTGTTCTGGGAGGTCGAGAGAAACGTCTCATAGTTTCAATATGGGTGGACGGGTGGAAAGGACGTCAAGACCCTTCTACTCACCCTATTGTTATCAGTTTGTCAGTCTCTACAAACTCTCATTTCTTTTCTCTGAAAATTTTACGACACTAAAATACCAATGAAACGTATAAAATTAGTGTGTGTATTGAAGGTCTTGTGTTTGTCTTTTGTTTTTCACAGTCAGTATTACTTACTTTTTCCTTTTTCAAATCGAGACGCCGACACTGTTCAAGGTAGTGGGGTTACACTTCCTGTAAAACCGAAACAAGCGGAGGGATTACCCACTCCGACTCAGTTCCCAATAAAAAGAGACCAGTAATTCTATTGGCTACGAAGTTTCTGGTAAATTAGTTACACAACGGAGTACGACCGAACCTTAATTTAAGATTTGGACTTTCTTCTATAAAGGTTTTCCTGAGTAGACGGGAGACACTTCATCATAAGGAAATCACGTCCTTGAATAATTTAGTAGTAAAAGACTTTGAATTCAGTAAGAACATGGAAAAAGGTTAAAAACAGTACAAATATTATGGTGGACTTTACATTTAATGAATTTTATAAAGAAACGTAGGATTCATGATACCGAATGTCTTCTTCAAGACTACACGACCAATATTAAAGTATTTATTTTTTGTCTTTGAAATGACATTTTTAATTTTTCACGATGATCATAATAAAATGTTTTGTGGTCTTAATATGTACGGTATCAGACTCCTTATGATAAACTTATATAATAACTTTTGGTTTGATAAGTTTTTCGTCGAGACTTAAACACGACCGTAATGTAAGTGGATTTTGGATACAGATTCTATGTATATAACTCGTATACTAGATTTTTATAATCGTGTAATTTATTTGTTTACGTATTAGTAATTGAGAATGTAAAATAATAAAAAAAATTGGATAGGATCTATCCATGTCGACATAGGATTCTATGTCGTAAAAAAGAGAGAAAAAAAAAATTAAATAAGTTGACCTCCGATTAATGAAATGTTATAACACCACAAAAAACGGTATGTAAGTGTACTTAGTCGGTACCCACATGACCAACTAGTAACGGTTTGCGAACAATTAGAGAAAAGGTTTTATCTGAATATACTTAGTAATCGTTGAAAACTGAATCCAAAATTGTTATGGTCTACGGTCAGATAGACCTTTTACACTTCTCTTTTTATCGATAGAAATAAATAATTAAGAAAGTGGAATTCTTTTTTTTTTCAACTTTCATTTCTCGTCTTTAGACCCTCAAATCTCTAAGTCGAAGATCCATATCGATACTGAAACACAAGACCACAAAGACATTCAATTAACAACTGGAGGTTAAAGGGTTAGACGTTTTATTCCAAGAATTTGATTTATACTAGGGATTCCAGAAAAAGTCGAGATAAAGAAACCCTGGTATTAATTAAGTAGGACTCCTCAATTACCTTTCTTTATAATTTCAGACCAGGGTATTCGAAGGAGTTTACACAAAGTGTCCATGATACATATAATTTAAGGTTAAAAGAAAAAACCCATATATTATAATTATAACATAAACCTTTACGTATGAGGGTATTATTATGTTACTTATTTATTTAATATATATATATACACACACACACACACACACACACAATGGTATCTTCTTAGAACTCCAAATTGAAACTCTTTTTATCGACCGGAGTAGGTAGATGACCCGTCTGTGTAACCCTTAAATATATGTTCCAGTTAGTCACACCAAAAAATTTCAAGGGACCTTCCATTTGATTTGGATCTCACGTACGTAGGGGACGGTCTCTTTAAGGTGGGTTTCCACTCACTCGATTTCGTTAAGATCCTCGTCGCTTGAGATCCCTCTCAATGTAAGTAAGAAATATTACAAAAGGGTAAACAACGATAGAAAATTAAAACTAACATAAATGAATATACGTCTGGAGACTTAATGAAAGTGTCAGTTTACAAAAGAAAAACAAACAAAGAAGGTAAGGAACTTTCGGATTTCTTAAAGGAGATCTTTTCACTATTTAAATTAAAGACATAAGAAGATAAAAAAGAATCGGTTACAGTGACAGTACTAAATAAGAGTTGGGTTATGTAAGTGAAAAAAGTAAACGAGTACCTCTACTCGTCCCTACAGAAAGTTTCGAGAAACCGCGAGTTACTGTGAAAGTAGATCTCACTTCAAAAGGAGATCATGGGGAATTCTGAGACTTGTATGTTCCTACCTAAGGATGATAACACAATCGTTCACGTCGACGACGACGACGCCGACGACTCAGCGAAGTCAGCACAGACTGAGACACGCTGGGGTATCTGCCGGCGGGTGGTCCGAGGGGGCAGGGACCCTAAGAGGTCCGTTCTTGTGACCTCACCCAACGGTAAAGGAAGAGGTTACGTACTTTCACTTTTCACTTCCACTTCAGTGAGTCAGCACAGGCTGAGAAGCGTTGGGGTACCGGACGTCGGATGGTCCGAGGAGGCAGGTACCCTAAAAGGGTCGTTCTCATGACCTCACCCCACGGTAGCGGAAGAGGCAATCGTTCACGATCTCCCGTAATAAAACTCATTTCAATAAAAAGGGTAATATGTACCATTAATCTTTTTTGATATTTTTATGTGTTTTTTCACTATCATCCCCTTTTCTTTTTGACCGTTAGTTTCGGGGAGTTGATGTTTGGTTAGGTACTGTATGATATAACGACATAAAGACGTATTGCTATGACCGAAAAGAAAAGATAAAACCTCCCTATCCCCCAATTTAAATTAGTACTGATATGTACTAAAACAAAAGACACAAAGGATATTTTACTAAACATAATAATATTCAATAAACGTACACAAAAATTGTATGGGTGTATTATAAAGTGACCCACTCACTTAGTGTTAATTGGACTATCATAGGTAAAAACAAAAAAATTAATTAATAAAATGAAATGTTATATCATAACCAAAACGGTATGTAACAGTACTTAGGTGGTACCCACATGTACACAAGGGGTAGGACTTGGGAGGAGTGTGGAGGGAGGGGTAGGGTAGGGAGATCCAGTAGGGTCACGTGGTCGGGACTCGTGGGACATGGTACGTAGTTTGGACCTGACCGCTAAGCAAAGTGTACACTATTAAATGTTCAAAGTTACGGTAAGAGGGTATAGTAGGGCGGGAGCGGGAGAGGGTGTCTCCGGTTTTCTGACGAGATATGTAGACACAGAGAAAACGACAGAGCGTATGTCCCAATAGCAATGGTAGAAATTTCAGGTATATATATACGGAATCATATGACATAACCACAAAAAGAAAAACCGAATGAAGTGAGACATATTAGCCGAGGTCAAAGTAGGTGGAGTAATTTTGACTAAGTTTACATAAGAAAAAATTACCGACTCATTATGAGGTAACACATATACATGGTGTCGAAAGAATAGGTAAGTAGACGACTACCTGTAGATCCAACGAAGGTACAGGACCGACAATATTTGTCACGACGCTACTTGTAACCCCATGTGTACAGAGAAATTTAAGACCAAAGGAACCACACATACGGGTCGTTGCCCTAACGAACCAGTATTCCGTCAAGATAAACGTTAAAAAATTCCTTAGAGGTGTGACAAGAGGTATCACCGACATGATCAAACGTAAGGGTGGTTGTCACATTCTCCCAATGTAAAAGAGGTGTGGGAGAGGTCGTACATAACGAACATCTGAAAACCCAACGTCGGTAAGACTGACCGCACTTTACCATGGAGTGACACCAAAACTAAACGTAAAGAGACTATTACTCGCTACAACTCGTAGAAAAGTACACAAACAATCGGTAGACATACAGAAGAAACCTCTTTACAGACAAATCAAGAAACCGAGTGGAAAACTAACGGAACAAATAAAAAGACCTTAACTCGACGTCCTCAACGAACATATAAAAACTCTAATTAAGAAACAGACAACGAAGCAAGCGATAATAAAAGAGGGTAAGACTTCCGACAGAAAAGTGAAACGAATATCAAAGGAAACAACACGTCTTCGGAAATTAAAATTAATCTAAAGTAAACAAATAAAAACGAAAATAAAGGTTATAAGACCCTCCACCCAGTATCTCCTAGGACGACACCAAATACAGCCTCTCACAAAACGGATACAAGAGGAGATCCTTAAAATATCAAAGACCAGAATGTAAATCTAGAAATTAGGTAAAACTCAAATAAAAACCTGAAAATCGAATAAAGGTTCAAAAATACGATAAGGTTACTTATATACACTTTTTATTCACAAGCAGTGAGTCAGTGCAGACTGAGAAACTCTGTGGTTCTCGATATCGGGTGGTCCAAGGAGACAGGAACATTAAGAGGTCCGTTCTTATGACCTCACCCAACGGTAAGGGAAGAGGTCCCCTAGAAGGACTGGGTCCCTACCTTGGGTTAATATTTATAAATAACGTTACTTATATCAAAGAGAACGTTTAGACTCAAAATAAATAATAAGAGAAGTAATAAAAAGTAAGAAAAAAAAGATTAAAAAAGAATAACAACAACAACAATCAGTAAAAGGTCTTCATCTTAATAATCCAGTCATCTAGACTAGTAAAAATGTAGAGAATCATTTATAATAATTTACAGTAGGATACGTCCGAACATAAGATATTTAAGTGGGAGGGTATCCATGTTATATCCAGGGAAAGGAGAAAGTCTCCCATAACGGTAAAAAAATTTAAATGTAAAAAAATTAATCTATCCTTTTAACTTCACCTTAGAGTGAAAGTCAAAAGTAAAAAACAAATATTTAACTTATAAAAAAGTATATTACGTATAACTTAAATGGAGAAGACACTTAATTGACTATGGTTGAAAACGGATAAATAAATATCCTACAGAGTTAAAATATTCAATCATAGTAGAAAAATGTATATTTTTTAAGTGAGAAAGACATTATATAGGACCCTTATAAAAGGGGTCCGACGAAAAAGGAGAAATAAAATATTAATAAACGAATATAGAAACATCAGTACAGAAACACTCAAGAAAGTGATGAACTTTCGATTTTAGAGAGGAGATCTCTCGATTATTTATAATTAAAGGTAAAAGAGATAAAAAGATTATGAACTAGTACATAAAAATTTACAGAGTGAGGGGTTGTTCCTGTTTCGGACCCGATTTTATAGATCTTCACGAGATCTCCCTTTCTAGTCGACGACCGATCTTCTAAATTCGTAGTCACAGACTCCACAAGAATCCATAAAACCATCAGAGACTTAACAATTCGAACCCGTAAAACTGTAGTCAGATGTCTGACGACGTTTACATGATGACGAAAGTAATAGGTTTCGAGAAGTAGGACGGTACTTCCCTCTTCTTTACCTTCCTCCTCCATTCTCGTAACGGAGTACAATAGTCGGGATGTATAATATCCGTCAAGGAAGACATGTCACTACGGGTTTACCGTACCGTCAGGAGCAAAAACCTTTTACATCTTGTGCCGGTATTTTGTGACACATTATTCAGACGAATTCATAGATTGTGTTCCTTCTGAGATTCACTACCGAAAATACAATATTCCTTTCTTCAAATGAGATATAGTGAGATATTTTATATCGGTTTAGTTCAAATGAAATTCTGTAAAACTTCACGAAATATTATCTGAAAAGAGATTAACCCGGTTGGCATTAATCGGTTTATTAGGTAGAAGACTTACCAGTCAAAATTATTGTAATCTTAGTTACGTTAGTGAGTACCCACTGTCTCCTCTAAACAAATCTTAAGTAAATTGTCTTATAGGGCCCAGGAAAGAAACACGGAACGTGACCCGTAAACAGAACTTGGTCTGGGGAAGATCCCTAATTCTTAGGTTTTATATTCATCGTGTGACTAGAACTAGGGATCCTGTCACTAAGCACCTGTACCTAACTTCATACATAATGACCTAAGGTGGTGTCTAGGAGATTTAGTCCCATCCCAGATATATTATACACAAAGTTTAAGGGGTACTGTTATACCTACTAGGTGGTCTCTCGTCCTGGTGAGACTCGAGTCTCTCGTCACCTAGAGATAAGGAGGTCTAGAATTATCCATTATCCTTTTAAAAGGTAATTAACCCAGTAAGTATATTTTGGTCCTTGAAATGTATGTCTAAGAGTGTTAGGAGTACGGACGCAGACAGACATACACGACCGAGTCAACATAAGCTAAGAAACGCTGTAGTACCTGACATCGGGTGGTCCGAGGAGACGGGTACCTTAAAGGGTCCGTTCTTATGACCTCACCCAACGGTGAAGGATGGGGTCCCCTAGAAAGACTTGGTCCCTAGTTTGGCCGCAGAGGACGCAACCGTCCACCCAAGAAATTTTGATCGCGGAGATCCTTCGTGGAGGTTAGGAGTAAAGTATAGACTTTTAGTTAGTCACGACGGGAATAAAATATCTCTTTGATACATATCTTGTCTATTGACTCACACACGAGTCAGTGAGTCAGTGCAGACTGAGAAACTCTGGGACCTGGTATCCGGTGGTCCGAGGAGACAGGTATATTAAGAGGTCCGTTCTTATGACCTCACTCAACGGTAAAGGAAAAGGTCCCCTTAGAAGGGTTGGGTCCCTAGGTTGGGTACAGAGAACACAGAGGACGTAACCGTCCGCTTAAGAAATAGTGACACGGTGGACCCTTCGGGGGTTTTATTACTCTTCGATGAGATGTCGAGTCCCTTAAGATGAGTCACAAGGCACCACGGGCTTATCATTTGTTTAGGTTTTATCCTGCCTATATACATACCGACTAAGTGGAACGACATCTTTGGGTTGTAACTTACGTTGATATGAGGTTATTTAGAGAATTTATTTAATTTAATGTAATTTTTTCTTTGACTGGAATTCTTAAACGATTCCATTCCGTAAATATCAGTAATCCGAACACTAAGATTGAGTCTCGAAAGACTGTAATTTCAGGTGTATCTTCTTTTTTTTACAAATTAACCCCATCTGTAAGAACTCTTAATTTGGTCCTTCAAATTCATGAAACCAGTTACTTGACGTAATGAACTTTTGGTATGTAGTCTCACACTACTGATATTCTGTCACCATTCAAACACAGAGGTGTGAGAAAACAACTTCAAAAAGTCAAACCCTGAGGGGACCACCGAGTCTACCATTTTTTTAGACGGACGTTACACCCTCTGGGTCCCAAACTAGAGACACAACCCTTCTAGGGGACCTCTGTCTTTACCGTTGGGTGAGGTCATAAGAACGGATCTCTTAAGGTTCCTGTCTCCTCGGACCGTCCGATGTCAGGTACCCCGATATTTCCTAGTCTGTGCTGACATTGTGAAAATGAACGTCAACATAAACACAACTTTAAAATATATGGTAATACAGGAAGATCCGACTCTCATAAGAACAACAAGATCGATGTACTTCTTGACACCCGATATAAACGAAAGGACTAACCAGGACGTCCTTTGGCCATCCCTTGTTTCTTTTACGTTGATAAAAAGTAGGTGTGGACAAAAATTTTCCTTTACTACGGTATAAGGGAAGTCGTTCCTTTGCCCGAGTACTTTTTGACAGCAACCCATCGGTTATGGAGTAACAGTCGTCATACTTCGTGGTACTGAATGTGGGTCATCTTTTCTCTAGGTAGAGAGAGGAGAAAATATCTTGTTTTCCATACCTCGATACGAAGGAGGGTTACCTGTGGTAGTGATCTATACAGAAATAGAAACGTATTTTACAAAGAGTATTACTCTAAATAGGAATCACACCTGTATTAGACGAAAAATACGTTTGACAAAGCTTATAGTCGGATCCGTACTTTACATATTCGGTTCATAATTACGTAGTTGAAGTACAAAGTATATTTTTGACTTCAAGACTCTCGAAATCGAGAGTCCTTTTCATATAGTCATGTTAGTGTTTAGTAGCTGTTTAAGATGACTCGTTGCCAATATACATTCTGTGGATTGATAGACGACACTCTCTATGTCTTTTATCTATATTAGAGACTAGAGATTCTTGACTGTGGTCACAACTTTTTTTCTGTACGAGGATACTTCTTTACTGTTTATAAGTTACGCTTCGGTGACAAAAAGTTTTGGTTTCTATAGGGTGTAGGAAGATTTTTTTGACAGTTTTCTAATAAATTAAAAATGTATTTTAGGATACACCATTATGAATGTATCAGATTTACACACGTTTGGAGTTTAATATAGGTTTATAAACTACGAATGACGTGACTATGTTGATATTGTGGTTTAGTTTAAATCGTTAACTCGGGGTTGTTTTGATGTTTTGGTCGTTGTATTTTAGCTGTTACGATTAAATGATTCTACCTACCACAATGAAAGAACTTCGATTTAAAGATGAAAGTCACACTTATATCGTGACTCCCGCTGACACATGTAAGAAAGCTAGGAAAGACGGTATAGTAACCCGGTATGTTAGTGACCACCGGGTCACCATCCTTAGACGGACGTCCCGTCCTCGGAGTCCTCTACACCCAAGTCAGGCACCCAGTTCCTCTAAGGGACCTCCTCTTTTACCGTTGGGTGAGGTCATAAGAACGGACCTATTAGGGTACCTGTCTCCTCTGCCACCCGATGTCGGGTGTCCCAGTGTTTCCCAGTCTGTGCAGACTCGTGTGAACGTATACATTGACGAAATGTTACGACACAACCAAAGACGACATGTTACTTGACTTAGTCGACATACGTATGCATATGGGGAGGGAGCACTCGGAGGGAAGGTGCGAGTGGGTAGGACTGGACGTCTCGTGACTCGACTCTCGAGGAACACGATATCTCGTCGAAGAGCGGCCGACAACCGTAGAGAAAATGTGTACCGTCACATGCGTACGGTTACGATGAGAGGGTCAAGTAGGGTGGGAAAGAAAGAGGGGATGGGGGTAGTACAGGTGTTCGCGGCGGAGATGTTGACACAGAGATGAACATCGATACACCTACTTGGATCTCAGACAGAATGTCTCACTTCATTCAGTCTTTCTCTTTTGTTTATTCATATAATTGCGTATATGTACCTTAGTTTTTTTTTACCATGTCTACTTGGATAAACGTCCCGTCCTTATCTCAGGGGGAGACACACAAACAAAAGACATCCTTTCGGTAGAAAGAGTTTCGTATAGGATCGTATAGGATTTAATAAATCGAAGGTGAACAGTACTCCGATATTATATGGATAACTCAGGTGGAGACGGGATCATAAGAATCCCTTGAGGACTACGGTCGCACTAGTTTGTTAGTGTAAGTAGGAGCGAACACGTTCTTTTAATATCCCTTAATCAGTAAAAGACCAGTAGGTCTACTACAATAATTAGAAAATCTATTAGAAGTCCCATTTTTGCAAGTTTGAGGTGGGAGAAGACGGTTTGTTTGTATTTTGTTATTTTGTTTGTGTTTTTGAACCCTTTTGTACAGTAGTCTGTGAACCCTATACGTGTGTAAGTAAGACTCTCAGTGAGTTGTCGTTAAGTCCTGTGTGACAGGTCTTTCCTTTTGTCTCGCTCTCTTGAAGGGTGTCGTCCTGGCTCTTCCGCTCAAGACTAGACTGAAAGGTCGTCCGTCACCCTGAAACAATACATCTGTATTCTTCCCTCTCGGAGGGTCCGATTTCTCGTCTCTCTGACGTCAAAAGTCTGTACGAATCCTACCACTCGTCTCGTCAGTCGACCACATAAGATTTTCCCTGTGCACCAACAATAAATCAGCGAGTCAGGACAGGCTGAGAAACACTGGGGTAACCTGACGTCGGGCGGTCCGAGGAGACAGGAACCCTAAGAGGTCCGTTCTATGACCTCACCAAACGGTAAAGGAGGAGGTCCCCTAAAAGACATAGGTCCGTGACTTGGACAAAGAAGACGTAACGTCCACCTAAGAAATGGTGACTCGATGTCCCCTTCGGGGGTTTCCCCTGTTTCCCGTATTCTAAACAAAGTTTTCGGTTCCACGGGGATTCACACCGTTAGGATTCATTGTGACTCTATCTTTGTATTTGTCCCAACCCGTTATACCTAAATTTCATAAAATTAGGGATCATAACTTCTTACAGTCGAATTGAAAAATTGTTGTACTTTAGTTTTGGGAGACCATAGTAGATCGACCCCCTTTCTCACAAAGGACGATTAAACCCATCTTTCGTCTCCGCCGTATATAGAAAGAAACAAATATGATGGCAAATATTGAGGGATTTTTAAAAATAAAAGGGGGAATCTCAATTGGGGGGGTAACTAACGACTCTATGCTAAAAGTTATTTAAGATAATGAAACTTAAACCCGAAGGGACCACTGAGTGGTCATTTCTTAGACTGACGTTACGTCCTCTATTATCCCAAATAGGATCCTACCCCTTCTAGGGGACCTCCTCCGTTGTCGATGGGTCAGGTTATAAGAACGGACCTTTAGGGTACCTCTCTCCTCGGACACCCCAGGGTTTCCCAGTCTATGTTGAGTCGTCACGCGTGTGTGTGTGTGTGTGTGTGTGTGTGTGTAATGAAACTAAATGATCGACAAAAGACAAAAGGAATTATACGAAATCCGTAGTTCTCTCACCGTGTTTCGGGATAAATCACAATTACCCGTAAATTAACCTGTATATGGTGGAGAAGGATTACAATAAAACATGAAACGACTGAATTATGCACATGATCCTAAGACTCTCTCTGGAGAGACAAAGACCTGGTCGCATGTTTCGATACTGTGGTTTTCATAAGGTCAAAGACGCTACTCTAAGTCTGTGAATCCCCTGTTTTTAGGAAAGGTTCTGATATATCAGAGATCAGACACACACATACACACACACAAATATACACACACACGTGTTCACAACCCCTTCCTCTGTTTAACGAGACGAGACAGTCATATTAACTCGGTGGTAGGGGCGGGTTCAGATACGTTTAATTTCAGATCTCTACTCTTACAGTATGTCTCATTTCACTTCACTTCTTTCTCTTTTTAATTATAACATATAATTACGTAATGCACCTTGGATCTTTTTACCATATCTACTTGAATAAACTTTCGTCTTAACCTTTATCTCTGTGTCTGTACCTGTGGTTCGCCCTTTCACCCCTCCATCCTACCTAACCCTCTAACCCTAACTGTATATATCTGATGATATTAGTTTTATCTCTTACCTACTTTTTACTGACATTATTTATTTATATTTATTTCAGGTTCCTGTCCCTCCATTACCAACTCTTGACTTCTTTAAAGTCTCTGCACTGTAACTCGACCCTCTCTTCGTAGGTGTAAGAGGACCGAAGGTACCCTTCTCACTTCCAAAAACAGTGAGTACGATTCTTTTCATTCTCCTAGAGGTCCTCCCGTGAAACACCATTAAGATTTCACGAAGTCCTTCCCCTTTAACAGTAGAATAAACAAATGATCCTATAGACGAAAACACCATCTAGACGACAAAAAAAAACAAAAAAACAAAAAAAAAAAGGAAGAGTTTGATAAACATGTTTTCGCGTGTTCCTTATATTCTCTCCGTCTTCCACTTCCCCCATACCGTGGTCTCGTCGGACCCGAGGGGGACAATGAGCGACGGACTCACAGGTCACTTACACGGTTGACTCGCGGTACATCCGTCAGCCTGGACTCGGCCGAACGACCTTAGGGTGGGTTCTTCCCACCGTGTGACCCACTTCCCTACGTTGTTGGTTTCCGACCCCAGGGGTCCCCTTCTTCGACTCCTCAGTCCCCCCTTCTATTGACTTCGACCTCGTCTAGAAAGTGAATGTCCTAGAATTGTCACCCCTCCAGATAGTCCGGTGGACCTATTGAGTGTGTATGTATGTAAGGTACTCTCCCGGTTGTGGGCTTTATGGACATCGTAAAGTGTTTCTTCGACTTTTTCGGTTTTTAACTTCGTGGTTGTCCTACGATCAATGTGTTTTAGTAAAGAAAGGAGAGAGTACAGGGGAGAAGGGTTCGACTGTAGGGTCCTCCACTTTAGTCTCCTCTTTCGTTACCTCTTTTATGGGGTGAACGGTGAGTACTGGAGAAAGTACCCGACGTTTGGAGAACCCGACTTTGGACCATCTATTGTCTCTTTCCCCTCTACTATTTGTAAATTACTCCACTCCTGTGAACCCGAAGTGTGGTCTACTTTGACCTAATATTACCGGAAAAAGTACTATTGTAAACTATCTATGGAGACCCTAGACAGTAGTAATTCTCTACCCTTTCTTTTAAGTTCTACTTACGTCTCTCATCTTTTCTTTCGTAATGAAGTAAGCCGTAGAGTGACGAGTCTGAAATAACTCAACCATTGGTTTCCCCTTTTTTTTTTTATCTTTTGATAAGTTAAAATAGAGTGACCTGATACCTAGTTATTTCAACCCGTAGTTCTCTGAACTCAAACTTAGGAAAGGAAATAGTCACCCCACAGGGATCTATTTAATATAATTAACACGACTTATAATTAAAAAGTACATATTTTGACCCTATTATAATGGTTGAAGTGGTTCAGTAAGTACTCCTTCTTTTATCACCTGTCCCTTAGACGGTTCATGTAGACAAGAAAGAAAGACATAAGAATAATAAGGGGAATTATTTTGAACGTATGTCAGGAATTTTTATACCATTAGAAGCATTATTTTAAATCATTAGTCAACTGTATATTAAAATACAAAACGATTAAGTGAAGTACCAAATGTCTAAAAGTATACGACTTTAACGGTGGATAATGGTAAAATTATACAAATTTCCTCGGTAGTAAACACTCCGTCAAACAAATAGACGAAGAGAACGCACCCATTAAACCTAGTAACGGTTCGAGGAGGGAGGATTATATTTCACACTTTAACGATTGTAACTTTTCTTGAGTGAAATTGTAAAAGGGTCGGGATTCCTCTTTTTCCAATCCGTCCGTAAGAATGGAACCCTATAGTAAAGGGTTTACCTTAATAAATAAAATAGTTAATTATAAAACCCCACCTTAGAGAACTTTCACGGTTATAGAGATCTTACGGACTTGAAGATTAATTTGTTTATTTGTTTGTTCGAAGGAGAACTGAACTCACGGAATTGTAGAGGGTATCGCCGGTGACTAAATGAATTAAGTAGGACTAATTCCCCGTCGAGAGGTACTCAGGAGTGACCCTAAAAGGTTCTGGGAAGTCAAATCTAACCCTCAATTTATTGGACACTATTGAAGTACGGTCTCATATTGTCTGGTATGAGTAAATCAAGGTAATCAGAAAAAATGGACGTAGAGTCGAAAGAGGAGGGGTTGCCCGATCTTACGTCAAAGAAATAGAAAGGGTCCCGACATGATGTCTTTAGAGAGGGAGGATAGACGGTAGACGAAATTACGACGGAAATCAGGGTTTGGAGACAAGGATTCCAAGATTAATAATAGTTGAACGGGTAAGTCCGTCGACTTTCAGAAAACTTATTTAATACGTGATGGCATAAATGAGATTTCCGTATAGTACTCTTCGGTGACAAATGATAGTACACTTCCTTTAAACACCCGAGGTCAGTAGAGATAAAGGAAACGGTGACTTTAGTTACTTCAAAACGACGTTATCAAAGAAAAACAACTCTATATTAAGTGGTACTTTAACTAAGGAAAAACACCGACTCATTATATGGTAACATATTTATGTAGTGTAAAACAATGGGTAAGTAGTAACCACTTATGACCCTAACCACGATGTCAAACCGAAGATACGTATTACGACGATACGTGTGTATACAAAAATACACATATATGTACCCGAAAGCAAAGAGAACCCACATGTATATGTCTACTTTAAAGACCCATAACAGAGAGGAAAATTACTGTCAGTAGGGTCACCCACACTTAATAAAAAATTAATGTAAACAATTATGAATAAAAATGAACATCTTGTCTCACTTCATCAAAATTTACTCCAAAATTATGGCTAAATGGATTACCGATTACTACGAATGGTATAAAAGTATTATACTAACATAAAACGTATAGAATAGATCTCTTTACTTATAAGTTTATTGTAGGTAAAAATTTTAAATAGAAAAATGTACACTATACGAAAACTCATAAGATATGTGATCGGGGAAAAGTCTATATACTAAACGTTTATATAAAGGGTAAGACTCAACAGAAACTTCTTTACGAAAATTTCATGTTTTCCAAAATAAAAACCAATTCGGGGTAAATAAATAAAAACCAAATGAACACAAATAATATAAATTCTTTGGTGACGGATTAAGTCAGTATTTATATATGTTGATTCAAAAGAAGATTCTCATAATATTCAGATCTAAAAAACAACAATAACAATTAAGTAAAGACTAAATTCACAATATCTGATTCTATACCAAAGTTTAAGTAATGAAACGTACACTCATAGGTCAGTAAAGTTGTGGAAACTTTTTCAGACGAGAGAGCGGGTAACTTAATCGAACCGTGAAACAGTTTTTATTTAACTTGAATTTACATGTCCAAACGAAGACTTGAGAGTTAAGAGAAAGTAACTAGAGATGTATACAGAAATACGGTCTTGATATGGTAGAAGGAATGAAATCGAAACATCACTTAAAGAACTTTACCTGTTGACACTCAGGTTTAAATAAGAAGAAAAAGTTCGAGGGAAATCGATAAGACCCACGGAACATAAGTATACTTAAATAAAAGTTAAAAAATCTTATACATATTTTCCGTCGATCTTAAAACTACCACTAACATAATTTATACATCTGGTTAAATCCCTCGTAATGGAAAAATTATTATGACCTAAAAGGTTGGGTACCTGTTTCTTTCATAAAGGTAACTGTAGAAGAAATTTAAAGAAAGTTACTACAAACGTGAAAAAAAAATTAACCACAATTAATATAAACTTTACACCCATTTTAAAAGGTCACTTTGATGGACCCAGCCTTCTAAATAAACCCCCCTTGAAAATTTAATGTTTAGAACGTGAACTAAACAATTTAAAAAGGATTTATAAAATAAGAAAACTATCACAAAATTTATTTTAACAAAACTATTAGAGTAAAAATGCACCGATTGACTATTATATATTTCACTTTCAGTCAGTACAGGTCGAGAAACACTGGGGGTACCTGATATGTCAAGTACCTTAAAAGGTCCGGGCTTATGACCTTACTCATCGGAAAGGAAAGAGGTTCCCTAGAAGGGTTGGGTCCCTAGCTTGGGTCCAAAGGGTGTAACGTCCACCCAAGAAATGGTCGACTCGGTGTTCCCTTCGGATTATTATATATTTTGTGTTAAATAAAAAGATATAACTGAAACGTTGGAACTACTTGAGTAAATATCCGTGGTTATAACACACACACACATTGAATCAAAGATACATGTCATAGTAAGTCGAACGTTTATCTCTAGTAAAATAAAGAAGGACAACTTAGACCTACGGAAAATAAATGAAAAAGGAATGGATTGACGGAAGTGGTTTTACAAGTTATGTTACAACCTTTCGTAGTTCACGGTTTCACAGGAAAAGAACAAATACGAAAATCACCCTACAAAAGTTGGTAGATCAGAACTCATACTATGCTAGACGTTTAAAACGTATCTACGTGAAAGAGTCTAACTCCTTCAAGGAAGGATAGGGACCAAACAACTTACAAAAATACTACTTTTAGACAACGTAAAACATTTCGCGAAAAAGATACCTCTACTAGCACACTAAAAAACGAAAAATAAGATAATTACGTCGTGTCACCAGACCAAGACAACAAGTTAGATGAACCGTAAACTCCTAATTAAGGTGAATTAGTAGTACATGTCAGAAAGAGTATATAACAATTCACGCCAAACGATCAGAAGCCTACACCTAAAATTACAGATATAAGTACGTTCTACCACCACCACCACTAAATCAGTGAGTCAGCACAGACTGTAAAACACTGGAGTGTCTGACATCGGGTAGACCACCTAACATCGGGTGGTCCAAAGAGACGGTTACCCTAAAGGGTCCGTTCTTATGACCTTACCCAAAGGTAAAGGAAGAGGTAATACTTTATATGATCGGACATTAAAAGGAAAGAACACTAAAAAAAAAAAAGACCAAAACCATAGTCCTATTAGGACCGAAGTATCTTAGTAACCTTCTCACAAAGAAGGAGGAGAAAAAAAAGTCTAACACTTCTTAAGTATAAGGATGAAAATTCAAACCATCTTAAGTGCTTATTTTATTAGACCAGGACTTGAAAATAAACAACTTTCAACAAAAATAATAATAATACTAAATTAAAGAAATGGACAATTTCAAGATAGGTCTAAAAAGATAAGAAAGAACTAAATCAAAACCATTAAATTTACAAAAATCTTTGAACAAATAAAATAGATCTAATAGGTAAAACAACTGTACTTTGACAAACTCATCAGTGAAGACTAGTGAAAATAAGTACATTTTAGAACTAAATCATTAAACTCATTAAACCATTAAAAGTAAACCAGTCTGATCAATGTGAAAAGATTAGAACAATTATAAAAGTCTCTTGGTTGAAAACAACATGAATGAAAGAGATAACAAAAAGATAAGTGAGAAAGTAAATAGAGGTACGATTAGAAATAGTAAAGGAAGACAAACAAAATCTAGTCACACGAGAAAAGGATCTAAGAACCCCAATTGAATAACTAAACTAAAAAAAAGAAACTTTTATATCCTTATACTTCTATAGGTAAAAGAAGATTCGTGACACAAGTGACACTAAAAATACTTGTTAGTGGACAATACAAAACAAAAATTACATATTATTTGGTAAAAGATTAAAGGGGGATAAAGGGTCTGAAGGTCAAAAAGAGAGAGGTTCGGTACAGTGTGTAGTCATCTTCTGATTAGGAGGACTTCGAGTCGACCCTGGCGTAGTAGTAAAACCTTTGGAAGACACACAATGTGTCGGGGATAAGAACCAGACCGATAACATGGACTGTAAGATGTCACCAACATTTAGTGGAGAAGAATTGGAGTCGACGGTATAGAAGGGGTTAGAGATTGGGTTGACAGATGAGTAAGACCTCAAAGAGTGGAAGTACCTAAGGAGTATTAAATAGAGAACAACCCTCTTACGACCGGCAATTTACCTTGAAAAAGGTTACTTGGTTGTCAAACGTACGATACACATACTTTTGTGACCGACTGAGTAACCGGTCTCGAAGTCCCCACCCCTCTCCTTACCAGTGGACTCGACAAACCCTCTAGCCAATGGAAAAGATTAAATAGGGTGGACTCAGATATTTCGACCCGAGACGACTGAGTGATAAACGCTTGGTACACACTAATTGTAGTCGTTTTGACAAAATTGAATCTAAAACACTTTAAAGTCACAGAGATCCATTTCAGAAGGGTCCACCACGATCACCATTTCTTGAGTGGACGGTTGTACTCTGTCTTCAAGCTAGGGACCCAACCCTTCTAAGGGACCTCCTCCCGTGATGTTGGGTGAGGTCAAACCAGTGGACCTCTTAGGGTACCTATCTCCTCGGACCGTCAGACACCAGGTATCCCAACCTTTCTCAGTCTGTACTGATTTCGTTGAATCGTGTGTGCGTGGGGTCTTTTTAGATATTTTAGTTTTTCATGTAAAAAAACGAAGGATATGTCCCCCTTTTTTGGGTCAAGAAGACATAGGACACAAAGAAAGGACACTCGAAGGAAATCATGCGTGTGTTTTATGGAGTGAAGGTTGTGAAGGTTTACTCACCTTCAAAAAGGGATGTTATTAAGAGACACTGTGGACGACCCTCAGGTTTTTAAATTGAGTTAAGAACATGTTTTATGTACCTCTATCCCAGTCTAAAGTATGGAATTCCCGAGTTAGGGTTTTGTGACGGATGAACAGAGCGACAAGTGTGACAAGCGACTTGGGTCGCATCCGTTCCGTACTCGTCCCTGGGATCTTCCTCTGAACTCCTCGACACCCTTGATGTCTGTACAACTAAGAGATTGGAGACCGTACCAACGTCCCCCAAGAGTCGACTTCGAATATATCTGTATGTCTTGTTTTCGCCAGGTACTGGTTCGTTCATGTATCACTGGACGTACGAAGTTTGCGAGAGTCGACGACGACAAGTGAACGAGTCAGTACAGACTGAGAAACGTTGGGGTACCTGACTTCGTGCGGTCCGAAGGGACAGGAAGTGGTAGAGGACCTCGAACAAGTTTGAGTACAGGTATTTCGACCACTACGGTAGATTGGCAGACTAGGAGACAAGAGGGGAAGAGGAGGACGGAATTTAGAAAGGGTCGTAGTCCCAGAAAAGGTCACTCAGTCGAGAAGCGTAGTCCACCGGTTTCATGATTTCGAAGTCAAAGTCGTAGTTAGGAATGTTACTTATAAGCCCCAATTAAAGGAAATCCTAACTAACCAAACTGGAGGAACGTCAGGGGCCCTGAGAGTTTTTAGAGGTTGTGGTGTCAAACTTTCGTAGTTAAGAAACCGCGAGTCGGAAGATGACAATGTATTGGTAATAAATGGTTTACACACCGCTCTTACTTTCCGACACCCCTCTGTCTCGGACCGGTGGCGATAGAACCGGTTTAACGAAAAAGGGACGTGGTGGGGAGAAAGTTTACGGTCAACGGTCGGGTCCAACAAGGAACATGAGGACTGGCTGATCGATGTTCGACTTCCGTAGTTGTTGGGGAGAAACGTACTCCATTTAAACGAACTTACCGAGTGTCTTGAGTCCTTTTAGTCAGACGAGTGATCTAACGGTCAAATAAAATTTTTCCACATTGAGTCCTTTTTGGTCTACCTTCTCTACGTGTCCCGTTCCGTACCCTTTACCAGGGGGAGATCCGTGCGGTGAGAGGGTAGTTTGTACAAGTGGTTGGACCTTCAAGAGGTCTAGGTGAGGAAGACGCAAAAGTACCTCCAAGTAACGGACCCGTACTTACTAATTGGGTAAAAGGTAACCGTTAACTAAGGTTAGAGGTCGAGGAGAGAGGAGGGGTCTACAGACCCCCATCGTGACTTTCAAGGTTGAGATTAGTGTACCAACCGTGGTGACTGTTGGGTGGAAGTAGGAATTCACAAAAGGTTTTTAGTGGAGTAAGTGTATCTTTTTTTGTGGAAATAACGAGCGTAGTGAATCCCTTAAGGTTCTCACAATCCTCGAGAGGATTTATGTAGGCGGATAGAGAAGAGGTCACCCGAAGGGCCTACCGAGTCGTCCATTTCTTAGTCGGACGTTGTGTCCTCTGCGCCCTTTACACCCGAGCTAGGGACCCAACCCTTCTAGGGGACCTCTTCCTTTACCGTTGGGTGAGGTCATAACGGACTTTTTAGGATATCTGTCTCCTTGGACCGTCCGATGTCAAGTTTCCCACCGTTTCTCAGTCCCTGACTGAACTGATTCGTGTAAATGTGTACGGTCTTTGCCCCTGTTTATGATTTATCTATAAATAGTATTTAGTGTCATAATGTCAGCTCATATGTTAATGACGTGACAAGGTATTTTTGACGTACTTTTATTCTTTGTTAGTATCAGTTGTAGGTTGGTGAAAAATGGAGGGGCTTCCGTGCCAACCGGAAACCCCCCGCAGACTTTCATTATACGTTAAACTGTAAACTCCTCAAATGTCAGTATGGTAGAATTATCTAAATTTTTGTATCCATTTACGGTCTTTTATTTAATCGTTATAAGATAATCATAAAATGATGTCGATCTCCTCTCTACAGTCCTCCAAAAGACACTTACTCAATGAACTTACTCCGAAATGTCCCAAACTTTTCTATCTTTTCTCCTTCCCGAAAGTCTTATTCCGTATCCTTATACATACTCCGTAAGTTTTAGACTTTTTACCTGGAAGAATAAATTACTGTCGGGTTCGAATCTTTCTTTACTAACACTAATAATTAATGTTTCTAAGAGTCGAAATCGTAACTACGTTAGTAGATTGTAAACTATAGAAACTGTGTTATTAAGATGTAATGACAATCCCTTGATAACTGACTTTGGTGGGTGGAACCGGTCTGTGTCGCTGATGGTGAACGTACTCAACAGAACGTTGTTCTCTTGTTCTCCAGGGTTGTTCCTCGTGTCGCGACGGTGTCTTTTGATTGACCCTCTTAGACCCTCCCCGTTTTCCTTCCCCTGTGGTATACAGGGGGTTGGACGGTCTTAGAACTGATACACATGTGGTGGTCCTTCCTGGGACGACGATTCAATGAAGTCAGCACAGGCTGAGACACGCTGGGGTGTCTGCCGTCGGGTGGTCCGAGGGGGCAGGGACNTCTGCCGGTGGGTGGTCCGAGGGGGCAGGGACCCTAAGAGGTCCGTTCTTGTGACCTCACCCAACGATAAAGGAAGAGGTTACGTACTTTCACTTTTCACTTTCACTTCAGCGAGTCAGCACACGCTGGGAACCGTTGGGGCACCTGACATCGGATGATCCGAGGAGATAGGTACCCTAAAGGGTCCGTTCTCATGACCTCACCCCACGGTAACGGAAGAGGGTCCTCCCTGGGACTCAGTCTAGTTTATAGACGTTCCTTCTACTGACCGGTCTTTATTGGGCCTTTGACTGGAGTAATGGTACTTTGGACTCTGACACTACTCGGTGTACCCCCGCGTCAGGAGGGCCCAAGGGAATGGGACGACGAGAGACGGTCCCCGTAACGAAGGATTATTTCAGAAAACGAAATAGTCCTGTACACAGGTGAACCTGTTAAGTAATGACTCACAATCTGGTCTCGGATGAGAGTTCAGGACTTCCTTAGTTCTACTTGTAATAACTTAGAGATAGTTCATCGGACTGAAGAATGCAGGTATATTTTCATTGTGTCATATATTAAATACGAATAAACTTTCCGAACAAGAGTCCTCTCTAGGGTATAATAAAAAGTAAGATAGAAGTGTTTCAAAGAAACTACGTAGTATCATAGAGGGGGTACTCTTACATACAAACACCCACAGAATAAGTAAAAAAACGTTTGGGTTGTATCTTGAACAAAGTAGTCAAGAATGACATAATGTATGGACACATCAGTCACTCCTTCACTCCGAGACTCAATCCACCAACCTACCATTTGACTATCTTTTTACTGGTACTTTTATGTACCTTCTTTAATTTACGTATAATAATTATGATTCACTTTTTTCGGTCAGACTTTTTCAATGTGTGACAGACTAAGGTTGATATACTGTAAGTCCCTTTCAACTTTGACACCTCTGTCCGTATTTCTAGTCAGGTTCCCGAACCCACCTCCCTTCCCTATTGTCCACTTTATGTCTAAAAATGTTGTCATTTTCATAAGACATACTATGATATTTCTACACGTGGGTGGTAATATGTAAATAGTTTTGGGTATCTTATATGTTGTGGTTCTCACTTAATACTGCATTTGATGATTGACCTGTTTATACTCTACAGTTACATCCACACAACATTATTTGTATGGTGAGAATACCTCTACAATTATTGCCTCCTCCGATACTTACATCCCCCGTTCCCCATATACCCTTTAGAGAGTTAAAATAGAGGAAAACCAAAACACACGTACGTACTAGTCAACGATGTCAACACAGATTGAAGCGTTAGGATACCTGAGATCGGGAGGTCCGGAGAGACAGGTACCCTAAAAGGTCCACTTTTATGACGTCATCTAAAGGTACGGGAGGAGGTCCCCGAGAAGGGATAGGTCCCTAGTTTGGGTACAGAGGACGTCGAGGACGTAACGTCCGTCTAATAAAATGGACGACTGGGTGGTCCCTTCGGGGGAGCATTAAAGTGACATTGGTAACCAAACAAACGAAAGTTACCGTTTTGCATAACTATCCTCTCGTGGTACTCAAAGGTAAGATCGAGATCGACTTTTTTTCAATACTAAAATACGTTCCGTGAGATACAAGACACAGAGTAAAAAGAATAAATTTTTTCCTCCAACACGAATACGTAGTTCCCGTGTCCAAGATAAAGTTAGTACGAACGACGTACTTTCTATAGTTTCGGATATTGAACTTCCTGACTTAGTCGTTCGCTTATTAAACCTGATCTACTGGAGATTATGGAAACAGTTAAGTTCGTAAGGTTCTAAGGTACTTACGCACCAAACGTTGGTCGATCATAGGACTTAAAGGGTGAACACAAGATCCAGAGTTGATATGGGAGAAAGAACTCCTTAAGTGGTCAAGTTAATCATGACAGAGGTCGTCGTAATTAAAGAAGAAAAAACTGACCTCGTAGAGTATTTATTTGTTGGTACGAGATGATAGAGGATGGAATTTTGTATTGTTTTACTTTAAATTTTGAAACCTAAAGTCTAACATATGGACTTTAGTTTAACAATTTGTGGGGTACAAAGAAGACAGGGAAGTATCTTTTCGATAAGATCGACGATAGAATGATAGGACGTTGGGTGACATTGATTTGGAAAGAGTGTTTGTGGAGTGACTTACGTTCGTAGTGTAGGGGTATAAAATTTTAAGTTTCCAGTGTAGAGTAAGACATTAACAGACCTCAGAAAACATTGTAACCGTTCATCTGTAGAGGGGACTAAAATTTTGTAGGTGAACAGAACCTAAGATTTTGTCGTGTGTAAAAAGAAAAAAGAAGAGAAACCAATGAAACGAATGGTGTACTCTACGTTTTTAAGAGTTGTTTTAAAATCGATTAACTTAGGTTGTCGGTATTTTTCTTAGTATATAGTATTAGTTCGTCCTAAATAGGGACTCTACACTCCTACAAAGTTGTATACCTTTAATTATTTATACCACATGGTGTAATTACCTTATTTCTTATTTTTTAGTACACTAGGAGAGTTTTTTTTACGTCTTTTTCGTAAACTGTTTTACGTTGTCGAAAAGTACTATTTTCGAGAGTTCTTTAAGTTATATCTTCCTTATTTGGACTTTAATTATTGCTGAACATACCGTTCACGTAAGTCAAGTCAAGTCAGCGAGTCAGCACAGGCTGAGAAACGCTGGGGTGCTTAGCGTCGTGCGGTCCGAAGGGACAGGTAGTGGTTGAGGGCCTCAAGTGATTCTGAGTGCAGGTAGTTCAGTCACTACGATAGGTCGGTAGAGTAGGAGTCAGTAGGGGAAAAGGAGGACGGGGGTTAGGGAGGGTCGTAGTCTCAGAAAAGGTTACTCAGTTGAGAAGCGTACTCCACCGGTTTCATGACCTCAAAGTCGAAGTCGTAATAAGGAAGGTTTCTTGTGGGTCCCGACTAGAGGAAGTCTTACCTGACCAACCTAGAGGAACGTCAGGTTCCCTAAGAGTTCTCAGAAGACGTTGTGGTGTCAAGTTTTCGTAGTTAAGAAGCCGCGTGTTAGAAGAAGTGTTAGGTTGAGAGTGTAGGTATGTACTGATGACCTTTTTAGTATCGAAACTGATCTGTTCGGAATCAGCCGTTTCATTACAGAGACGAAAACTTATATGATCGATTGTAGTATAACTTGTCTTTTTCTTTTTCGACTCGAGGATCTTTGTCTCTCATCTTATACCAACGGTCCCCGATCCTCACCCCTTTACCCCGCTATACCCTGTGTCCCATTGAAGGTACCACTACGTCAAATTTTATGACATACTCCATGAACGTTCAGAGATTCTAGGTTGTGAAAGAGTGATATGTGTGTGTGTGTATGCGTGTGTGTATACGTTTTTAATATACACTCTGTCGTGTACATGATTAGTTGGAGTAACACCATTGGTGAACGTTATATAGACGTGTAGTTTCGTAGTGCGACATGTGACACATGTTAGTGGGTCACACACATACGCACAAGACAACTGAGACTGAGAAACCTGGGACACCTAACACCGGGTGGTCCAAGGAGACAGGTACCGTAAAAAGGTCCGTTCTTATGGCCTTACACAACGGTAAAGGAGGAGGTCTCCTAGAAGGACTGGGTCCCTAGTTTGGGTGTAGAGGACACAGAGGAAGTAACGTCCACCTGAGAAATGGTGATTCGGTGTCCCCTTCAGGTTTCAACATGTGACAATATACTGTTTATATAGAGTATTTCAGTTCCCTTTATATTTATTTATTTTGTTCGGTCGTGGGTTGTGACGGTTCGTCTATGATTGTGTACCTTTGTGACTCCCCCCTTTCATTCATATTTGCTATTAGGGTTAAAATGAGACTTTCCGGGAAAGGTCTTTTCGTAAAAAAATTACAATTTAAAGTAGAGGAACTTGAGACACCAGATTAAGTCGACAATTGTTTGTAGTGATTTCATAATGTTACACAGCTCCTACGATATAAAATAATTATGGTTACTGCTAGAGATCGAGACGACAAGATTCTGACATATTGATTGTGGGGATAGATCAGGTGACAATTGGGTCCTCGAATAGACTACTTACTTTACTTCGGTGTTTGGCATTACACGTACCGTTCAAGGACCTCCAGTCCACACTAGAGTCAGTAGAGGCTCAAGGATCCCAGTCTCGTCCTAAGTTATTTTTACACAATCCCTTCTGACGCGGGCTCCGGACGGTCTGTGAAAGACAAACTCGGACAAAGAGCGTCGCACACAGGAAAAGACTACTGTTCAAGACATCCGTGACAGAGAGAGAGAAAAAAAAAAGACTAATGTTGAGATAGACTGCCGCCTATTAGAAGTAAGGAACGTAGAAGGGAACGAGAATTAAATTGTGAATCGTATCTCCCTTTACCGTGTTATTCGCGTTCTACTCCCTTTACTGATCCTCCGTTACCGAGACTTAGATTAGGGTCTTCGGTCAGTCGCAGAGGAAAGGACGGTGTCAACAGGGCAGGGACGCTACGCAGAGGCAGTGAACGGACCCTTAGCCACAAGTTATGTAAAATTTGACTCAGTCTCAGGACGGCGAGCATTAACCTAGGGTAACTAAAAATTACTCAGATCAACAGAGTTCCCACTGACCCCGATGAAAAAAAAAGGAAGGGAGAAGACACTTAAGCAAACCAATGATTGGGACCCTTGTTTCCCAATTGGTCGTAGTTGACGATCAATCAGTATTTAACTTTCTGTCGTCTTAACACCCTTCTCTCTGGGGACCATCTTCGCTACTGATTAGTGTCGTTTGTTAACTAAACAAAGTTTCGAGTAACGTTTCCCGTTATTAGCAAAAGTTATCTTTTCGTCAACTTACTATTAACCCTCATTAACTTTGAGTGGCTTTATAACTTATTTTGTAATCGATAAAATGGGCCACAATAGAAGTAGTAATAGAAGTCCTCACTATCGACCCGTCGGGTACTCGAAGGCCTTCGGAGTAGGTTTGAGGTTCAGAAACCGTTAGAAAAGAAGATTCACAAATAATCGCTCTCGGCACCGATTCACCCCCAAAGGGACCACCGAGTTACCATTTGTTGGGTGGACGGTTACGTCCTCTGCACCCAAGTTAGGAGCCCAGGTCTTCTAGGGGACTTCCTCGCGTCCCGTTGGGTGACGTCATAAGAAAGGACCCTTTTAGGGTACCTGTCTCCTCGGACCGCCCGATGTCAGGTACCCCAGTGTTTCTAGACCTGTGTTGAGTCGTTGGTTTGCTATTGTTGTGGTTGTACCGATTCATCTATGGTCCGTCCGGTCGACCAAAAGAGACGTACCGTGGGCCCCTGACGTAGGGACCCGTTTCTGTTCGTGCCTGAGTCAAAGGTTTTCTCACCAGAAACACTTGCACTGTTCCTACACGTGGTCCGACCCACGGAACGTCTCCGGAGGCAGCCAGAACTCGTCGAAAGGGTACTCGGTAATACTACAGTGAGACACGGTAGAGGGACTCGTCTCAGACTGGTCCCCGATAATCGACGAGAAAAGGTCGACAGTGGGAGGGGCACAGACGACAGTGTAGTCTGTCTACCCCCGTCTCCGAAGCTACCGGCTCTGTTCTTTCAAATTGACTAAACCGTCTACCCCCTCTGTCAGCGTCTACTGTCTTTCTACTGCCACCTTCCCGTGTGTTCCTTCGCATGACGTGCAGGGGAGTAATCGCACGTCTACGTCTGCGACGTAAGAGGGTAAGGCAGAGTCACGGGGACCCTGGATCGGGTCACGGACGAGTATCTACTTATTGTGGTCGAACATCTTACTCGGGTCACATTCAGATACGTCGAACCTGACTGTCGAGCCCGAACCCTTAATCTGTCTCGACCCAAGTTCAAGATGGAGGTGCCGTCGGGGTCTACGTTGTCATTCTGTGAGACTTTGTAAGCCTACCCCGGAACTGACGAAACGTTGACTACTAGTGGTACATTCGACCTTCGTTATCGCGAGCGGTTAAGTCTCTACTTTAGTATGTCTCTTCATTGTCGTGTCTCGGACCGTGGGTCCCTCGGTAGCTGCCGTTGGTCCTTCTCTCGGTGGCACCGTGTCCCCGTCCCACCCAGTAGTTTCCTGGACATCCTACCAGTCCACGGGGGAAGACTCTGTGGGAACCGTTACGCGACTTACTTAAGAGATGATGGTTTAGACTTTATTACGAGATCACCTCCACCCCCAAAGGGTCCACCACGATCACCATTTCTTGGACGGACGGTCATGTACTCTGGATTCTCTGTCCCCAAACTAGGGACCCAGTCCTTCTACGGGACCTCCTCCCGTATCGTTGGGTGGGGTCGTAAGAACGGACCTCTTAGGGGTTCCTGTCTCCTCGGACCACCCGATGTCAGGTGCCCCAGTGTTTCTCAGTCTGTGTTGACTCCGTCGACTCGTGTGTCGTGGTGGCCTCCACACCTGATTAATTAGGTGGCTTTGGGAAAGGTCAGACTCCGCCTCTGGTCGTCTTTCGACTCGCCGACCAAAGGTCGTGGAAAGGGGTTTCAGGGTTACACTGTACACGGAAGACTTGAAGTGGAGAGGTTTCGTCCCTCAGAGTCACCCATTTCTTAGACGGACGTTACGTCCTCTGTGTCACTGGAACTCAAGTTAAGGACCCAGTCCTTCTAGGGGATCTTTTCCCGTATCGTTTGGTGAGGTCATAAAACCGGACCTCTTAGGGTACCGGATTCCTCGGACCGTCCGGTGTCAGGTTTCCCACCGTTTCTCAACCTGTGCTGACTCGTCGATTGTAAAAGTGAAAATCCTCCTTCTTTCCGAAAAAAGGAATTTCAGACACTGATAGTCGGGGTGACCGTGGTACTCTTGAAGGAAAGGTGAGTGGTCGGACAGGGTTCTCGTCCCGACTGGGTCTCGTGGTCGATATCCCCCGTTGTAGTCGGGAGACTTGATTTTGGGGTCTAGAGTAACAGTGTCGGACGAACACACTGAAGGGTTCCTGAAGTAAAACAGGAACTGGGTAGACTCATAAAGGGAGGGTCTGTTCACCTCCTCGACTTTTCAGTCACTCACACACACTAACCGTAGTCCTTCAACGTTGAAATAAACCGATTTTAGACTACAACCCTTCTGGAACCCTCCGATGGGTCCGACTCGACGGAACGTCTCGACTGACTCTCCTTCCAGACCTAGTCTACGGACTGACTAGTAGTTTTCGTACTTTGGACTACCTTTTTCGTTTCTATAAGTCTTGACGAGTGTATCAACTTCAATTTTATAATTCCGAACTAACTTCTGTATCGTGTACGTACTCCCGACCGTGACCCAACCAAGTCTCCACCAGGTGTACATCAGTCTACGGACGATAAAAACTTCCGGTCACTGGATGTAGGAATCTGAGAGTAGACTACCCGATTCTTTACACCAGTACAACCTTCCTACGACAAGTGTATTAGAACACACACATACACGATTGGGTGAAGTCGACACAGGCTGAGAAACGCTGGGGGTACCTGATATCAGGTCGTCCGAGGAGACAGGTACCCTAAGAGGTGTGTTCTTATGACCTCACCAAACGGTACGGGAGGAGGTCCCCTAGAAGGACTGGGTCCCTGACCTGGACACAAAGAAATGGTGATCGTAGTGGTCCCTTCGGAGTTAGAATACACAAAGGATTTCTTTCAGGATCCATGACATGGGGATCTCTCTAGTAGGAACCTTTTGTATGTTCTTTAGTTACTTATACTAGGATCTTCCTTTTGTTCTAAGAAAAGTGAGTGATCACAAAGTTACCGACTGTTGCACGTTATCTTTCATTTTTTAAGAACAAGTTCGAAAGGAAAAGTACGAGCGAGACAACAAGAAAGAGGTTGTTTGTCTGAATCCCTTAAGTATATTTTCGAGTCACCATTTCTTAGAAGGACGGTACGTCCTCTGGACCCAAACTAGGGATCCAGTCCCTCTACGGACCTCTTCATTTACCGTTAGGTAAGGTCATAAGAACGGACCCTTTATCGTACCTGTCTCCTCGGACCGCCTGATGTCGGGTGCCCCAGTGTTTCTTATCCGGTGCTGAACCGTTGGTTTGTTGTCGTTGTACTAAGAATCTCAGGAAAGTCTTACCTGTCACATTTAGAGGAGTAATCGTTCACTACTTTTCTTCTTCTAGGAGACATACCGGTCGGGTGAAAAGGAGGGACGGGTCAAAGTGAACACCGTGGAGAACTTATTTTTAATCTCGGTGACAGACGATAGGTTGTTGGTCTGAATTAGGTCCTCGAGGTCTGGGATTGCCTCAAAGGTATGATTCTCGTCCGACCCATTTAGTCGGAAAGACACTTGTCCTCTACTTCTCCTTAACATTTCAGGGAACTGTTTTCAGAGTCAGTTCTTCCCTTCGTCAGTGTCCTCCCACCGTCCGTCGAGCAACGACGTTTCACTCAGTCGGGATTTCCGCGTAGTGAAATAGAATAAATGTTCTTTTTTTCTCTCATACATCAAACTCAGTGAAATTGATTTAAGGTGTCTTACTTACCCTAAAGGGTCTATCAGGTCGCTACTTCTTAGATGGAAAATTACGTCCGCTGAGTCCAAGTTAGGGACCGATCCATGATTCTAGGGTATTTTGTGTGTCATTGATTCGGGCACGTGGAGTTGATCCCTTCTCGGA
Source organism: Capra ibex (assembly GCA_006410555.1). NCBI lineage: Eukaryota > Metazoa > Chordata > Mammalia > Artiodactyla > Bovidae > Capra > Capra ibex. The sequence goes on from SJYO01014747.1 coordinate 17,760,516, forward strand.
TGTGACACACAGTTAGAGTGCACGACGTTGGTTCTGAGTTGTGTTTAATTGACTAGTCAAATTTGTCAAGGTGACTTACGAACTATGATCGAGTCTACTTCTCTTTTTTCTTTCTAACAGTCTACGCGGAAACCCTAGTCGAAACAGGACACCCGAGACTCTACACCAGTACAACCTTCATACGATCGGTGAATTGGAAAACACCCAAGACGAACAAAAGGGTTCCATGAACTGTGTCACCGATGAATTTTCGAGACTTTCCTTACTTGGGTCGGACCGAGGGAGAATCTCCCTATTTTAGTCTCAAGGACCGTACGAGTAAAGTTCGACAACTGTTAATTTTTATTCACTTTTAGGCCGTCCAAAAAGTTGGGTTGCGGGAGAAGGTGGAGTTCTGTCGATCGTGAGTATCGTCTTATGCACAGTAGGTCTATGCCGGAGACATTTGACGTCACCCGTCGAGCCGTCTGTCGTCTTTTAGTCCCTTCTGACATTCTTTGGTTGGGTCGTCATCTATCTTGTGAAGGACCTCTCTTTGCCCCACAGACCCCGAGTCACGTTCCTTTACCGAGTTCCAGTTCTCCCTGACAAATCATAAACGGAAACAAAGGCGACTCGTGGTGGAAGTTTCGCGTAGTATCCACAGTTCTAGAGAGGTCCGTGACCGCACACGGCGGCAAGTGGTGAAACAGTAGAGTCGTCCGAACCGTGTCGGAGGTGTGTCCGACGAAAAATTCAAGAACTTCCTCTAAGTTAAACTTCTTCTTAAGCCGGTCTCGAGTCCTATCTTGTTAGTTCGATCTTAACACCCCTCTTCGAAAACCTGACTCGACTTCACTGGAGAAACGGGGTGTTTCCCAATTGAGCCTCTCGCATAACGAATTTACTTGCATCCCGCCATAACGGAACCCAAAAAACAACAACAACAAATCAACGATTCGGCACAGGCTGTGAAAACACTGGTGTGGTTGACAGCAGGCGGTCCGAGGAGACAAGTACCCTAAAGGGTCCGTTCTCATGACCTCACCCAACGGTAAAGGAAGAGGCCTCCTAGAATCCTAGAAGGGTCCAGTCCCTAGCTTGGACACAGAGGACTCAGAGGACGTAACCGTCGACCTAAGAAATGGCGACTCGATGGCCCCTTCGGTGACGAAACCCTAACCTCACATTGTTGTTGAAGGAAATAACTCTGATGCAGACGGACTCTTGTAACCACACTTTTGACCAGGGACCCTTGTTCTACCTAACTAAGAGTATTTCTAAGACCCTCCACTCCTAGACAAGAGAACTTTAACCAAAGAATCTGAACTTCGTTCCCAGATATTATCTTATCCTGTACGCCCTTTGTCCAGAGGCTTTTAATTTACTGGTACGACTCTTTCCCTCAGATCCGACCACCGGGTTCAAGTTCCGTTCCAGAAGTCTTAATCACATCACCGTCGACCACTGACGACGTCCTATAATAATCTCTGGACCGGAAGACTCGTGTGGGGACACGAGACTTTAGTCGCAGAGTTGTACGCTAACTCCATTCTCTATCTACCAAGGGACCTGGTATGTCTACCATAAACAGGTCACCTCAGTTTGCATTCGAAACAAGAGTAGGTCTGTGAGGTTCTTGGTTCGACCACCGTCTTCGACTCGAGACGACTTCCTTGCTCCATTCCTCGGGTGAGGACTCCAGTTCCTTCTGGAGGGACAGACGTGTATGTGTCCTTCCGAGACACCCCCAGTCTTTCTCGTGGCACGGTTTCATTCACACCTTCACGTGAGTGTCTGAAAGTGCCACCCTAAGCGGTATCGTTTTGTACGTGTGTCGACCCCTGTCATGATGCAGGTCCGTCCACACTTTTTTCTTTGTTCTATTAACCGGTTTCCGTTTGTTTGTGGGCCTTCCTGAAAGGATGTATTCCCTGAATTCGGTGGAGAAATGAAGTGTGGAGGAAAAATTTCTCCTACGGGTAGGAGAAAGACAGACCCACACATAGAGACGGGACGAAGACAGAATTTATTTGTCACAAAGACCCGAGAGGGTATGTAACGCGATAGAGATTGTTAGTCGAAACACAGACAAAAATGTCAAAAACGGGGGGACTTTGTAAGAACTAAAGGTTGTCCCTTTCTCGGACCCTTTGAAACGAAACTCGGAGATCGGGGACCACCAGGTCACGACTCCTAAAGACCAGAAGTAAGTCCGACGGGTCCAGGTTAAGGACCCGTCCCTTGATTCTAGAGAGAAATCTTGACGAGCGACGACAAAGAGCCCTAGTCCTACTACAGACTTTTCCTTGACTTTACTCCTAAGGGATCTTTACCCTCACCTTCGTCAGATGCGATCCTGGCTCGTCCTACCGTCTTCTCTTAACCCAAGTAGTGTTGTGTCCGGTCACTCTTTGTTCCCGTCCCTGTCACGTACGGTCCCGCTCCCTTCGGGGGTAAGTCCCGACCTCGAGCCTCTCTGGGAGGATGGTACCTTTCATATTCGGACTCGAAAACTACTTCCTCCCTGGGTACTGAAGGATACCTGTACTTTGGTCCAGGACCTCGGTTCCGAAAGAAAAAATTTTGGTATAATACCTAAGTTTGAAAAGTTTTACAATCTCGTTGGCACGGTTGTAAATTCACAATGGTATATAACTCAAGAAGGGTACTAGAGTATCAAACGTCCGGGATCGTGTTTTCCCTTTACCCTGTAAAGAACAAGTTTTTAATAATTCTTAAAGTTCTACCTCTGTCGTCTCGTAACTTTGTTTCGCGGGAAGACTCGTGTCGGTCGGGCCTGATAAGACTGTACGGTCGATCGTGCCATTTACGAAATGTGCACAGTTGCTTGATGTCGAGAGGTTTATCAGGATACTCCACCCCCGACAGTCATAGAGGTCCACTATTCCATTTCTTTAGTGCTCTGTCTCCCCTTACATTGTCGGGTTCCCTAAAGCCCCGGTGTGTGTCGCAAGGAGGCCTCTCCCCTTGTGAAAGAGAGGGTTCTGGGCACGGTGGGACGGGGAGTCCCACCCCACAAGTACTCACACACGCGAGTCAATACAGGTTGAGAGACCCGAGGCGTCTGGTGCCGGACGACCTGAGGCGTCTGGTTCCGGACGGTCCGAGGAGACAGGTACCTTAAAAGGTCCACTCTTATGACCCCACCCAGCGGTAAGAGTTGAGGTCTTCTAGAGGGGTTGGGTCCCTAGGCTGGGAGCAGAGGACGCGGAGGACGTAACGTCGACCTAAGAAATGTCGGCGCGGTGGTCGCTTCGGGACTCCTGGTGAATTTACTTCCATCACCCACTCTTGCCTTACTCGGACGGAAACTCTCGTACTCGAAGGACAGGGACCTCCATAAGTTTCACTTCGACCCTCCGGTCCGAGTCCGTAGATTTCTTCTGCTGCATGAAGGACCCTCTGTTCGCTCCTCTCCTCTTTATCAGTAATAGCCTACTTGATGTCGTCAGCAAGGTTCAAAATGGACACTTTTTTAGTACACCACCCATACCTTTACCATCTGAGGACCAACCTCCTCCCGTCCCTTAGACTTAAAAAGTATGACTGTCTAACCGGTCAGGAAAGGTTAATAGTATGACTGGTCAGTAAAGGTTAAAGGGGTTCAGATTCTAGAAATAAAGCCAAAAAACAAAAATGAGAAAAAAAAAACCGACGGGACCCGGAAGGAGCGACACGTGCCCGAAAGAGATCGGCACCACTCGTCCCCGTTTGACAGATCTGCGTCAGACACCCGAAGAGTAACGGCGCCGAAGAGAGCACCGTCTCGTGTCCGAGATCTCACACGTCGGAGTCATCGACCCCGCACTCCCAAATCAACGGGACGCCGTTCACCCTAGACTCAAGGACCTGGGCCTTAACTTGGTCATAGGGGACGTGACCGTCCGTCTAAGGATTGGTGACTCGGGGAACAAATTAAAATTTAGACACTTTACCAACGTACAACTTTTGTGGTATCGAGAGTTAGAGAGAGAGAGAGAGACGGAGTACGTAAATAGGGAAGAAACGAGAAAACAGGTCTATTATGTCAGATAAGGGTGGTGGTTCGTCCCCCATCCCCCGACGGAAGAAGGGAAATAATAGTCGAATGTAAAAAGACGGAAAAGACCTACACAGAAGTAGAAAAACGGTAGAAGGAGTTATGAAAAAAAGAACTCACAGGTCCCTAAATATTTAAGAAGGAACTTGAACTAATCCAATGAAAAGAACAGTTACAGACGTACGGTTAGGTATTTCATTACCTGATGTAGTTGAGACACTAGGAAAGGTCGGGATTTCACTATATAGAAAATTAATCACCGATACTATTTTTTTTCTTACTTTATTACGGTAAAGGTCTTTGTACCTACCTAGATTTCTGACAGTAAGACTCACTTCATTCAGTCTGTCTCTTCGTCTTTGCAGTATACTGTAGGGAATATTCGTTTTATATTTTTCCATACTATGCTTATGTTTTCCATGCAAGGGACCACCGAGTCTGCCATTTCGCAGACGGATGCTACACCCTCTGGGTCCAAACTAGGGACCCAGTCCTTCTAGCAGACCTCTTCCTTTACCGTTGGGTGAGGTCATGAGAACGGACCTTTTAGGGTACCTGTCTCCTCGGATCATCCGATGTCAGGTACCCCAGCGTCTCTCAACCTGTGTTGACTTGTTGATTTGAAAGCGAAAGTGAAGTACTATGTTTATTTGAATGACTGTTTTGTCTTTCACTAATAGGTGTCTGAATCTCTTGCTTGAATACCAACGGCTCCCCCTTCCCACCTCCCTTCCCTGTCAATCCCTCAAACCTTACCTGTACATGTGTGACGACATAAATTTCACCCATTGGTTTTTCCTGGAGGACATATCGTGTCCCTTGAGACGAATTGTAGCACACCGTCGGACGTATACCCTCCCCTCAAACCTTCTCTTACCTATATACAGTTATGTACCGACTCAGGGAAACGATAAGTGGACTTTGATAGTGTTGTAACAATTGACCAATATGAAGTTAGGTCTTAATTTTCAAATTTTATTTAGTCACTGACTCTTTACAGTAAGGTCATTGGAGGTGACCCAGGGAGTTCGGTATCGGGGCTACGAATCTTATTTTAGAGTAGAGGTCTCGTCCTTCACAACTTTCTGACCTTGGAGTGACGCCGTTCTGAGGTCATCCCTTAGGGTAAATGTACCTAGGTGACAGGTTCTCTGTTTGGTCATGTTTGGTACATTGTTCAGGTACTCCAAAAAATTTACCTGAATGAGGTCGTTTACTCCGAATACGTCGTTCGGAGGTCACATACAGATACAGAGACCGTGTTCAACAATGACATCCAAACTTCCGAGGGAAATCTAACATTGATAGGATCTCTGGTCCGTTCACATAGACTAAAGGAGTCATTCTAGGTTCCCACCACTCTTAAGACATAGTAAACGTTTGACTAATTTCTCAGTCTAAAGAGAAGTGGGAACGATTCAAAGAAAGGACAAACGATGAAAAACGAAAGACATCCAAGTAAAGACTCACTGTGTCAGTTTTCGTCTACTACAGAGTCCATTCATCGAAAATTTACGATGACAAGTAGCGAGTTCCTCACTAAGAGTTTCACGTGTGGGACCTAGTCGTAGTAGACGCTTGGAAATAATCTTTCTGTCTGAGTCTTCTGAAGACTTAGTCTTTGACTCGACACCGGGTCGACGGACACAAAAGTGTTCGGGAGGTCCTCTAAGACTACGTTTCTTTCGACCTCTTGGGACGAAGGGACCACCGAGTCACCATTTCTTAAGAGGACGGACACGTCCTTTGAGTCCAAGTTAGGGACTAGGCCCTTCTAGGGTGTATGGTACCCTGTTAATTTGAGGACACGACGTCGATGACTCGGACGGGAAGTCTCGGGCCCTCGGTGTACATGACTTCGGTCCTCGACACGAAGTGTTCTTCTCTTCGGTGGGGTCCCTCTTCGGACGCGTGGCGTTGATCTCCCATCGGGGACGAGCGACGTAGATCTCGTCTCGGGCACGTCGTTGCTTCTGGATCATCTCAGTTTTTATTTTAACATACAATTATATAATATATTTCATTTATATAACTATAAACGAACATGTACATAATTATATGATATATATAATATATCATATATTTCGATCTCTTGGTGACTACGTCTCTTTGACCGACTTTTACATTCGGGATCGATCTCTAAGACAGTCAACAAAACCCCTCATCCCAGATTATCAGATGTAAAATTGGAGCAGAGAGTCCCTTCTGTATGATAAAATGTAAGTAAGTCTCGAGACGTATAATGGTTCACGAAAGTGTCCCAAATTCAAGTCTAAAAGTAGAATTCTCTTAACTCCCGTCAAGGCCCCCCGGCAAAACAACGTCAGAGGATTAAGTGAAAAGTAAGTTATTGGTAGAACGACCTTGATCTCAATAAATGTGCGCGAGACAATGAGGACGATGCAACATCTGTGGACCTCCTCTCTCTGTAGTAAAAGTAGTCGAAACGTACCCCCGCTTAGGAACAGAATAGTATCTCCTAGTTACTGATCAACTTAAAAGAGGTCTATCTGTAGACCTACAGTAATAAACGGGTCTGGAACCCTCTGGTCTACTGACTCACTGGAGGTGTCAGATTGAAAAAGACGTTGATTAGATCGATATACTGACTGGAAGTTTCGTCGGTAAGGCTACTACAGATATTTGGGTTTGTCCTCTTTCTTTTTTTTCTTCTTCTTTTCTTAGACAAAACGACCATTAATTCGAGTCTTTATGTGTACGTAGTTAATAAGTCAAGGATGTTCAGGAGTAATTGTGTCCGAAGAGTTCACGTCTGTCGTTTCATTAAGTTTACTCCTGACCGGAGCTCAAACATGCGTACGAGTTACTTTCTCTTTACTTCACACAACCACCGTCCTCCTCCCCCCTACAACTCTGTGACCAATTCGGTCGATTTTTACTTTCACTCTACTGATTGTTACGTATTGACTCATAAATGTCAAAGTCGTTTCGGGTCTTTCCTCTCCTAGGCCGGTGTTTGGTCGAAGGACTTTACGATACTACATCAGTTCGTAGTGTATGTGGGTTTTAGTTTCCGATACCTTATCAACTCTGTGTCTTTGAAAAGGAAACGATAGCCAGATTTGACGACGTTAATTTTTATCTGAGAGTAAACCAAAAAGACGAAAGAATGACGAAGCATACGTGAAATACCTCGTGAGTTATTTACTCCAAAAATAACCCAAAAATCTTGTGTAAGAACGTCTGGACTTAAGGGATCCAAATTTAAGTAGAACGAGGAAATCAAACCTCCAACTGGTGAATTCGGATCCAGGAAGATCCTTTTTAAACGTTTTCCTCTTTCGACTAGGGGAAGGTTGAGACCAACCTTTCCTCTGACGTTAATACGAACACCTTTGTATGGATGTATCAAACCGGTATGGTTCAAAAACGCCCCTGTTTCCTTTTCCATCGAAAGCGTATAACCATATTCGTGACTCATTTCTTTACACAACTACAGACGAGTTTGGATTAGATTTTGTATGTGTCAGATTCTAAGTTGTTCAGGAGGAGGTCCATAATTGGGTCTTCTTCGGGGTCGTGTACCCGTGTACCTCCTTTGTCCATGTCACTACGACAGTGGTCTAATAACGTAATTTACCGCTTTGTTGCCCCCTCGATTTATCTTTGTCACGTGAGTCTACTTCCTTATGAGATATGGTCGATTCTTTCTACCTAGGATTTTAGAAACGGAGCAATGGATGTTCTCCGTTTCTTTCTACCTAGAATTTTTATGTTACAAATCCTAAAACGACCACTAGGTTATCAATTCTTAGACGGACGGTTACGTCCCTTGTATTCAAGCTAGGGACCAGGACCTTCTAGGGTGTACGACGTCCTGTTGATTCGGGTCTCGGTGTTGATGACTTCGGACGCATTGGGTCTCGAACACGAGGTGTTGTTCTTTTAAGTGGCATTACTCTTCCAGTACTCGACGTCGACCTCTTTCGGACGAGTGTCGTTTCTTCTAGGTCACGTCGGTTTTAGTTTATATATGTATGTATGTACACACACATATATATATATATATATATATATATATATATAAATGTGGTTTTTCGTCCAACTTTCTATTATTAATTCTGACGATTTACTACTTTTTACGATAATCATATTTAATGTTTGGGGTACGTTTTTTTTAGTCCTTTGTTTTTATACCACACCGAATACCTAGGTTTATGAATCCTCTATTTGTATTCTTTACCTCAACTCTATTTATGCGATCTGTAGTCGAAACCCTATTGCCAGCAACGGTCCCTCGTCCTTTCCTTGTACTTCTATCCCTCCTCTTCTTCTAAAGATGTTATGGACACTACGAAATAAATTTTCAGTAAACGAAACTTCGGTTAGTCATTCATTTTCAATGAGAACGAGCCACTACATCTTTCTTTAAGAAAGGTTGAGACCTGTACCAAACTCTAAGAATCATCCTTTGTCTACTCTACGTCCCTGTCGAGGGAGCCATTTCGAGTCAAAGGATTCGAATAATACTTTCATACTCCGAAATCTACCTACTGTTAAGTGTCCTGAAGTGTCTCGACTACTGTCTCGTGTAAACGAAGTCCTTCAGATCGACCCTCTCTTCACTCTTGCGCCCGTTTCACCCCACTTTTCCTATACATGCCTTACGGACCATACTTTTTTATTAAACTCTGAACTCGTTTATTACTTTGTTTTTACGTACGTTTACGTTGGTTTTATAACCCGACCGGTTTTGTAAGCAAACCTAAAAAGGTATACTACAATACCTTTTTGATCTTCAAAACCGGTAGAGTCATGTACACACACGTGAGTGCGTGTGTCTGTATACGTGTGTCCGTGTGTATGTGTGTACTCGCTGATGTCTGGATAGGTGACTACGACGGACCAACGAGTCAGTACAGGGTGAGACAACGTTGGGGTACCTGACATCGGGGACTCCGAGGAGACAGGTACCCTAAAGGGTCCGCTCTTAAGACCTCACCCACCGGTAAAGGAAGAGGTCTAGAAGGACTGTTTCTCCAGCTTGGACGCAGAGGTCGTAACGTCCGTCTAAGACATGGTGACTCGGTGGACCCTTTCGGAATAGGTGTTCGTGGGTCTTCCTTTAGGTTTTCTCGTCTTATCTGAAACTGGGGACGGATGACTAGATCGTTTGACTTCGTAGGGATTTCTCTCTTTAGGTCTTCGGAGTCCGAGGGTCCTAGGGGCACGACCACAGGTCGACGCGTCATTTCTCACTTCCTATGTACCTTACGCACGACTTCAAGAGGATCCGAGACGATGTCCCGTGGATCCCCGTTTCCAGGGTTTAGTTCGGACTCCAACCCCTCAGATGTGACTAGATTTGTGAGGGTGAAACCTGAGGGACGTCATCTTGGTGGACCCTCTTACACGAGTTGTCCGTCTAAGGATTCGGGAGAGGGTCTGGAGGATGTCAGTCAAGAAACCCAACCCTGACCTCCGAGGCGAATAGACTATTGGGGGAGGGGGCCACTATGACTACACGACATTGCGACCTTTTGTCGGTCGTAGGACGCCGTGTGGTCAGCACTCGGCTGCGAGAGTCCCGACCGTCGTAGGGTCTTTCCTGGGGACTCCAGACCAACTCTTGTGTCTCTTCCGTCGAAGGTCAATCGTCAGAGTCTTACTTACGTGGTGCACACTGTAAAGGTGTCAGTGAGCGTCGTGGCCCTCCCGCCGACGTTGTGGTATCTGCGTGGGCCGCCTTTAGGGAACCTCAGAAACGGAGTGGTTTGTCATCGCCTAGCCCACTCGGAGACTCCGATGTTTTCCTTAAGAGAACCGTCACGATGATCTTTCCATCCTTTGCTTTACGAGCCGGACAGACGTCCGGCCACTCTTCGGTCCGACCTGGCGTCCTAAACACCTGCCCGTCCTCTTCGAGTAGGGGCCGGGAGGGGTGTCGGAGGACGGTAGAGACGCACCAAAAGAGACGTGTCGTCAGAGAGATGAGCCTCGCGCCCCTAAGTTCTTCGATGTTTCACTATTTAGTTAATACTTTACCTTTGGAGCTAATGTCGGACAGACGAATTAACAGACTGTTCAATTAATTAGAGGGTTCGTTGGTCCGAGGCAAGAGGGACATTTAACACCCCTTTATCGATACCATCCAGGGGCTCCAGAACCGTCAGGTCATAGTGTCTCCGAGGACCTTTTGCTACTTATTATTCGTAAATCACCACAATCAAAGAGGTATATCCTTACTTCTCCAGACGAGGTCGAGGACGGTTCTCTGTCAAAACAGTGATTAATAAAACGAGAATTGATTAATCTTAGATCTTATACATGAACAGACAAATGAACAAACAAATAAAAATAAAGAGAAGGTTCTCTGTGTAAAGGAAGGAAAGTTTAGTCTAGGACACTAAGTGTGTCGGTTCCGAAGGTCTAACACTTTTTGTATTCCCAGTACAGTCAGAGGAAGTAGGGGTCTCTGGCGCGGTAGTCTCGACGGTGTTACTTACTCCAGCCTGGAAGGCTCGGCCCTTCTGCATATACGTTACACACTACGCGGACAGACCGACGTCCTTCACCGATGACGACAGAGTCAGACCACTGGACAGTAGACACCGGAAATCTTTAGGTTTACTGACTCACTTCAACTCTTCGATCTCAGACGGGGTGTACCAGGTTTCTATATTGTCGTGTTTTGACTGGACCTTGTGAACTAGTCTGTCTATCTACGGTTGATCTGGATGGACTTAGTCTTAATAATCCTCGCCTTGAGTCGCTGCAAAATTATTCAAGGGACTCTGAGTGAACCTAGTTTCACCCACCCATAATCGACGACTACCAATCTGGTCGATAGTGGTATGGAGGAGTAGGAAAGTGAGAAAGGACGATAAGTCAAGTAAAGAATATGGGCCGGGACCTGGAAACGTATTCAGAACGTCCAAAGAAGAGACGGGACTTCCGAGAAGAGGTGTATTAGTTCACATCAGAAGAAAGAAGTTAGTCCAGAAAGAAGTTTGCTGTGGAGGAGTCTTAGAAAAACTAGAGAGACACATTTTGTTGTGAGGATGATTTACCTTACTACCTTTGATATGTAACGAAGCATCGTGTATACTGATGGATTTTGACATAATATTGAAACAAACACTAGACAGAAGAGTTATCCTACATTCGAGGTTTTCTCGTCCTTAAGAGTATTCAAAAGGAATCACGACATACACGTCACGAATCTTGTCACGGACTTAATATCATTTGTGAGTCATTTGTAGATAGTTCACTGACATGCTACTCCGGATTTGGATGGTCACCACTATTTACGATTATAGTACACGTGACCGTTTTAGTGTTAAACTTTGAAGAGATACCTAGGATTATCAAATTTTACGTTATTCAGAAACCTTTCGTCCTAAACTTTTAAGTGTTTCTTGTTTTGACTTTTACGCCGTATAGTTTCGTACCCTCTGAGTGGATTTCGTTACGAATGCGAGTCACCTGTACTTGCATCCGTTTGAGACCCTCTCTCACTTCTTGTCCCTCCGGACCGTACGACGTCAGGTACCCCAGCGTCTCTGTCTGTACTGACCCACTGATTTGTCGTTACGCTTTTAAATATCGTGATTCTCGAATATAATGTTTTTTTTTTCTTACTTGAGTTTTGTTCAATTCAAAGGTGTAATGTTTTGATTTTTGTCTCCTCTCAATTTGAGTTCGTTCGTCCCTCTTCTTATGTTATTTCTACTTTCATCTTTATTCATGTTAAGTTTTGCATTTTGTTATCTTTTATATTTACTTTGGTTTTCAACGAAAGAAATTTCCTAGTTATTTTTCGTTTTGAGATCGTTCTAAATGTTTCTTTTTTTTTTCTGTGTTTAAGGACTACTTAAACTTTACTCTCTCGTCTATAGAGATGTCTGTGACGTCTGTAATTTTCTATTAATCGTTTCTTTGGTATTAGATATTAGTTGAGATACGTGTATTTAAACTCTTTTCTCTATTTCACCCGATTGCGGAGTTTTTCATATTTCATGGTTTCGAGTGAGTTCTATTTTATCTATTGGACTTATAAAGACATGATAATTTAGTAAACTTGAACATCAAGTTTTAGAAGATTTTTATTTTTGAAGGACAGGGTCTAGAATGATCTTTTAAGATGGTTTATAAATTTCTACTATATTATGATAAAGATGTGTTGGATTAGGTTTGTTATCTTCTCTTTTTTTTTTTTTTTTTGTTAAATGTAGAGTAAAATATTCCGTTCGTAATAAGACTTTGTTTTTTGTTTCTGTCCTGAAGGGTCCACCAGGTCACCAATTCTTAGGTAGACGGTGACGTCCCTTGTACCCAAGTCAGGGACCAGACCTTTCTAAAGTGTACGGAGCCTCGTTGGTTCGGACACGTGGTGTCGACGACTTGGGCTCTAGATCTCGGACACGAAGTGCTGTTCTCTTCGATGACACTGCTCTTAGGTCGTGCGACGTCTCTTCTCGTCGAGGGTGAGTGTCGTCGATCTCTTTCGGACACGCGTCATTGCTTCTGGGGCACGTTTCCTTTTATTTATTATTTCTTTAGCTTGTTTCTGTTAACTGTACTTTATACATAAAGTAAGTATATATAAAGTATTAATGTTTACTTTATATAGTTATAGAGAGTACCTGTACTTGTGTGTTTTATATTCGTTCAGTCAAACCTCAACCATCTACGCTTGAGAATACAAATCTTACCTATTTGTTGTTTTAGGATTACATATCGTATCCCTTGGTATAAGTTTTAGGATACTATTTAGTGTACCTTTTCTTTATTCTTTCTTTCGTATATATGTATATTGACTCAGTGAAACGATATGTCGTCTCTGATCCTGTTGGTACATTTAGTGGATATGAAGTTATTTTTATATTCGTTTAGTTACCTACTTTTATACGTGTGTCATTATATAGTGTTGATTCATCTCGAATAGGGTTCTTTCGTTTCGATCTAGTTAGAAAACTTTGGGTACTTACGTTAAGTGAAAATTGACATACTTGTCAGATGTCTCCTAATTTCGTATCTTAGTAGTAGTTAGTAACTATGTCTTTTTCATTTTTAAACAATTATTTTATATTGTCGGTAAGTACTAAAAAAATTTTTGGGATTTTACCCCTTTGTCACCTTTGTCACAGTCTGAAATAGAAAAACCCGAGGTTTTAGTGACGTCTACCGCTGACGTGGATACTTTAATTTTCTGCGAATGAGGAGCCTTCTTTTCAATACTGGTTGAATCTATCATATAAGTCTTCGTCTCTGTAATGAAATGGTTGTTTCCAGGCAGATCAGTTCCGATACCAAAAAGGACACCAGTACATACCTACACTCTCAACCTGACACTTCTTTCGACTCGCGGCTTCTTAACTACGCAAACTAGACACCACAACCTCTTCTGAGCTCTCAGGGACCCTAACGTTCCTCTAGGTTGGTCAGGTAAGACTTCCTATAGTCCGGACCCTAAAGAAACCTTCCTTACTACGATTTCGACTTTGAGGTCATGAAACCGGTGCAGTACGCTTCTCAATTGAGTAACCTTTTCTGAGACTACGACCCTCCCTAAACCCCGTCCTCCTCTTCCCCTGCTGTCTCCTACTCTACCGACCTACCGTAGTGGCTGAGCTACCTGCACTTAGACTCACTTGAGGCCCTCAACCACTACCTGTCCCTCCGGACCGCACGACGCTAAGTACCACAACGTTTCTCAGCCTGTGCTGACTCGCTGACTTGACTTGACTTGACTTCATCTAATCCTTATCTTTCCTTGTAAGAACTGGATTATCTTTTGTAAATGTTTTTTGGACATTAATAGTAGTAGGAAAACCATTTCGATCTTATGAAAGGAGGATTCTGACTCTTTTTCTCTTTAAGGCTTAAGTGACCAGAATAAGTTATATCATACCCTTAAGTATTGATCATTTTACCCTTTTTTTATTTTATTTTCTGGATGTCTGTTCTTTAATTCTTTATTTTGAAAGGAAAGGGATAAATTTAAGTTGTTCAAATAGATAAGATAAGGTATCTTGGATGTCTTTTATTTTTGTTGTTTATGTTTGTTTTGGAGAACCTTGATTACTCACTTGGATTGTTTCAGTATCCTATGTTCTAGTGGTGCATTCTCAGTCGGTACTAAATTATATGGTCGATATATTTATCCTTTGATTTTAAAATTTGACGATAATGTTATCAAGGTTTTTCACCTTGATTTGAATAAGTTCTAGGTACTGGTCTTTTAATGTTTGTACACTCACTTTATTTATTTTTAGATTTATTTACCCTCTGTATGGTACAAGTACTCAATTTTCTAAGTTTCGTCATTTCTACAATTAAGGGTCATTCCGACTAAAATTGACATCGGACGGTCCGAGGAGACAGATACCTTAAGAGGTCCGTTCTTATGACCTCACCCAACGGTAAGGGAAGGGGTCCCCTAGAAGACCTGGGTCCCTAGCTTGGACCCAGAGGGTGTTACGTCCGTCTAAGAAATGATAGACTCGGTGGTCCCTTCGGAAGGGTTTTACTTTTATCGAGTTTACAAAATTTTTCCATTCTTATTTTAAGACCCTCAGTATAATAGGTTAAAATTCTCAAGGACATTTCTTCGTCATTAATTCTCTCACACAATGGTCATTTCCCTACCTGTGCACCTGTACGTCTGACTACCTTCTACGTCTTAGGTCTTTATCCGGGTATCTTTATATCGGTGAATTAATTTTTATATATATAAATAAATAAACCGACACGGTCCAGAATAACAACGTTCGCCCTGGAAAGTAGAAAGAATTCAGTACACTCTAGAAATCAACATCGTACGTCTGAGAATCAATGTCGTACACCCTAGGTCAAGAGACTGGTTCCCAACTCGGACCCGGACGTGAGGCGACCCCCACGTCTGAGAATCGGTGATCTGGTGGTCCCTTCAAGGAGTTAACCAAAATTGTTTCTACGTTTGATGAAATTACCTCTTTCTTATCACAAAACAAAAAAAAAGTTACTATACCGTTGTTAACTGTAATATAAGTTTGTTTGTTTTGTGGGAATTGGATTTCGAGAAACTATGTAGAATTTACATAGTTTTTAGATTTACATTTTGTGTTTACATATTTTTAGAAGTTTCTTTTGGAAATACTGGACTACAATTCGTTTTACAAGTATCTATACTATTGTCTTTGTATTGGAGACATTCTTTTTGACTATTGGACCAGAAGATGATTTAAATTTTTTTTTTTTTTTTTTTTTTTTTGAAACGACTACTCTCTGGGATAATTCTTTTACTTCTATTCAATATCTGATCCTCTTTTATAAACTTTAATACATAGTTTTCAGAACATAGATCTTACATATTTCTTGACAGTTTTTAGTCATGATTCTTTTGTTTCAGTTAAAGATTTTACAGGGTTACTAGACTTGTTCTCTGAAGTGGTTTCTAATAAATTCGTATAGTATTCGTGTACTTTTCTAAAAGTCGTAGCAATGAGTAATTCTTTCATGGTCAATTGTGAACCCCTCTGACACTTCCTGGGTCTAGGACCGTACAACGTCAAGTATCCTAGCGTTTCTCAGCCTGTGCTAAAACGCCGACTTGTTGTTGTAGTTAATTTTGATACGAGTCCATCGGGACGTGTGGATAATCTTAATGGTTTTGTTCCGGTAGTTCACAACCACTTCTACAATCTATGTTGATAGTATAGAACGACCACACTTATGGTCTACCAAGTCGGTGAGACCTTTCGACACTGTGAAAAAATATTTCAATTTGTGTGTGTATACGGGACGACGACGACGACGATTCAGTGAAGTCAGCACAGACTGAGACACGCTCTGGGGTATCTGCCGTCGGGTGGTCCGAAGAGGTAGGGACCCTAAAAGGTCCATTCTTGTGACCTCACCCAACGGTAAAGGAAGAGACTACGTACTTTCACTTTTCACTTTCATTTCAGCGAATCAGTACAGGCTGAGAAACACTGGGGTACTTGACGTCGGAAGGTCCGAGGAGGTAGGTACCCTAAACGGTCCGTTCTCATGACCTCACCCCACGGTAACGGAAGAGGTGTGTATACGGGATCTTTTACTTTTGAATATAAGGGTGTTTTCGAACATGTGTTTCCGAATATCGCAGAGATAAGTTCTACAACGTTCGCCCGTAGTCTCCCGTCCGTGTGACTTTGGTATGAGTGTCTTTTAATCAGTCAGATTAGTGTGATCCTGGTGTCGGAACAGATTGAGTTACTTTGGTTCAGTACGGACGCCCTGTTGGGTTACCCGTCCAGTACCACCTCTCCAGACTGTCTTACACCAATTGACCTCTTCCCTTACCGTTCGGTGAAGTCATAAGAACGGAACTCTTGGGGTACTTGTCATACTTTTCTGTTTTACTATCCTATGGTTTTCTCCTTGAGGGGTCCAGTCATCCACGGGTTATACGATGACCTCTAGTTACCTCTTTATTGAGGTCTTTCTTACTTCTCTACCTCGGTTTCGTTTTTGTTATGGGTCAACACCTACACTGACCACTATCTTCGTTCTAGACTACGACATTTCTCGTTATAACGTATCCTTGGACCTTACAGTCCAGGTACTTAGTTCCGTTTAACCTTCACCAGTTTGTTCTCTACCGTTCCCACTTGTAGCTGTAAGATCCTTAGTCGTTTGATTTTACCTGACCTTACCCACTTAAATTGAGTCTACTGGTAAGATAGATGATGACGCCCGTCCTTAGGGAGTCTTCTTTACCTCATCGGTAGTACCAGTTGTTTTCTCAGGTTTTACGTCATGAACCTACGTCAGAGTTTTTTCTGTCTTACTAGAGACAAGTAGAGGTTCCGTTTGGTAAGTTATAGTGTCAATAGGTTCAGATACGGGGTTGGTCGTTACGACTTCTTCGACTTCAACTTGTCAAAATACTTCTGGATGTTCTGGAAAATCTTGATTGTGGGTTTTTTCCACAGGAAAAGTAATATCCCCTGACCTTACGTTTTCATCCTTCAGTCCTTTGTGAACCTTATTGTCCGTTTAAACCGAAACCTTGTACCTTACTTCGTCCCGTTTCTGATTATCTCAAAACGGTTCTTTTACGTGACCAGTATCGTTTGTGGGAGAAGGTTGTTGTGTTCACTTCTGAGATGTGTACCTGTAGTGGTTTTAGTCTAACTAATATAAGAAACGTCGGTTTCTACCTCTTCGAGATATGTCAGTTGTTTTTGTTCTGGTCCTCGACTGACACCGAGTCTAGTTCTTGAATAATGTGTTAAGTCTACGTTTAACTTCTTTCATCCTTTTTGGCGATCTGGTAAGTCCATACTGGATTTAGTTTAGGGAATACTAATATGTCACCTTCACTCTTTATCTAAATTCCCTGCTCTAGACTATCTATGTCACGGACTACTTGATACCTACCTCCAAGCACTGTAACATGTCCTCTGTCCCTAGTTCTGGTAGGGGTACCTTTTCTTTACGTTTTTTCGTTTTACCGACAGACCCCATCGGAATGTTTATCTACACTTATCTTCTCTCCACTTTTCGTTTCCTCTTTTCCTTTCTATATTCGTAGACTTACGTTTCAAGGTTTCTTATCGTTCTTCTCTATTTTTTCGGAAGAAGTCATTAGTTACGTTTGTTTATCTCCTTTTCTTGTCTTACCCTTTCTGATCTCTAGAGAAGTTCTTTTAATCTCTATGGTTCCCTTGTAAAGTACGTTTCTACCCGAGCTATTCCCTGTCTTTACCATCCCTCGATTGTCTTCGTCTTCTATAATTCTTCTCCGCCGTTCTTATGTGTCTTCTTGACATGTTTTTTCTAGAAGTGCTGTGTCTATTAGTACTACTACACTAGTGATTAGATCTCGGTCTGTAGAACCTTACACTTCAGTTCACCCGGAATCCTTCGTAGTGATGCTTGTTTTGATCACCTCCACTACCTTAAGGTGAACTCGACAAAGTTTAGGACTTTCTACTACGACACTTTCACGACGTGAGTTATACGGTCGTTTAAACCTTTTGAGTCGTCACTAGTCAAAAGTAAGGTTAGGGATTCTTTCCGTTACGGTTTCTTACGAGTTTGATGGTGTGTTAACGTGAGTAGAGTGTGCGATCATTTCATTACGAGTTTTAAGAGGTTCGGTCCGAAGTCGTTATGTACTTGGCACTTGAGGGACTACAAGTTCGGCCAAAATCTTTTTCGTCTCCTTGGTCTCTAGTTTAACGGTTGTAGACGACCTAGTACCTTTTTCGTTCTCTCAAGGTCTTTTTGTAGATAAAGACGAAATAACTGATACGGTTTCGGAAACTGACACACCTAGTGGTATTTGACACCTTTTAAGACTTTCTCTACCCTTATGGTCTGGTGGACTGGACGGAGAACTCTTTAGACATACGTCCAGTCCTTCGTTGTCAATCTTGACCCGTACCTTGTTGTCTGACAAAGGTCCATCCTTTTCCTCATGTAGTTCCGACATATAAAGTGGGACGAATAAATTGAATATACGTCTCATGTAGTACTCTTTGCGACCTGACTTTCTTTGTGTTCGACCTTAGTTCTAACGACCCTCTTTATAGTTATTTGAGTCTATACGTCTACTGCGGTGGGAATACCGTCTTTCACTTCTCCTCGATTTTTCGGGGAACTACTTTCACTTTCTCATCTCGCTTTTTCAACCGGATTTCGAGTTGTAAGTCTTTTACTTCTAGTACCGTAGACCCAGGGTAGAAAAGTACCCTTTATCTACCTCTTTGTCACCTTTGACAGTCTGAAGTAAAAAAATGCCAGGTTTTAGTGACGTCTACCACTGACGTCGGTACTTTAATTTTCTGTGAATGAGGAACCTTCTTTTCAATACTGGTAGGATCTATCATATAAATTTTCGTCTCTGTAATGAAACGACTGATTCCAGGCAGATCAGTTCCGATACCAAAAAGGTCACCAGTACATACCTACACTCTCAACCTGACACTTCTTCCGACTCGTGGCTTCTTAACTACGAAAACTTGACACCACAACCTCTTCTGAGAACTTTCAGGGAACCTGACGTTTCTCTAGGTTGGTCAGGTAAGACTTCCTCTAGTCGGGACCCTAAAGAAACCTTCCTTACTACGATTTCGACTTCGAGGTCATGAAACCGGTGGAGTACATTTCATAACTGAGTAACCTTTTCTGAGACTACGACCCTCCCTAACACTCGTCCTCCTCTTCCCCTGCTGTCTCCTACTCTACCGACCTACCGTAGTACCTGAGCTACCTGCAATCAGACTCACTTGAGGCCCCCAACCACTAACCGTCCCTCCGGACCGCACGACGCTAGGTACCCCAGCGTTTCTCAGCCTGTGCTGACTCTCTGACTTGACTTGACTTAGAGATAAGTATTAACGGTTTTTAACCTTCATTGGGTTTTCGGGAAGTTAAGTACTTACCCATTCGTTTTACGTCATGTAGGTACATTACCTTGTAATGAGTCGTTATTTTTCCTTATTTGGTAACTATGTGTGTTATTAAACCTACTTAGGGTTTCTATAACGCGACTCACACCCTTCAGTCTGAGTCTTCTAATGTATGTGACATTAGTGTAAATTTATTCTAGGAGTCTTTCTGTTTCGATATCACTATCTCTCTTTAGTCACCAAAGGTACCAACGGTAACCTTTTCCTACGTTAATATATCAACATGGGTGTATAGTACTACCCAACTTGTGTACCTACGTCTTGAACACCGATGTCTCCCAACTGACATGTCGTAGTAAATTACATTTCTTGAACTCGTAGACTACTAAAACCAAAGAAGTCCCCTAGGACTTTGGTTATGGGACTATTATGTTTCGCTGTCGAGAATTCCTTATAGTGTTCCCTCAAAAAATCCAACTTGTAAGACATAAAGCTAACACCATCAATGTGTTTAAATATGTGTACTTCTAACGGTCTTACATGTCGTGTTTTCAGTCAAAATGAGATACTAATAAATTTTGGATTTTAACTAGAAATTTTTAGATGTATCCTTTATCCCTTTGTTATTTCCTTTTCGATCCAGTTTTATGTTTCGTCTAACATTCACGTTACTGAACCCAAGGGAGATCTGGTACAACCTCCGAAGACGTCACGAGTTGTGGACTGGACCGTGGACCTATACGGTTGTATCGAAAATGGATGTAGTCCCTGAATGACTAGAAGGGCAGATATCTGAGTTCGAATTCAGTTAAAGATTTGGTCACCACTAGTCGGGAGGACCTTGTCATTTTATAATGTTATTACACTCATCAAAATTTTGTTATGACTACGGAACCTTGGAGTGGTAGACCTGACTCGACGGTCGTAGGAATAAAAATTTCGTAAAGAGTCCACTCAGATTACCCTTTTAGTGGTACTTTGTGACTTCCACTGAATCCAAGAAGACACTTCAATTCATCGGTCAGTTGAAGTGACGATAAGAGGCTTCACGACTACGATTCACGTTTCTTTCCGACGTCCAGATCAAGTCAAGATCCGGACTGACTCTGTTCCCCGTGTCTATGTCTCTTGTTTCCTCCATACCGAAGTATTCTAAAGTGCCTCCAACGTCTTACCGAGGACAGAGCAAAGGCCAGACTTCGTGGACTGTGGGATCTAGTGTCCCTCCCTCGTTTCCTGTCCAAAAGTTATTGACTTTTTAATAAATACTAAGTCCCGTGAGGTGTACACTTTAGAGTAACTTAAGAGTGTTTTAGGGATATTCTTTTACCGTTAGTAGTTTAGTTCTTTACACAGATTCCGACATATAAAACGTTCATTTTCATTGCTCATCTGTAAGCTTGGGTCCGTCCTGAAAACCAAAGACAAGTTTAACAGGTATTCTGTCAACCACGTACGGTTTGCCAGGAACCTTAAACCGGGGTAGATTTTGTGAGTACTCATATAAACCAGATACGGTTCACCAAAACCTACCTTGTTTTATAGTTCCTGGAAAGACCACACCTGGTTTACAGAGTACCTGGATCACAAAGTGTCTGTAAAACCTACCCTAGTTTACAGACGAGTGGCAAAATTGACATGAATTGGTGAGTAGTTAAGGTTTACGGTACTTCCCAGTGGTCTAAACCTTGATGTACCTAAGCTCAGGTCAGTAGGAAAACTGTGAATAATTTATGTTCCCAAGTCACCGAGTCAGCACAGACTGAGAAACGTTTGGGTACCTTATATATCGGTAGATCCGAGGAGACAGGTATCCTAAAAGGTCCGTTCTTATGACCTCACCTAACGGTAAAGGAGGAGGTAATAAACTATGTTTGAAATCTGTTGATGTGAATTACAGAGACTCGGAGTCCAAGGATTAGACTCTTTTACCCCAAACCCCCCTACTATTGACAGGGAATACTTTATACACATGTACCATGTGTGTCGTCTTTACGGTCAGTTGTCTACAAAGGGCAAGGAGAGAGTGCAAGATTCAATACTGTGACCGAAATTCGTACAACACTGTTAAATAGGACTTCAAAGACGTACCTCACCCTACTAAATGATTAATGAGACATTAATCATTTAGGATCCCCTAAAGGACATAATCAAAAACGACAGAAACGACCGAAGTACAGAGAGAGAGAGTGTATGTTTGTGGATATGTGTGTAGGAGTAGGTGTCGAAAATTCCTTGGGAATGGACATAAAGACCGACATCTCTCGTGTGTGATACAAAGCGAAGCTCGACATGAGTTGAACGAGTAGACAAGAGACGACGTCGACAAGTGCGGTGTAGACCTAAGTGTAGACTTCGTCCTCGTGAAGGAGAGTTTGGACAAGGGATGGGTGGGGTGGGGGTAGTCTCTTTTTCGGGACCAAGGGTGGACCCGGTCCGAGACATTTTATCGGAGGATCTTTCGACAGTAGAAGTCAATCACTCCTATTACCCTAATAAGATAGACACATTATTATTGTACAAGTTAAATTTCCTTTTTTTTAGACTTCGGTGAATTTTCGACGACAAACCACGGCTATATAATAAGGTCATTACTTATTAGTGATTTCTATAATAAGACCTACGTCAATGGTACGTCACTACACTTATTTTACGTAATCTACCTTTTAACATAAAGTTCATTTATATACGTGATCATCTTTGCATAATGGTGGGTAATTATACGTAATTAAGTCTTGGTTTACGGTTAACCTCACGCGGATGTACCCAAACTTACCGTCCGTCGCTAAACCTTCACCCTCCTTTATCCAAACCTAAACCAGTTTATCTGACTCTTTACTACCACCCCCATCACCACCTACTAAGTCTTTACTTGTCCACTTTCCTGATCGGATACCTGTCTTGTCGGTAATCCTTGTTGGGGAGGGTGTGGAGGAATTTCTCTGAAACAGACACTGATTCCGGACAACTCTTGACAACTACAAAGATTTCGTCCCCGAATAAATGGGGACAGGATGTCAGACGTAGAAGTTCAAAAGAAACGTTTTCTTTGTTTTTCTTTTTGGAGATACAAAAACGATTCCATTGACGGAACCGTAGACTGAACAAAAAAAAAAGGAAAAGAAAAGAAATGTCCTCGTTGACAGTCTGAACAGTACAATTCTACTCGAACAGGTTTAGAATTTAGACGTTCCTAAAGGAGTAATAGTATCCCAAGGTCTGGATTTGTCGTTTTCACCAAAGTGGTAAGAATTTACCCCGTAGGAGTTCAAGGGAAGAAAGGATGAAATCCTATTAAGTCTCCTGAGGTCCCTGTTTTCTCAGGTTTCTATACTCGTGGAATTCTGAGTCTCCCTGAAAAGGTCCGTCCGTAAAAGGAAAGAAAAACTTCGTTAAAATAAAATTTTCTATGTTAAAATTTGAAGAGGAAATAATTTTCTGTAGGATGTTTCTCACTTTTATATTTTACTAAAAAGTATTTCGTGTATTAGTTGTTTCCTAATTAAAGATCTTAGAGATTTCTTATCAGGTTTAGTCGTAAGTTTTTTCGTGTCTTTGACTATCTTTTTTCGACTTTTTCTGTTTTCGTCCTAAGAGTGGTTTTTTTTTTTTTTTTTAGGTTCACTGACTGTTTATTTTTGATTTTTAATCGTTTACTTTTTTTCTTAACGTAATTTTATAGTGACATATGAGTAGACTACCGTTTTTCTTAATTATTGGACAATTATGGTTCTCCCTATTTTTGCACTTTGTTCTTTAAGAGGATACTACGACCACTCTCATAGTTAATAATCAGTTTAGGGGAAAGTTTTCACAAACGGTGACGGAGGATTATGACTTCCGTACACACGACATGATATCTCCTCAAGATTAGAATCCGTATAGGGGAGTTCTTTGTGTACATGTACATGTCCTTATAAGTATTGTCGTAACGATGACTTCCGGAGTTTAACTCGAGTGGTCATCTCACCCAGCCATGTAGGTGTGTCGGCTTGTGGTCAATTCCACTCGTTCGACGTTGCTAGATGTCGTTCTACTTATAAGGTTTACGTTCTGACTTCGTTTCTTCGTTCTGAGGTTTTGTATATGACACATTAATAAGACTACATAACAAAGGTTAGTCCGTTTTACTTCGATATAACACCTTCCTATGTATGTGTGACTCTTTCCATATTTCGTCTCGTTGTTTCACTACTAGGGACTCAGTCCGTCCTCCTTTTAAGATCCTTCGTGTGTCGTCCCTAAGACTCCCGACCGCGACAAGATCCAGAACGGGACACACCTACACTCAGTCCACAAACGAAATGTCAATAGACAAATTTATATACATTGGTAAAGGTTTGACCCTCTATCCCTAAATACATATACGGGGTAACAACGATACATATTTTATCTATTGATTATTCTTGGATGACGTATCGCGTCCCTTGAGATGGGTCACGAGACACTACTGGATTTACCCTTCCTTTAGGTTTTTTCTCCCTGATACACATATGGGAGTAAGTAAAACACTCAGACTAAGTGAAACGTTTCACATCAACTAGGTGAAACGACATGCCGTCTTTAATTGTGTTGTAACATTCCATTGATATACGGTTATTTTTGATTAAATTTTACTTTTTTTACAGATATCGGTAAAGAAAAAAAAAAGAAGTACATTCATACAATAGTCAAGTCAAGTCAGAGAGTCAGGACAGACTGAGAAACGCTGGGGTACTTAGCGTCGTGCGGTCCGGAGGGACAGGTAGTGGTTGAGGGCCTCAAGTGAGTTCGAGTCCAGGTAGCTCAGTCACTACGGTAGGTTGGTAGAGTAGGAGACAGTAGACGTTATTTTTGATGACATTTTTAGATTGTACACATTATAGTATACTCTTTGCTTAGCGGTCAGATCCAAACTACGTCCTATGTCCTACGAACCCCGACCACGGGACACTACTAGGTCTCTCTACCATACCCCTCCCTTCACCCTCCTCCCAAGTCCTAACCCTTGTACTCATGTGAGTACCGTCTAAGTACAACTACATACCGTTTTGGTTATGTTATAACATTTCATTTTTTATTATTATTATTTTTATTTTATTTTAGACTTTTTTTTTTTAGATTATGTCCGACCGTACGGGGGACCGACTGTAACGTCCATGGGTACCGACATCAGAGTGTAAAAAAAAGGTTTGGATGTCAAACCTAGATGTCAAAGTCGAACGACCGGTGAGTAGAGGGACCAGGTAAAGACGACCGAATGTCAACCGAAAAAAAAAAGAAGGAGTGAAAGGGTCACAGTCGGACGATTACCGAGACTCTCGTAGCGATCTCCGTCGACCAGTGAAGAAGGAAGAACCGCGCACAAGAGGACTGAGACCCCTACGGTCTGAGAGGGTTCCTAGGAGGACCCGGGGACCGACGGAAAAGAGTGGAGGGCATACCGTGTAAGGGGAGATGGACCTTTAGTCTTAGTATCTTGGTGGTCTTAAGTCAGAACAGGAGGATGTGTTAGGGACGAAAGGGAGGAGAAGAGAGGATAATGAGAGTAGGAATTACTCGAGTAGATCGAGGTCCGGAGACTTATGAGAGAAATTCGAGTGACTGGTGGTAGAAAGTATACCGAAGACTGGGGGTCTCTACGTAGGTGCCTGTGGAGTCGTAAATTTACATACATATTCTTATAGTTCGGGTTGTACAAGGTTTGTTCTTAAGACCGAGGGTATAGGTGACAGGTCTGACGGAGGTTGGAGGAGTAAGAGACACTTGTCGATGAAGTAATTCGGTCAACGTGACCCCTTTTGTGTTTGTAGTACGGGCCAAAGGGGAAATGAGAGCGAAACGTGTAAGGCACGTAGTGGTACAGGTAGTGGAAACGGACGCTCTACGTAGAGCTTAGGTGAGAGAAGAAAGGTAGAGTTGACGAGGTGACAGTAAGTCCCGGGTAGTCGTCATGAATCTGATAGCGACACAGGAGAAGTGTTCGAAGGGTCGAAGGTGAGTTGGTGGATGGAGGACGTTAGGTAAGAGACGGGTCGTCGAAGTCTCTGCAATTTTTGTTTCGTTTTGTTACGTTGTGCCTGGACAATCTTTGGTCGGTTGTCAAACGATAGTGTGAATCTTACTTTAGGTACGAGGAACGTCACTTAATGTTTCGGGAGATGTGGAATCCACCGTCTTATGATTTCTTAGACGAACGATTACGTCCTCTACGTCTTCTGTGTCCAATTAGGAATCCAGTACCTCTAGGGGACGTCCTCCTTTAGAGTTGGGTGAGGTCATAAGAACGGACCCTTTGGGGTGCCTCTCTCCTCGGACCACCCGATGTCAGGTACCCCGGCGTCTTCTCAGTCTATACCGACTGACTGACTCGTGTGTGTGTTTCACGGGAGTGTAGGAACGGGTCGTGTGGTTAGAGTAGAAGTCAGTGTAGACGGAACGAGTGAAGCGACTTCCGTGTTCCTGACCAACAGACTTAGTAGTCTTAATTCTCGAAAGAGTCACTGAAGTTTCGGAAACGTAAAGGAAAGGGGAGAAGATCTTACATGAAAAAGGGGGTCCGGAAGTGTACGAACCGGGGACGAGTCTTAGAGGAGTTTCTCCGGGAGGGACTGGTCGGTAAGAAGACCCGGGTGGAGTAGGGTAGGGGACTGAATTAAAGTGAACTAGGATTATCAAAAGATTTTCTAGAGTAAACGGATCAACTCCACAACAGAGAACAATATACGGGTCCGTGATTTTGTCTCCTACTGTGAGTTATTTATGACAGACTTACTTACCATTTTTGTCCCAGAATAGATTGAAACGTAGGAACAGAAAAGTTCGTAAAGAGTATAAAAAAATACCATCTTTCCTCTGTTAAAAGTATAACATACTATGTTTCGAGACGTTTACATTGACTTGAAAAGTCCTAAAGGAACTAACAATATTCGTAGATAACATGATACTCCCACTTACTTTTAAAAGTAGATGAGGGTCACACATTGAGGAATCTCAGACCTTAAGAAACCTTAATCAACCGTTATAAATAGTTTTCGAATTTATTACACGTCAGTGAAGACTCTACAATCGGACCTCCCTGTGTTTACACTGATACATAAATAGTGTCGTTTTGTCTTTGTTTAGTTTTATTTGTCTTCTTAGTTGTTAATCTCTAGACCTTATTATATGATAGATCTTTCAGTTTATCGAACGTTAGTAATTTAATACAACATTTTTTAATAAAGTACAGTGTCTATGAACTAGAAAATTCAACATGTTTCCATAAATGTTACACTAGTATGAAAATAACTTTTTTTTGAGGTACCATAAACTTATATACTTTAATACGTATTACTTTTCCAACTTGTTCGTATACTATAGTACATTCGTCACCCACAATCTTAATACTCACTTATAGACATAAAACTTTTCGAAGATGTTACTTAACATACAAAGCTAAATATTTTATTATTACACAATCAAAAGTATATATATATATTGAAAAGAATGCAACACTTTTAAAAAGTAATTTTTTAGTCGTTCCTAATAGATCACCTATAGTCATGACTAAAAATAAAATATAGAAATATATATTTATATATGTATTTCCATATTTTTCGTTATGTATATATAAATATCTATTTATAATATATGTTACCATATTTTAAATTTTTGTGTATATAGGTGATCTATTAGGAACGACTATTCACTTTGTTCATATCTAATAATTTTCTCGTGTTTTTCTTTTCACTTTCGAAAAAATTTGCGGGTAGACGGAAGTAAGAGCCAAGGATGGTATTACTGATGGTTGTAAAAAAACGTACCCAAAAAAGGGAGGTCTAGATAAAATACAACAGTTAACGGACCCCGGTACCAGACCAAAGAGTAAGGTCGTACTTAAAGAAGATGAGGTTTAAAAGAAAAAAGGATACATAAGAAGGACCCGTCGAAGAAGGTAACGTTTCTACATGGTATCAAATAAATTGGTGACAGTACTACTCCCTGTGATCATAACGATAGTCCAAAAAAAAGAAGTAATAATACTTTCTACCACATCCTACATCTCTTTAGACGTCTTCAAATTACTGACTCAGTTGGATGTGCATGGAAAAGAAAAAAAGAGTAAAACTATATATGACGATTACCTCTTCCTGTACCGTTGAGTGAGGTCATAAGAACGGACCTCTCAGGGCACCTGGCTCCTCGGACCACCCGACGGTAGGTATCCTAGCGTGACTCAGCCTGTGTTGACTTCGCTGAATCGTATCGTATCGTATATGACGATTTGTCCAGGGACTTTTGTGCTAACAGTTTATTATGAACACTAAACGAAATTCCGTAGAGAATTGCAGTGTTACTGTACTCTATTACGAAGTAAGAAGGTAAGTTAATTACTATTATTATTATTTTATGGATTGTGGAGATGAAAGAGTCCTACCCCTTAAACCTGATCCACTAATGGTTTCGGTGAAAATCGAGGGGTGAAATTCCCTAAAAGGGGGTTTATTACCAGGTACGTCCCTCTTCTTCGATATGTCCTTCTTGATGTATCCTTCCCTCTTTGAATTTCATTCTCTTTAAGTGTGACCTTACCCTCGGGTTTGGTGGCCAAGGTCAAGTAATGATCTGTACGATCACTGTGCCCAACAAACACTCAGGACCTTAAGGAGTAAGTCCCTACTGGAGACTCAGGTTCGTCACACGGGACCCGTATCGGGTGTTACCGGGTCACAACACTCGGGTGTTACCGATCGTGCGTTACGGGGCGTACAGTTTCCTCTGGTAGTACATTTCCTTTCCAATAACGTACCACGGCGTCACGGGTGAAACACCGACCCGGTAACATAAGGAACCCCATACATCTGGATCCCCCTCATCCAGTCACTGTGTCCTCGTACACTGTAAATGAACCTTTTTAAGGATCGTACGTTCAAGTAATACTTACTGGAGAAATTGTAAATCTTCAAGTTGTAATCCGGGAAAGATCGGTCCGTTCCACTGCCCTCGTTGTCAATAGAGGGTAGACAACTTGTGATAGACGGGTTTGTAGGTGATCTGACCTCCAGTTTCCCTCTCTCAGAAAAGATACATAATTGAACTCAAACAACCATGTTTGACTTAAAGGAATAAGGTAGATAAGAGTCCATACGGACTTAGTGTTGCATAAAATGTCAAAATTATTCGTCACACTAGTCAAAGTGATGAGAATTTGGAGTCAGTAAACCTCATATTTTATATACGCCTAGTATGTTGGTGGGACATATTAATAGAGTCTCGTCTATTTCACTCTTTTAGAAACAACACGACTTCAGTCTCCCTCTACAGATTCTACTACTGTATTAACACCGAGTTCTATAGTGACAGAAAGTCTTTCTTCTTACGCCAACCAGTAAAACGATTTATAATGTTTGCAAGAATCCCTCCTTTGAATAAGATCACCAGATTTCTATTCCCTCTTCTCTCCTTTCACACTACCCACACCCCCCACCTGTGTTCTCATACTGTTCTTACTCATACTCCAACATCTCACTTCCCGGGGCTATGACTATGTCTACTTGGGTTTTACTATGGTTGTAACCTGGGTTTACTTGGTTCTCTAGTGTTGTCGTTCTCAGTGTCCATTGTGAATGTTGACAAACGGTTCGTGGTTAGATTTGAGAAACGAATGTTAAATGAATTAAGAGTGTTTTTTTTAAACTACCACTATGGTAATAATCCAGGTACAATATTTGCGTTTT
The DNA here is from genome assembly GCA_006410555.1 of Capra ibex. NCBI lineage: Eukaryota > Metazoa > Chordata > Mammalia > Artiodactyla > Bovidae > Capra > Capra ibex. Next base: position 17,789,600 of record SJYO01014747.1, read on the forward strand.
TGGTTTATATTCTCTCTTCAGTAAACGGGTGTCAGTGTGTCAATTATTCGTGAACGTGGTTCGACTTTTGGTTCTGTTGGGCTGAACTCTCGGAGCTGGGAATTAGTCTGGACGAACCCTTAACACTCTGGTACTCTAGGTTTTCGGGACCCCCTCGACAGTGTAGTCTAGGTTGACAAACTGTCAAAAGACAGGTGAAACGGTTACATCTGAAACGGTGAAGATTCCAGACACGTTTAAAAACTCGTAGACGAGACTCGGGGTCATCAGAGTAACCTTTAGACTCCGTCTCTATTAATCACCTGGGACTTTCTCATACAGGAGAAGGTCCACACCTTAACAACTCTTCACTGACAGTTCGGTCTCTGATGTAAAGGGTCGCACCGAACGTAGCTCCATTATAGTGTACTGACCAGGGTCGATTACCTTACCCTGGTTTCAAAAGACAAAATGTGTACCGTCACGTGTATACAGTTAGGATTGAAGGGTTAAGTGAGGTCGGGGAGGTGGTGGTGAGGGGAGACACAGGTGTATCGTCTAGGGATGTAGACCTAGAGATAAGGACGGGACGTTTATCCAAATAGAGATGGTAAAAGATGTCGGTGGTACCTCTTCTCATACCTACAAGGACTTTTTTGATTTTTCTCTTGATGGTATACTGAGTCGTTAGGATGAGGATCCGTATATGGGACTCTTTTGACATTAAGTTTTTGTGTGTGCTTGGGGTTACAGGTGACTTCGTGATAAGTGTTGTCGGTCCTGCAGGTGTCTGTCTACTTACCTATTTCTTATATGCCATGTATGGGTGTTACCTTACACGTCAAGTCAAGTCAAGTCAGCGAGTCAGCACAGGCTGAGAAACGCTGGGGTACTGAACGTCATACGGTTCGGAGGGACAGGTAGTGGTTGAGGGTCTTAAGTGGGTTGAGTACAGGTAGTTTTGTCACTATGGTAGGTCGGTAGAGTAGGAGCCAGCGAGGGAAGAGGAGGACGGGGGTTAGGGAGGGTCGTAGTCTCAGAAAAGGTTACTCAGTTGAGAAGTGTACTTCACCGGTTTCATAACCTCAAAGTCGAAATCGTAGTCACGAAGGTTACTTGTGGGTCCCGAGGAACGTCAGGTTCCTTGAGAGTTCTCGGAAGAGGTTGTGGTGTGAAGTTTTCGTAGTTAAGAAGCCGCGAGTCGAAAGAAGTGTCAGGTTGAGAGTGTAGGTATGTAGTGGTGACCTTTTTGGTATCGGAACTGATCTACCTGGAAACAACCGTTTCATTACAGAAATGAAAACTTATACGATAGATCCAACCAGTATTGAACGGAAGGTTCTTCATTCACAGAAAATTAAAGTACCGACGTTAGTGGTAGACGTCACTAAAACCTCGGGGTTTTTTATTTCAGACTGTAACAAAGGGGTAGATAAAGGGTACTTCACTACCCTGGTCTACGGTACTAGAAGCAAAAGACTTACAACTCGAAATTCGGTTGAAAAAGTGAGAGGAGAAAGTGAAAGTAGTTCTCTGAAAAATCAAGTAGAAGTGAAAGGTATTCCCACCACAGTAGACGTATAGACTCCAATAACTATAAAGAGGGTCGTTAGAACTAAGGTCGAACACGAAGAAGGTCGGGTCGCAAAGAGTACTACCTGAGACGTATATTCAATTTATTCGTCCTACTGTTATATGTCGGAACTGCCTGAGGAAAAGGATAAACCTTTGTCAGACAACAAGGTACAGGTCAAGATTGACATCGAAGGACTAGACGTATATCTAAAGAGTTCTCCGTCCAGTCCATCAGACCATAAGGGTAGAGAAAGTCTTAAAAGGTGTCAAAGAACACTAGGTATGTCAGTTTCCGAAACCGTATCAGTTATTTAGTCTTTATCTACAAAAAGACCTTGAGAGAAGCAAAAAGGTACTAGGTCGCCTACAACCGTTAAACTAGAGACCAAGGAGAAAGAAAAGACTTTACTCGAACTTACAATGAGTCGGTATTTTTTTCTACTTGTAGTCAGTAAACATCTCTCCTCCTACCTGGATCTCAGACGGTATTCTCACTTCATTTAGTCTTTCTCTTTTTGTTTATAGTATAGGATCACGTACATACACCTTAGACACCGATAATAGAATACGATGGAGTTCTCTATCTGAAATGGATTCGTCTTTCCGTATAGGGTTATAAAGGAAAGTTCCCGTCTCTATATTTGATGTCGAACTTCGGTTGTATATTAAAGACAAGTATTAGATTTCCTGACCTGGGACAGTGGTTTAAAATTCGAGACCGACGACTGGATGTGACGGTAGTTAGTGAATCAGGTACTTGTCTACAGGTGATATTAACCCTGGGGACAAAGGACTTGTCTGGATAAGGGGTCGTGGAATTTATGATCGTATCAGAGTTAGTTCGGTTTCTAATTGCACTGGGATTTCTACGACTCGTAGTCGGTCAACGGATACAGATGTCCCGGGTAACGATAGTGGCTCAAACGAGGGTCTTTGGACTTTAATTGAGGGAGTAACAGAGGTATTTACATAAGGTTTTTCCGAGACCGTACAGAACACCGATCCTAAAATACTTACTCCTATTGTTCTCGACTTTTATGAACGAGACGGAAGTTTCCAGAGGGGGTGAGGTACAACATTGAACTTACAAGTAGTAATCTCTTCATCAAGAAACCCGAAGACTCCAAACTATAAGAAAATTTTCGTTAACACCTAAGTTGTCAAGTATGAAAATCAGAATAGTCACCAAATAGGAACCAACAACCTGAAGGGACCATCGAGTCACCATTTCTTAGGAAGACGGTCACATCCTCTACAGTCAAGCTAGGGACCCTGCCCTTCTAAGGGACCTCTTCCTTTACCGTTTGGTGAGGTCATAAGAACGAACCTTTAGGATACCTGTTTTCTTCAGACCACCCGACCTCAGGTACCCCAGAGTTCTCTCAGGCTGTACTGAATCGTTGATTTTTTTGTTTTTGTTGTATAGGAACCTTCACTCTTGAGGTTTTCTCATTAACTGTATTACTCGACGTCATTGTTCTTAAGTACCCCTGACTGGAAGTCATTTGGACTCGGAAATAAAGCAAAAGAAAACATGATGACATTTAAGACTTATACTTAACAGGGGCGTCTACGATTAATACGGTTGTACTAGTAATTTAGAATCTGAGAGAACCATACGAAGGATTCTTACCCTGGAGGAGTTATAAAATCTGGGATTAAAACGAAAATTGTTCTACTAACCGAAAAAAAAAAAAAAAAACTCGCATCAACGAAACGTTACAACCCAATCAAAGACTACATATCATTTCACTTAGTCGATATAAGTGAAACAGTGGCGTCTAGTAACTCAAGGTGTACGATATGTCATCTAAGAGTAATCAATAGATAAAATATGTATCATCACACATATATGTAATGAGGGTTGGAGGGTCAAGTAGGGTGTAGGGGAAGGGAGAAACTAAAGGTATAAACAACAGATGTGGATATAGAGATAAAGACGAAACTTTTATCCAAGTGGACACGGTAAAAAGATCTAAGGTGTATATAAACAATTATATGCTATAAACAAATAGAGAAGTACTGACAACTGTAAGTCAATTGACTAGGGAGTTTGTGAAACACCCCACGTAATTTTCTACGTTGTTTAAATCGGTATTTTTGACTTGGATTATCATAAATGATAGAGTATCTATAATACCCAATTCTCAAACTCGTGTCAAATCAACCCAGAAGACGAAGTCCCAGTAAGTATTATAACGTTAGGTCAAAAATCGGACCCACCGTAGAGTAGACTTCTGAACTAGTCCCTTTCTGAACGAAGGTTGGAAGGAAAGTACCAACAATCGTTCTGAGTTAAACAAGACCCGGTGACCTAACTCCTTGAGTGAAAGATAGACCAACAACCTATCTCCAGGAGTAGGCAAGGAAGACATATTGGGAGGACATGTACCGTTGAACAAAATAACTTCGGTCGTTCCCTCTCTTACGTTTATAGGGTAAAAGGTAGAACGTCAGAACCATAATATTGGACAATTTTTATGTAGTGTTATACAGTGAAAGGATAATTACGAATTTTGGTAGATTACCGACGGGTAATCTAAATGTCTTTTCAAAGTTTAAGGAATGGTCTAAGACTAGGGTTGAGGAGAGTAATAGGTTGAGAGATTAATACTGAGTAGCATAATCGGACGGAAGGAAAAGGGATTGTACAGTTCGAAAACAGTCGGGGCCCCGAGAATATGGACAGTCAGGGGTGACAGACTTTGTGAGAAGGAGTCTCGAAGTGGACCAACTAAAGAAACATAGAAAGTCCGATTTGTAGTGGATAGATCACTCCGGAAACAGACGGTACATCAGATTTCTTCAGGGAGGTTTGGGTAGCGAAAGAGAATGTAGTAGACCGACATACAAGGGGTATCGTACGTCTTTAGTAGGACAAGATACATTAGATAGAAGGAGGTGGTTCTCTATTTTAGATACACCCTCTGTGACCCCCTGAACCAGTGAAAAAACCATCAAATAACAAACACCATACCTACCTACTTCCCTATAAACAATCCCTAAAGGAGGTCCTCCGGTTCTCCACCGTCGTGATACTTGGGTACTCTCTAGTGAGACATTTCGTCTCGTGTTCGGACTTAGTACCCTCTCGATAGTCTGGATTTTCTCATCGGAGAAAGATAGACAGAGGAAATGGGTCCGGTAAGACTTATGTCTCCAGTTTTAAGAGTATTCACCTTTCAGTACCTCCCGTCCTAAACTTCGTAGAAAAACGAGAATTTTCACATATTAGGTCTCTCAAGACCTGGTTTCTTCGTTTTATCCCGATCTGTTGGTACCCTTTCCCCTTTGTTCGGCCATTGTCCTTTGTCCACCGATCCTTCGACCCTTGTCACACACTCAGGGTTCTTGGGGTGAGAACCATTGACCCAGTAGGTCCCTCTGTGTAGTCGACGAGATGTCTAGTACCGACTCGGTCTGACCCTCCGTTCTTTTTGGGAGATCTTCTCTTCTTCGACTCGTCCCTACCTGTGTCATAGTCCCCTCCATCTCTGTCTCGTCCCTTCTTAAACCGACTCCAGTCCTCTACACAAGTCTCTTCTAGTCCACATAAACCCCACTACACCGGTGTTTGTTCCTACTCTACGTAAGTCTCACTTCCTCCGTCGGAACTGTGACGAGTGTTGAGTGACGTTAACATGTAGTAGAGTCTGGAAGCCCTCGGTTATTTCTTCTCCGACTTCCACAGATGGGAGAAGGTTAAGGGGAAACATTCCCTTTTTTTTTATTTTGTACGTCAGACCATCCGAGGTCATTCTGGTGTTTCCACCAATTCCCCTTCGATTTTAACTCGATTTATGTCACTCCAGTAAAGTTCTGTACCCTTCGTAGAGTTGCACTTCCCTTTCTCCTCTGGTCGAGATTCGACTTGGGACAGGTTACGGACCACTGCACGTGAACCGCACGGTGGATGAGAAAACCTCGAAGTCGGAGAGGTGGACATTTTACTCCTTCACTTTTTCGCTCTCGTCAAGTTTCCGAAGATTCTTGGTCCGACTATTACGTCTCAGTGTCGTTTACTTGGACCATCCCCTACCCCCGTTACCCCGGGACCCCTTCGTATATCACAAATTCTCATGAAAACTTTTGTTTATATTGTCCATTTACTTACTTACTTACAACAACGACAACAAGTCAGTGATTCAACCCAGGCTGAGACACTGAGGTACCTGACGTCGTGTCGTCCGAAGGAACAGGCAGTGGTAGAGAGTCTCAAACGAGTTTGAGTACAGGTAACTCACTACGATGGATTGGTGGAGTAGGAGACGACGGAGAAGAGGAAAACTTACTTACTTACTACTTACTTACTATTTATTTTGAGATTCACAGTCTATTCATACAAGTGGTCGATCACAAACCGTTGAGGATTCTGTCTCTCAGAGACTCTAGGAACAGTCGAGGTTGTGTTAAAACACCGAGACAAGTAAAATAAACGAAGATTTTATTTACACGAAGATTTGATTTACACAAAGATTTTACACTCAAACCCCGTGGGAGAATTAAGGTCCTCTCTGACTTAGGCAAACGTAGTTTCCCTATTATCTTCTCTGTCGGATGGTCTGACGTACAGACGTATTCGCTCCTCGGAACTAAAAGGAGGGGTTTTCAACGCCGACTCAGGAAGCCCTTCCGTCGCTTCCCAAGACCTACACAGAGTCCCGATTGACGGGAGGTAATCACAGAACGTAGAGGACGGATCGTCCGAGGAGACGGGTGACGTAGGCGAGTACGTCGAGTCGGGTCCAGAGGTCCAAAGGACGAGCCAGGACGAGTGGGGACACTCATTTCCTCTTCGTTCCCCTCTTCGTTCCGGTGGTGGACGGATATCGAGAAGAGACTCGTGTAGTCTTGTTTGTCGGAGAGTACGTTTGTATGATGGGGAACGTGTACCGAAACGTTACCTCAAGAAGACATAAAACCCTAAGATGACCAGGCAAAACCAACTATGGAAGTGTGTTGTGTTTTTGATATTTTGGTTAGTGTCACGGGAGTCTTTCCTTCTTCCTCTACGGACGTGTCTCTTTGGGTTCCCTCTGTCTCTTCCGTCTCCGCCCCCCGACCGTCCGGGGGCCCCGACTATGTTCTCAGGACATTAAGACCGGTTCAGACCCCTACCGTTGAAGTTGTACTCCGGTGTCGTAGTCGAGAGGAAAGTACTGGTGGGGTCAGAGGGTGACCTGTCGTGGCGATTCTCTACCAAGAAACACTACGTTTCAGACGAGATTGTCCGGTACTTATGTACAAACCCATCGGAATCGGGTCGTCGTCGTCGTCGGGACCGTCTCTCCCTCCACTCAGGACGTAGTAAACCCCTGTAGACCGGGACGTAGGGTTAAATTGTACCACTAACGACACATCACGTCGTTTTTTCGGGAGGGCGACAAGAGGCCTTTCTCGTCACGTAAAAGGGAAATCGTCCAGAAAATGACTGTACTAGTCAGGAAGGAGGAGAGAGTCCGACTAGGGTTGAAGGTGGACGTTAAGGATTCACGTGGACAATATGTTTCACGGTGAAGTCATGGGACGAGGAACCTCGACCAGAATCTCCGTGGCGTGTGGGAGGGACGGACGTCTTCGGGTCTTTATGATTTACGAAACGGAACTTTGATTGAGAGTCGTCTGAGTACTTATAGTGTTTCTACGTAGTATCGCAGAAAAGTGGGACCGGAGGTCATTCAATTGTGAGTGACGTGCAAGTGTTCCTTTTCCGGTCATTAACCAAAACGAGCCCCTTGTCGGAGTCTCTATTTACGGCACACATGGTAGTAAATGGAAGGGGCTCACACACAACACAAAGACAGACCCCACGGCCAGGGACAGCAACGAGTCGAGAGTGTGGGTCTTACGGCGACACCACTGCCTCACCGACAGTCTCAACAGTCGAGAACCTTTTCCACATAGTAACCCTCCCCTCCTACGGACGAAAGGACCGAGTCCGTCTGTCTGTGCACCGAGGGTGTAGTTAGACGAGGAGGAAAGGTGCTCGGAGGAAAAACTCACTAGTCCGGTCTCACTCTTTCGAAATTTTTCTTTCCGATAAACCGTCAAAATTAAACGTAGGTACTCTGCCACGCACACCCCCGGCTCTCGGTACAAGTCAGGAGTCGGAGGCGGGGGATGTCCTCCTTTAGTCCGGTGAAAAGGACCCTAGGTTCCTACGATGTCAGAGACCAGGGGTAGAAGGACAGGGGAGACCCAGAGGGAATGGACAATAGAGGGACAAGAAGGGTGCGAGGATGTGGTCGAGGTAGTACAACGACATTGGGGTGTGTTGAGAACGTAAAGTCGTGGTCCCATGAACACTAGGGAGACGGGACCCGTGGGAAGGGTGAGTTACTGAACAATCGGGAAGAGTAGAAACGGGTAGACAGACATTGATAGTTGAGGAAGAGAGTGGAGGGAGGGGAGAGTAGACAAAGAAGTAGACCTTGACCACACAAGGGTCTTCTCTCCCCGACTACTGAAACAAAACATCCAAAGGAGTCTGAAAACTCAGTCCGAATGTTGTCCAACCGGTGAACAGGGGTTGATGCCGATTCGGTACCTTGGTTACTGAATTTTTGTCCTCCCTCCCCCTGACACTCGAGTGGTGGACGTGTTTTACAAATGTCTCATTGTGGTAAGGGCCCCCATCATCTCTCACAAATCTAACCCCGTAAGGACCCCAAAGGAAGGTCGATGAAGGGTAAGGTCGAGACACTGAAACTCATTCCATGAGTCGATACGGTCCGATGTCAAGACAGTGGAGGTTTTACACCTACTATTCTGGAGTAGTGACATAGCGAATCTCTACTACGTACTACGAGACCCGTGTATCATCCCCACACGCAATCAACGAGTCAACACAGACTGAGAAACGTTGGGGCACCTAACATTGGGAGGTCCGATGAGACAGGTACCCTAAGAGGTCCGCTCTTATGGTCTCACTCACCCAACGGCAAAGGAAGAGGTCCCCTAGAAGGGTGGGGTCCCCAACTTGGGTGTAGAGGACGTAACGTCTGTCTAATAAATAACAGACTCGGTGGTCCCTTTAACAGTATTATCCCCATGGTCTCCGGTCTATAATTACACTATAATGGAGATTGTAAAAGATAGGACAGTGAGACAACACATTTACTTTGAGACAACTTCGTTGAGGACATTCTTTCTAGAGAGACATTTCTTACTCCTCCTTCTCCTCCCCCTCCTCCTCCTCTTTCAGGAGGAGACCTCCTCGGGGACCCTGAAGGGACCACCAGGTCACCAACTCTTAGGTGGAAAGCTACGTCCCTTATACCCAAGGTAAGGACCGGCTTCTTGATTCTAGGGTGTACGGTTGGACACGCGGTTTTATTTTCTTAGGACTTCCGGCTTTGTTTCTTGGGTGTGTGACACCACTTCTTACTCCCGTAGGTTTTGTTAAAAATTTTTAGATTTGGATCTAAATTTTTTAACAAAAAAAAAAAATTATTATTCTGTAAAGTTTTCTGGTTATATTTTTACATGACGGAAACTGGGGAGGTGTTCGGGGTCCCCGTGACGAGACTATTCTGACCGAGAGTGAGAGGCACCCCCCGGATATAGGGGTTTTCTTCTCGGACCACCGTTGACTCTGTCATGCCTACGTCTTAAGTCTTCTCTCCTCGTTTCCCTGGGTCTGTGACGAAGACTACCGAGACGGAAATGTCCTTTACTTTCCTTCTTACCTCCTTTAGTCCGACCTCAGTTCCTACGTTGCTCCGGCCCAATTTCGGTCCCGTGGGTCCGAATCCTGTGTCCTGTGGGTACGAGACACAGGAGCACACACCCTGTGCCTCGTAACGTTCTCGTAGCCGGCCCCTAGAGATTTCGACCGAATTGTCCCACGACTCCCGACTCGGGCCACCCGAACTCCAGGCTGAGACCACAGTGGTCGTCGGACCGGGTCCCACGTCACATACTGGAGTGGCTTAGATCAAAGGAGTCTGACCCTCTACCTTTTAATATGGTGGTGAAGGGTTTGGACATCTAAGACAAACGGACCTTTTATATGTCATTCAGGGGATGTATACTCGGAAGATCCATACTTGAAAGTTTCTCCGCTTCCACGGGGACATACGGTCGACACCATAACATGAGAACATGAAAAGTTCCAGGGACTTGACACTCTAATTTCTACAAAAGAAATAAAAAAACAAACGAAAAATACATAATAAACACACTTTTTATAATATTTGGATAATATCATGTCATGATATACCGGTTAACACAATCAACCCATAGCTCCGACAATCAATCTAAATACTTGTTTAACGGGAACACTTGTACGAAAACCTTGGTTTGAGTAAACATACACCCCTGAATCATGACATAACTATACAAATTAAATTGTTTTCCGATGTACCATCTTCATGTCAGTGATAATAAAAATAAGATAAGGCAACCTCACAATAGTACTGGGTTTAGAGGGTTTCCACGACAACGGGAGATCGATTCAAAGGGGTCTCTTTCAAGGGGAGGGGTGTGAGTCTATAGAAGTCAAGACAGTAAAGTAGTCACCGAGGCTCCAAAGATTCTAATACCCGTAACCTTCACCGAATTAAAGTCTAAACGACTTCCGGTGTGGTAATTGAGGGTTCAGTAAACCCCGTTTGTCAAATTCAGAAGACTCGAAATAAAACAGTAGGTATGGTACTCCTATTATTGAGTGTCTAAATACCACTCCCTTGTGATTCTACGACGTATGTTTCTCTACCTGGGTCATGGAACTTTTGTCATTCACGAGTCGTTCGCGACGAATCAAGTCCACCGAGATTGGTTTAGAGTGGTCAACTCACCGAATACTCACTGTATTTGAGTAAGGAGTACCAAGACCTCGACTGTCAGACTTTAGTCCTTCGGTCGTGCCAGTCCCAGACCACTTCTGGAGCAAACCCAGTGACTGACACCTGAGGAGCGATATAGGAGTGTTCCTCTCCTCTCTCCCCTTCGTTTACGAGAACACTAAGATATTCCCACGATTAAGGAAAGAACTCTCGAAGTCTGAGTACTAGAGTAGGTTTGAATTACACCCCAACCTCCGCCCCCCACAAGGGACCATCGAGCTACCATTTCTTAGACGGACGGTTATACCCTCTGGACCCAAGTCAGAGACCCAGCCCTTCTAGGGGACCTCTTCCCTTACCGATGGGTGAGGTCATGAGAACGGATCTCTTAGGGTACCTTTCTCCTCGGACCACCCGATGGTAGGTACCCCAACGTTTCTCGGTCTGGACTGAATCGTTGATTTGTTGTTGTTCCCAAAGTTGTGTACTTAAACCCTCCATCCCTTGTTTATAAGTCACGTATCTTTCTCAGGTATCCCGAAGGGGTTACCGTGTTCACCACTTCTTAGATGGACATTAAGTCCTCTGTGTCTAAGTTAGGGACCCAGTCCTTCTAGGGGACCTCTTCCTTTACCGTTAGGTAAGGTCATAGGAACGGACCTCTTAGGGTGCAGACCTGTCTCTTCGGACGGTCCGATGTCTGGTACCCCAGTGTTTCTCAGTCTGCGTTGACTGGTGCGTACGTACATGTCACAGGTAAGATTGATATTTGTTATCATACGGATACATAATAACGAAAATCATTGTTTCATGCGGAACAGCATTGGTCTTTCTCGGTACGAACAGTTTGTCCTACGGGGGAGACCCTTCTTCTAGAGTTCCGGACCGTAGTGATCTTAAACCGGTAGAACGACACTCCAGAGACGTAAAAGAGAGGTGCTCTTTCGGAGAGACTACGAACCACCGGCGGGAGCGGAGAGGACGAATCATTGTGGTACTCGGTGGCGCGGCACAAATAGGTCCTGTGTGGTGTCTTCCGTGGCTGTCCACTGTCCGAAATTAAAGGACGGTGGTAGGAAGACCTTTTCGTTTCGGTCAGGTCGGGACGTTTTCCGTCTACTGCCTCTCTGACGTCCTACTTTCTACGTCTGCACTCCTACCCCTGTCTCGTCTACGGTCCGGAAAGGCTCGACGCCGCAGTCGGGGAGTCGGGAACGAGGGACCCGTGTGTCACACGGGTCGAGACTTTGACCGTGACGGCCCGTTCGTTTTTGGAAGGTTTGTCAGTAGGTGGGAACTTGCCAAAAGTGACATGTATTTTATAAATCCTTTGGTGGAGTCTGGTATCTTAGTACACGACAAAGGACCTCAAGTCTCTCCACACGGTTCTTATCATTTTTCATCACCGGATCTACACTCAAAAGTCCCTCGTCACCTTTCTCCTCTTCTTCCAAGGTCTTCCCTGACACTCGGAGACAGGACTCGGTCCGAGTCACGTGTGTGTCGTCGTCCTACGCCCCACCTCCCGGTCCCGAACGGAGGACCTCTGTGTGCTTGGGTCAAACAACTCATCGTCGGTTCTCAAGGTTCCTAGTGTCTTAGTTTTTATTAATCAAACAAAAATACTTTGGACTGAGACCATAGTAATGACCAACTTTAGTCGAGAGGAGACCAAAGATGAGGGGGAAGGGAGATTAGAACGGACCAACTATAGTTATTAGTAAAATGACTATGTGCACCACTACCTCAGTTATAACAGTGAGCCTTGAGTCTCCCTAGGTGGACGTCCTCGACCCGAAACGATGGAAGACTAGAAAAGGAGGAGTATTTCTCTGTCGAGGAGAGACGAGTGTAGTCGCAGGGTCTACGAAGACCGTGGGGTAGTTATAAAGGATGTAGATTAATGTAAAATCCAAAACTACAAAATAAGGCCCCGTCAGTTTATAAAAACGTACGACTCTTCCTTCTTTCATCGAGTTTCGACGGGTCTCTCGGTTAGTGTTTTGACCATTTTTACTTCCTTCTCGTAGAGAGGGGAGACACGAGACGAAGAGCCAGGAAGACGGTACGAGAGAGGTAGTCAAAGAGAGAGAGAGAGAGAAACCAAGAGTGGACGGACGGAAGAGAGAGGATTGGCCCGTCGAGGATCACTTCAGGTGATAGCTGACCCTGTGGTGCTGGTCCTCGAGGGGTTGGGACGGTCGTCCAGTGGTAGGTCCCGGGTTGTGTCGGTGACCATGATCTCCGTCGGGGGTCCACCGTGTCCCCTTTCTTAGACGGACGTTACGCTCTCTCCGTCCTGTACGTCCAAGCCAGGGGCCCAGCCCTTCTAGGACACGGCCCTTCTAGGACACGGGTCGACACGTCCTTCTCGTGGTCCGTGCGGGACCCCGTTCCGGAGGATACACGTCGGGGTGAGGAGTCTCCTTTTAAGGTCTCGAGTCTCTCCAATCTCTTGTGGGGTCCCTGTGTGTCGTGTGCACCGACTGGGTGTGAAACAGGGGAACCGACCGGGGACGTCCGGACCCGAAGCCTGGAGTCGGAAAGCGGACGGGTCCACCCCCGTCCCCACTCCCCGTGTGTCGACTCTACGACCTATCTCCTCCTTTACCGTCGGGTGAGATCATAAGAACGGACCTTTTAGGGTAGCCATCTCCTCGGACCTCCCGGTATTAGGTACCCTAGCGTTTCTCGACCTGTGCTGACTCGCTGACTCGTACGTACGCGTGCGCGCGCGCGTGTGTGTGTGCGTGTGAGGAGTTCACCTATTACTGGCCCGTCGGACTCCGTCCGTGAAGAGGAACGACTGAATTGATGTGTAGACCCCCTGGTCCTCCGGTCCTTCCTTCACTACGCTATCGGACCGTGGAGGACCCCTCAGACAGCGGAACTCTCAGGAGCCAGCGGACGTCCTCCGACGTCTGGGCCGGACGGAGGTGTAGCGTATAGGCGACTTCTCGTTTTGTTCCAGTCTCGGTTAGATCTAAGAGCTGACTTTTTTAGGTAGTCCGAAAAAGCACAGTATCTCTTTCCTAAGAGGCCAAGGCGATTTCCTCGGAAACGAAAATAAGTGAGTCTTGTTAATGGCACGTAGAAGATTCGTTCCCGATCCGTGTCTCTTACGTCTCCACTCATTCTGTGTGACGGATAGGAGTTTCTCCGGGGAGACGGTCCGACAATCCTGGTCCGTGGTTGTCCTGACCTTGGTCTCCGTTTTACCCAACTCCCCAGAAGAGAGTGTGACGGACGCCATCAAACTTTCCGACTCGGTGTTAAAATTCAGTAACACAGGTACAAACTCGGTATTTACCCAAGATTGAGACCGGTTATACTTCGTCAAAGTAGGAGGGTCAAAGAGTGGAACATTGGTCTTTTGGTAATTGTTGTTTGTTCTCATCCTTCTACCGTGTTTTCGCCCGTCTGAAGGATCCCTGGGCTCCTGAGGTCCTTGTCCCACAACCATGTGAGACCCAGAAAAGCGACCCGGAACAGACATAGGGATGAGGTGGAAAACCGATTTTAGTGCACGTTATGCCCCCGAAGGGTCCACCGCGTCACCATGTCCCAGACGGACGTTCACGTCCTCTGTGTTCTTTGTGTCCAAATTAGGGACCCAGTCCTTCTAGGGGACCTCATCCTTTACCGATGGGTTAGGTCATAAGAACGGACTTTTCAAGGTACCCGTCTCCTTTGACCACCCGATGTCAGATACCCCTCCGTTTCTCAGTCTGTGTCGACTCGTTGACTCGTGAGACAGGGTCTGTCTCGTGATGTCTTCGGAGGGTGGACCTTGGTGTGCGTCGTCCGTTTTAGTTTTTTCCGGTTCTTTTCGGATGAAGAGATCTTTTACCTAGTGAATTATTGTTTTTTGACGAAACCGTCATTGAAGAGATGAGAACAGTTTGAGGTTGTCTTTGTGGTTTCAGGGTGTTGTCTTGGTTCCCCTTGACTCGATCGTGGCGTGACGGTCCTCCGTGGGGTTGGGGAGACGGTCCCTTGGTCGTTTCTGATCGGTTTTAGAACCGAAGGACAGGGGCGGGGAGTTGTAGTTTTAGTTTGTACCACCAGGTTCCTTCCCAAGGTGTAGGGGGTTGGGTGTGTCCCGTAGACACCCCGGGTCACACCCCGAGTGGGAGATGTGAGTGGACCGTAGTTCCTTTGTCTTGTTCCACCACGGTCCGTCGGAGTAGTCGAAAGGGGGAAGGATCATAATCGTCCTGGGTCACTTCTGGACTCGGGCGTAGGGTGGTCGTAGTCACTTTCCCTCGTTCTACTGTTCGTCCCGACCAACTGTCCGTGAGACGAAAAGGGAGCGAGAGGACTGTAGTAATCCCGGTCCACCTTTGGATTCGAAGGTGGGAGTGGACCGTCTTTCTTTCGTGACCTTTTGTGGGACTACGACCCTTTCGAAGGATCTTTTCTGTATCTTCACCACACGTTCCGCCTCGGGCCCGTACGTCGGAGCACTCAATGTTGAAGTTCCTTGACTTAGGACCCTCGACGGAGAACCTCTACCCACGACTATATCGGTGACTTAAATCCTTCTTCGATACTTTTTTTAAATAACCTCCTATTAACAAAATGTTACGATACAACCAAAGACGGTACGTTGTTATGCATAGTCGGTATTGATACACACACATATATATATATATACTATTTTAGAGGAGGAAGAACACAGAGGGAGGGTGGGGGTGGAGTACCACCCTCCTTAACTCTCTCATAGTAACTATATACTTTTGTTAGAATAGGTTCTAAGGGTTCGACAGTCACGGATTTCCCGAAAGTCTACCTTATAAGTAAGTAGGGGTAACTAACCGTACGGGTGATCCACGACCCGTTTCGAGCCAGGAACTTTATGTGTCATTTTCTACAGAAGGCACCATAGGCACCGAAGTGACAGGATTTTCCGTCTGTTCGTCCATTTGGTGGTTACCTTACTACCAAAACGGTAGGAAGTAGTCAGTTTCTTAGACGGTAAGAAGTAGTCCACTTCTAAGGATGTTTGTTATAAGTATGTTTCATCTTGTTCGTACCCGTTTCTTGGGTATCGGACCCCCTCATTGAGTCTCTTCCCAAGTACTGTTTCGCGTGACTTACTTGCGGAAGTCACTTTCTCCTACTCAGTAAGTCCACCTTTTTGTTCTTTTGACTTCCGTTTTCTTGTCACGGTCTGAGATTCCTTCTCCCTGACAAACACTCTTTTGCACGCGAAAAAGGATTCATGTGCACATAGTGGAAGAGTGGTGCGACGGGAGACAAGTGTTGAAGGTGATTTCGTACAGCTTTCGTAGAGTGGAAGGGATGGACAGTGGACGGGGCGGAAGTCCTCCTACACTGTTCCACGATGTTCCAGAGTCGGAAAGAACCGGTCTACATGAAAGTCTCCAATCTGTCTTCCACGGGATGAGAATTAGTGCGCATCGAAGACTGGGTTCGACTGGGGAAAGAGCCCCTCTGACCCTTCGGAAGATGACTTCAGATCTGGGGACGAACGTACCCGACCGTACCCAGGGGCCGGGTAGGGAAGGACGAACAAAAGGGTTCTGACAAATTGTGGCTCCGGAATTCCCGTACAGAAGTCCTGGGTTTCGCCCCTTCTTTCGATTTGTGTTTCGAAGCTAAGACCTTCAGGAGATATTACAAGATAACTGGTTCATTTAGGATGGAAGACAGACTCAAAAGAGGACGAGTTCGTTTCCTAAAGAGTCACACGAGACAGTCAATTACTTTGGGGTTCAGGTAATACAGGACAGTAGCTTTTACTTAAGACTGTTACCGACTCTTTGAAGGACCTCTCTACTGTCAAGGACACAGACTAAGAAATTCTTTGTTAACATGCACCAGTATATCTCGAAACACCTAACCGTCCGCCCGTCTCCTTCTCTGTGGACAGAACTCGAGAGAGTGGACGACGAGACTGGGAGAACCTTTTTTTTTTTTTTTACTTTACTACTCTAATGTCGTAATAGGCTCGTGTCTCCTTCTCGGTTGTGAGACACGAAGGTGATCCCTTAGAGATTTCAAAAGACCAGTCTTTATGTCGTACTTCTTTCGTGTACATAAAAATATGTATCAAAATATATAATATAATTAGTATAATAAAATATAATATAGAAAAGTAGACAAAAAAGAACAGAAGTTTTAATATTCTTGCTAGGACGATAGAGAGGTACGTTGAGTAACAGTAACAAGTCTGTGATTCAATACAGGCTGAGAAATGTCGGGGTACCTGACGTCGTATGGTTCGATGAGACAGGAGGTGACAGAGGGTCTCAAACGAGTTTAAGTCCAGGAAACTCAGCCACTACGATAGATTGGTAGAGTAGGAGACGGTGGGAGAAGAGGAAGACGAAAGTCAGAAAGGGTCGTAGTCCCAGAAAAGGTCACTCACCCGAAAAACGTAGTCCCCCGGTTTTATAACCTCAAGGTCGAAGTCGTAGTCAGGAGGATTACTTATAAGTCCCAACTAAAGGAAGTCCTAACTGACTAAACTAGAGGAGTGACAGGTTTCCTGTAAGTTCTCAGGGCGTGGTGTTAAATTTTTCTTAGTTGAGAAGTCACGAGTAGGAAGAAATGTCATGTTGAGAATGTAGACATGCACTGATGGCCCTTTTGGTGTCGAAACTGACATATCTGGAAACAACCGTTACACTACAGAGGCGAAAAATTACACAACAGATCCGAACAGAAAGGAAAAGAAGTTTTCTCGTTCACAACAAACATGCAAACAAACAAAAATTAAGGTACCGACGTCAGTGGTGGGTGTCGCTAAAACTTCGGGTTCTTTATTTTAGGAAGTGACGGAGTGAAAAAGGGGAGAATTACGATTCCTTCTACCACCAGGTATCTCATAGAGTTTTTTTTTTTTTTTTTTGTGATTATAATAATAACCGTGACGACCAAAGTATGTTACTATTAGGTAATAAGAACCTTTGTAAAAGGTTACACTAGTTTCAGAAACACAAGGGACGACCATTCCGTGAACAACAATAGAGGCATGTACTTCAATAGTTCCCTCAAGTCACTGGAGTGTCCTGAGTCCGATCCTTACTGACTCGACCCTTCATCGTACCTCTCCACCCATTTTGGTGTCTCTAGACTTAGAATCGAAATCATGTGTAATCGATACGTTGTGACCCTTCTAATGTGTCGGGGTAGATCAGAAGATCGAGAAGTTGGCTTATTAGTAAAAAAGAATTCAACAACACCTCAAGTTTATTTTTTCCACTACTCTTCGCGAATGTCGATACGGACGGTGTGTGTCATATACGAGTCATTTGACATCGACAAAAGGACATTGAGCTTAAAAGACTGAGACCGTGAGAAAGGTGAACGTATCGAGATTTTTGAAGTGGGAATTCTATGGAAAAAATTTCAATTTTTATTGACTCTTAACTCTATATTCTTAGATATTATCCTTCGGGTCAGAGTAGAATATCCATAGTTCTTACCTAGGGACTCCTCGTACGGAGTCTCACCTATAATTACCTTGTATCTACCTACGGGTTACCATTTCCGTATATAAGATGAAAATTAGTCTAAGTTATAGTACTTTTATAAGAGATGAGGGGGTGTCAGGTTTCTGTATCGACTAAAGTAGATTTATTTTATACACGGAACACGACACGATTCGACGAAGTCAACACAGACTCAGAAACAATGGATACCTGACATCGGGCGGTCCGAGGAGACAGGTACCCTAACAGGTCCGTTCTTACAACCTCACCCAACGGTACGGGAGGAGGTCCATTTTGTGATAGAAAAAAACGTGAATGGGAGAAATTTTTTTTTTTTTTTATGGGTTTGTAGTCCGGTGCTCCCTAGAATCAAGGGGTTTGTCCCTAACTTGGATGTGGGCGACGTCATTTTCACATCTAAAGACTGGTGGTCTGACGGTTCCTTCAGGGGATTTATGTGTAATAGTCTACCCATATGTACTCATTTCTCGCTAAAGTCGACAGGTTCACAAGGGTCTCCGAGATAGGACGATATTCGTCTAGGTCCAGGGACACTATAACGTGACTTTTGACCAAATAGAAGATCTTCTTTGTTGCTCTCTCGTCTCTCCCCTCTTTGCCTCTTGAACGAGGGTATCTGACTATCCTTCTGGACGAACTAAAATATCTTCTAGATCGTTTTTGGACCGGTACTTTAGAATATAAAAATTGGTTTATATTTATGTAAGAGGTTCACATGGTGAATTACCAAAAATAGAACCTCGGTTTTAAAGGTTGTCTTCAGACTAAGGTGACTAACCAGATATGTACTGGAAGTGGGTAACTGGTTTTAAGAGACTTAAAGTATAAAGAGTAAAGATTTCCTATACGTTTTCTTACGAAAACGGTAATCGGGAATAACAAACTTACTTTAATTTACTATATATTCCATTGTGTTACAGTCCGTATGTCACTTAAGTGTCTTTTACAATTTAAGAAAGGAAACCCAAACTTTGTAGGTTCCTGAACTTCTTTATCTTCCCTTAGAGGTATCGACCTCTTAGGTTGACTGTCGTACCACCTGAACTCTATGCACGTACGATTCATGAAGTCCACACAGACTAAGAAACGTTGGGATAACTGGAATCGGACGGTCCGAGGAGACGGGTACCCTAAGAGGTCCGTTCTTATGACCTCACCCAACGGGAAAGGAGGAGGTCCCCTTAGAAGGGTTGGGTCCCTAGCTTGGTCGTAAAAAAACACAGGACGTAACCGTCCACCCAATAAATGGTGACGTGGTGGACCCTTCGGTCCTATACTCTACCCCCAAAACCTTTACACTTTAGTACTGTGATATTCATACCTGTTAAGGACACTCTCTCCTTTACGATGACTTCATCATAGTGTCCCTCGATTGTTCGGACTTAACGTTTTCCAGGTTTTATGGTTGTACGTGTCCTTTCGTACACTCTTTCCTCTTTGTGTTTTGTCTACGTGTCGGTGGGGTGTCCTACGACACACCCCCTGGCTTGGTGTCGTTTGACTATGAGACCCTTTATGATGTTCGCCGGTCGTTTCCAACACTTCGCAACAGACCCCATCCGTCCACTTATTATCTGTAGGACGAGCCTACCCTACTCTACTACAATTGGATCCTCCCGCGTGACCGTCTGGATCTCGACCTGGTGCCCAATGTCGTCACCGTTCTCCCGACCACCGTCCTCAGCACTCTACGACTCAGACTCACGGACAGTGGACCGAGGGTTCCCTTACAGTACGTCGGGTCCACCTCACGATTTCACTCTTCCCGGCTCCGTCTTGCCAGTGACAAAGAATCAGACCACTCCTCACCCAGGGACACTGAAGGGAGCCACCTTTAGAGATCCGGTGAGGGCGGAGGTCGTCCGGTCACCATCTCGGAGCTGTCATCGACTGAACCCACAATTCTTCTAACGGTGCTGATGGTACAACCCTTCTCTACCTTTCTCCCGGTCCTATTTAGGTCCTCTAGTCAATCCTAAGATAATATTGTAAAGTTTAACTTTTACCACCATCCCTGGAGGGTTCGTCTCTATAGTGGAAAGACGGTTCGTAGGTAGATCAGTTTCGATACCGAAAAGTTCACCAGTACATGCCTTTATCTCAACCTGGTATTTCTTCCGACTCTCGGTTTCTTGACTACGAAAACTTAACACCACGACCTCTTCTGAGAACTCTCAGCCGACCTGTCGTTCCTCTAGTTTGGACAGTTAGGATTTCCTTTACTTGGGACTTATAGGTAACTTTCCTGTCTACGACTTCGACTGCGAGGTCATGAAACCGGCGAACTACGTTTTCTCGGTTAAGTGACCTTTTCTGGGACTACGATCCTTTCTAACTTCCGTTTTCTTCTTCTCCCGTCGTCTCCTACTTTACCAATCTACCGTAGTGACTGAGTTACCTAGACTTTAACTCTTTTCAGGTCCTTTATCACTTCCTGTCTCCTTTGACCATACGACGTTAGGTACCCCGGTGTTTCTCAGCCTGTACTGTATCGTTGACTCGTCGTCGTTGGTTGCCTGAAGGAACCACCGGATCACTAACTCTGAAGTGGAGAGTTCCGTCTCCCACTCCCAAGGTAGGGACCCCCTCTAAAGTAGAGAGTTCCGTCTCTACTCCCAAGTTAGGGACCGGACCAACCCGTCGATTCCAAGGTGTACGGACCCTGGTTCTTCGAATTTTGTCTTCGTTGTAACATTGTTTAAGTTATCTCTGAAGAATTTTTACCGCTATCTAACCTGGTCCGCCAACCGTCATCTGTTATTCTTCATTTCCGAGGGCCTATATAAAAATATAAAATCATACTTTTTAAAGTTTGTATTTGTTTTTACCGTGGTTGTGTTTTTGTCTCACTCCTGAACAGTCTTTTAAGTCGGGTACCGTATAGAACCAAAAAAATAAGCGTCAGTAACAGGAGAGGAGGGTGACTTAATCGTTCTTCGTTTATGGTTAGGTATTTATTAAGTCGACAATAGAGATTTCGAATCTAACGACAATTTTTATATTGCTGTAAGGGTAAAAATGTAGACTTTTTGAATTGTTATTAAGGAATCATCATAGTTTATAGATTAGCCACTAGTTTAAATGAGATAGTAGAGTATTAAAAACGAAAATCTTAAAGGAAAATTTTTAGGTACAAGTTTATTCCGTTACGTAACGTCAAGAAACTGCAGAGGATACCAAAATATTAGATGTCTAAAGGGCAAGAAAAAATATGAGAGAAATTTACATAAGAACTTCTTTGATCTACAACCATGACATCCAAAGGGGTGTGAGGTCCAAAACGACTTACGTAGGATACCCTACAAATAAACAAGGAATCTACAGAGTATTTGACCGTTAATCTAAATCTAAGAATAAGTCTAACGACAATAACCAAAAGTTCCTCTGAAGTAGCTACCACTACATATGAAAGTGACCCTCCGTGGCTCACAGACTGAAATGTAGTCTTCGTGACGTAACTCGGTGATAAAGTAAGTCCGAAAGTTTGATCCTCACCACGTTATAGTACGAAAAATACGAGTAAAAGAAATTTTAAGATTTGTTCTTGTAAAAAGTATAGTTTAGAAACTAAATGAACTCCATATTAAATTTTTGTTTTACGTCTACCTACAAATAGACGAAATAAAACAGTCAAAAGTCTTATTACTCAACAAAAGGATCGTAGGAGGGGTTTATACTAAAAAACAAAAACACAGTAATATTTGAGTACCTAAATTTTATAAACCATGTCACATTGTGTAATAGTATTAATAAGAAAAATTTATTTCATAAAAATCTATTAACATTTAAGTGTACGTTAACATTCTTTATTATGTCTCTCGAGGGTTACTATTGTCGAACACATTGATATCATTGTAAAGAGTCAGTCTTGTGACTGTAACTATGTCAGTTCTATGTCTTGTAAAGGTAGGGGTGTTCCTAGGGGGTACAACCCGAAAATATCGGTGTGAGTGGAGGGAGAGTGAGGGTGAGGGAGAGTATTGGGACTGTCGATTAGACGATTATACATTGTATATTTTCTCGTCTAATATATGTGTGTGTATGTGTGTATATATATAAAAAAATAGTTACTATATATATTTGAAATAGTTATTATAACGATAATTGAAGTTAAGTTCGGAGTACTCCTTGAGGAAATTTTTCCCTTAGTCTGAGATACATTTGTAACGCTAACCGAAAAGAATGAATCGTATTAAGAGACCTTTAAGTGGGTCCAAAATCACAGATAGTTATCGGGTAAGGAAAAATAAGTACTCATTATAGAGTACCATACCTACATAGTCTTGACTAAATTTGTAGGTGGAAAGTTTCTCGTAGGCTCAAAAAAGATTAAAGTCCTATAATAACTATCTCGAAGATATTTGTAAGTAAATGTCCTAAAACACACTGTACTTGAGAGTAGAGAGTCTCTATTGACAGGTCCTCATATTGACGACGAAACACACCATCGACATTCGATAAAAAAAGCTTCACTCAAAAAACAAAAAACCAAAAAAAAAAATCATGGTGACCATTATTTGTCCATTAGTCCAAAGAGATGTAGGAGTTGTCGTAAACGACAACAATGATAGAAACTAAAGTCGGTAAATCGAGACATACACGACCAGGGAGTAACACCACAATTATACGGAAAGGGACTCCCCTACCGATTACCATAACTTCCAGTGAAATACACGACTAAAAAAGTAGTCATAAAGAATGACTCTCCTTTTAGAGAAATACAGAAAACAGGTAAAAAAATGTAACTTAACAAACGAAAATGAGGACAACTCAAAATTCTAGAGAAATATATATATGATCTCTCATCAGAAAGTAACGTATACACCAAATGTTTATAGAAGAGAGTCACACATGTACGTACGATTCGGTGGAATCAGTACATGCTTAGACACGGTGCGGTACCTGACCTCGGACGGTCCAAGGAGACAGGTACCCTCAGAGGTCCGCTCTCATGACCTCACCCCACGGTAAAGGAGGAGGTCCCCTAGAAGGACTGGGCTCCTAGTCTGGATACAGAGTGTGGAGGGAGTGACCGTCCGTCCAAGAAATGGCGATCGTGGTGGACCTTTCGTGGGAGTCAGACATCAAAAAAGAAATAAGAAAATTGTTCCGGAAAGACTCTCAGTTTCAAAATTAAAATACTTCAAGTTAGATGGTTTGAGAGGAAAATAAGTAGTACAAAAACCACAACTCAGATTCATAAAAAACGGATCAAGGGTTTCTAACATAAGATAAAAAAAAATTCAAAACGTAAAATGTAAATTTAGGTACTAGGTGAAGTTCAATTAAAAACATATTTTAGATGTCATATTCAACTCAAAAAAACAAAATGGACGTCTACAGATTTAAAAGGACCGTGGTACACTACTTTTTGATAGAATGGTAGTACCATAATGAAAATTTGTAACAGTTTTTAGTTAACCCTTAAAGACACAGTACATAAAGATGTAAACAAAAACCAAAATTCGAGTTGTAAAATGATATACTCATTTTGACATAGACAAAATTTTACATAGTGTAATAATTTACACTATAATAATGATCATTATGATAACGACTTCCGTTAAATTCTAGCCCCCCTATCCAACGTCGTAAATAAAACGTAAAATTTACATCGTGTGTTTAATAAACAAAATAAACAAATGAAATAAAATAAAAAACCGGTACACCGAATACTCCGGAATTAAGAGACGGGTTCCTAGCTTGGGTACTGGATAAAAATCTTCGTACAAAATTTCTGACCTGGTGGTCTTTTCAAGAGTTTAATAAACAAAATTTCAGTAAACTATATTAGAATCAGACGTATCAATACAGTTTTTACGATATTGTACTATATGAAATTACAAGTAATCAAAATAAATCGAAAACTTAGAGTTTCTAACGAAATAAAAGTAAAAGTAAAACAAAATAAAATATTAGTACATCGTACAATAGATCAAGACTATAGTTCATATGTCTTATTCCTCATAAGTCTTTACGTATGAAAAATAAAGAGAAGTGAGGTCGGACAAGTAAGGGATAGGGTGACTAAACTCCATTACTAAAATAGTATACTTTTTACATAGTATATGTTGTCGTAGATAAAGACCTGACAGACAAGAGAGGATAACCAAAAACACCGAAAAGTACGTGGTTAGGAGAAACGAAAACAACATCTTCGGTACACAAGAGTATGTAAGAACCCGATGAACAAAGACAAGAAGAAAAAGTCTTCTTGAACGACCCGAACAGACAAAACGGTTCTTTTAAACATTAGTGCACCAGTCTGAAAACTTTATTTAGACTACTAGAAAGGTTCTCATAGTATCATTCAAATGTTAAATCTCATACCTATATAAAAGTTTTTCTGGGACTTCGCTTCTTTTTAACTTCCGTTTTCCTCTTTCCCCGTCGTCTCCTACTCTAGTTACCGAGTTCCCTGTACTTAGACCCGTTTGAGGTTCTCTATCACTCTCTGTCCCGTCGGACCCCACGAAGTCAGGTGTCCCAACGTTTCTCAGTCTCCGTTGAATTGTTGGTTTGTTGTTGTTGTTTGTATAAAACTTCTACAGTGGTTTTAAAAAAAAAAAGTCTCTCTGAGCTTCACCCCATATCCTCTGTTCTTCTCTGTTCCTTTTAGGGTTCCACAAACCGAGTTCTTTTACAATCTTTTCATCGGTAGTTCACTACATCTCCGTTTGCCTCGTCGTCGTCCTACTCCCTAGTACACGAAGTACAGTCTAATCCCAAACTCTCCGGACAGTCCACAGATTAGTCTTTGCGGTTCCTCCACCCACCTTTGTCCTCAGAGTTTAAGTTCCATATTCATTGTGCCAACGTCTACATTTAACCCCTCAAGGAGAGTTTCCCAAGGATAAATTTTGACACATCTCACGACTATAACGGTTCCATTCCTCAAGAAGTCTCTCTGGACTAGGTCCGGTTTCCCTCTTAATTCTGTAGGAACAAGGAACCTTTCGTTTCATTGACACTTTGTATTGTTCCTCAGACCTTCTTAAGACTTAGTTACGACTCTGGTAACAACCTAATTTTGGAACCACATCTCTCCCTCCTCATATGGTCAGGTTTTTTAGTCCTAACTCTTCTTTTGTGGTCTCTATCTAACTCAATCTTAACGGTTCAGACTCGCTCCGAGTGTTTCCCTCGTCCAGTCCTGATGTACCCATTCCCTATACGTCTATATCCGTCACAAAATACGAGCGGTTTAGAGAACTTCCTCTCTACAGGAATCCTCCGTCACAGAACCGTTCGGGACGGAGGAGGTCACGGATGGTTCGATAAAAGGACACCCAAGAAACAACGTTTTTTGTCAATGTTAAAAACCGAGAGAATTACTGTCCCTCCTAGATAACCTTTATGTTCCACAACGTGTTTTGTCTCCTATCTCTTCACTTTTCATCGTTCTCTGTACACTGGAATCTCCCAGTCATCCGTCCTTACTTTTGTAAACTCAACCTCCTCCTTGGTAAACCATTCCTGTGAGAGGTTTGAGAACTCTGTTAAGGTCGGTGGGTCCCTTTAGGGGTGCCGATGAATCTTACGTACGTAGGAAGTAGGAACACTTATAGTGAAGGAGGTTTTAGTCTCAGGACTGTCTTTCCACACTACCCGGTTCAGGTTCAGTACGTGGAGATAGGACCGACGTCGTGTCACGACTCTGTTTTCTCGAGAAAGGAAACCGAGGGTAGGACCCTCTCCAGAATATCGTTAGGTGGTTGTCACACACATTACCACACATATAGACACGCATAGAGACAGTGAAGTCAGGACAGATTGAGACGTTGGAATACCTGACATCGGACGGTCCGAGGAGGTCCGTTCTTGTGGCCTCACCCAACGATGCGCCCCGACGGAGGAGGTCCTCTAGAAGGGTTGGGCCCTAGTTTGGGTACAGAGAATACAGAGGACGTAACCGTCCGTCCGAGAAATGGTGATTGTCGTGGACCCTTCGGGGGTCCATGTCACCATCCTAAGATGTTTTCCTTCTTTCTTAACTTTTGACTTGTCTGTTTTTACTTTACCGTTTTGCAGGTTATGTGTACGACTTTCTTAAACATCTGCACTACCGGTACACACCCTGTCGACAGACCCTCGGTCACCTCTTCCGTCTGTCGTTAACTTGGGATTAAAAAGGTTTCGTCGTTTTGTGCTAAGACCTTTGAAGATCGAGTATCTGAACCTTTAGGGTCATCGGTCCTTAATCTCACTCAACTCCTTAGTCGGGACCCTAAAGAAACCTTCCTTACTACGATTTCGACTTTGAGGTCATGAAACCGGTGGAGTACGCTTCTCAACTCAGTAACCTTTTCTGAGACTACGACCCTCCCTAACCCCCGTCCTCCTCTTCCCCTGCTGTCTCCTACTCTACCGACCTACCGTAGTGACTGAGCTACCTGTACTCAGACTCACTTGAGACCCTCAACCACAACCTGTCCCTCTGGACCGCACGACACTAAGTACCCCAGCCTTTGTCAGCCTGTGCTGACTCACTGACTTGACTTGACTCCTTAGTTCCGACCTGTCCTGGTTTCCACCTTCACTCAACCAGTCCGTAATAAGTCTCTCTCGAATAATTTGTCGACTAGTCAAGGTGTATTTTGTAACATTATGTATTTTAGATTGCGAAAGTTGAGATCCTAACATTAAGTTCTTCTAGAAGTTTCGAACCCTGAGACGAGTCTTACATGATCTTATTTACCCTGTTTCCCTTGACCCTGTTTACTCTTGCAAACGTACATCCAAGGTTTGTGATTAACGAGAGAATCTTCTACATTATCGGATCTGAGTCTTTAGAGTATCGTATTCCTTGAACTTTGTAGTCGAGTAAGTCAACGGAGTCAACTGTTCCTACAATTGAACTTTAGATCATTTTCCATCCTTGAACTGGTGCTTAAGTGTCGGTTTCTCGTGACCTCAGTCTTAATTGTAAGTTTAGAGTACTCCTTGAGGAAATTTTATGCAATATTAACGGGACACACGCACGCACGACTCAACGAAGTCAGCATAGGATCTCACGGAGATTAAACCGTAGGTAACGATTCTTTTATTAAACTACTTCGAATCCTTCGTACACAAAGTATCCACGGTGATTGTAATACGTCGACGATTTTTATGACTGTGTCTAAATCAGACCTAATTTTCTCCGTGTTACAGGTCCCGCCCTTTTATTTACTGTATTCGTAAAAGACGGGTCCAATCAGTGGGAATCTCTTAGCACGAACGGATTAAAAAGAAAAAAAAAAAATTGGTAACCGTAGTTGGAGAAACAGACAGAGAGAGAAAATAAAAGAAAATAAACCGAAATAGTCCAGAATCAACGTGGTACGTCTAGAAAGTAAAGTCGCACGCCCGACGAAAGATCAGTGTCGTGATTCCAAGTCGACGGAGTGTTGTACACCTTACAATCGAGGGACTGGTCCTTAGCTTGACACAGGGGACGTAACCTTCGACTTAAGAATTGGGGACCTGGTACCCCCTTCGAGGGCACGACTAAGACTGTTAGTGTAAATACCTCTTGAGACCTATTGGCCTCCCTTAGATTTGTCACTTACCGTTTCCAAGACATTGTACTGACGTCATTTCCAAAGTTACTCTTTTTTTCATCGATTGTTCCCGTCTTTACCATCGACGAAAGTCCTCGAGAAGACTCTTCCTTCTCCCAAAAAAACAAAAACAAAAACAAAAACAAAAACAAAAAGACTCAACGGGGTACCGTCTTTAAACGATGACCCATCTTCGTTGTCTCTTGTAAACACGGTAAGGTTCTGGGACCCTCGGGGAAGACCATGTATTCGTGTTAAAGTAGATAAATTGGGAAGTCGATCCCTCCGTCGTCGTTCAGTGTTCTACAGAGAAAGTTTAGGATTGAGAAACTCTACGATAATGAAAGGATACCGTCTATAATGAAAAAAAAGAGATAGTTTATTCCAGAAACTTTAATTCGAGTAATATTACAAAGTCTCTTCTCTCTGGGACAGAATATGGGAGACACCAGGGTGTCACGGATCTCGTTATTTGTTTTATGTCTTTTTGACAGGTTAGTTATACTCGACCGACTATAAGAAACTATAAGAAAAGACAGGGAGGAGGACGGTGTTAGTAGCTAGGACTAGGTGAATGACGTCTCGCAGGTTCTCTTTTGTGTCACTGTGTGTGTGCGTACCCGTAGAACTTCCTTTACCTTCTTCCTAACTTTCCGCCCAAAATTTAACATGAACGAACGTGTCTCAATTTGTGTGTCACTTACTTTGATTCCTGTATACGACCAAAGTACGGAAACATATGTTCTAGTGTGTGTCGTTTCGAACCGTAGTAAGGGTATAAATAGAGAAAAGAGACGGGAAATCAAAAAGATCTCGGTAAGAGAAAATTGCAACTCTTCGTACGATAATGTCATTCTACTTTTCCTCACGTCAACCTCCCGACCCTCGTCTCACTGACCCCCGTGTAGACATCGTCTTGTGACCGAGGCTACAACTCCGATCAGGACTGAGACAGAGAACGTGATAACACACAGACCGTTTCACTGAAATTACGACTCTGAGCTAAGAGAGCTGAGTCTGTGCTGTCACGTATGTTCAACAGTACACCTAATCGTGCGTCAAACCGTTTAGTGTCTGTGTGTAATTTTAATCAGGGGAACGTAAACAGAGACTTTGAGAAGGTTGAGACTTCGTAAGGTACTTTATAGTTTCCGGAAACGAGACGTCCTTAAAAGAGAAGGTCATGGCGAACCCTTCAGTGATGGAGTCGGTTCTTATCTTTAACACACAATTAAGTGAACGGTTGTGACAAGTTACCCACCCATTACTAACGGGTCTCGTGAGAAGATTCACAAGGATTTAATACGATCAGAGAAGACCTTCCTTGTTCTCTGCCCCTATGAATATCATCTATGGTCTTGCCTTCCCCCGTTGTTCCTACGGAACATAGAATATCGGGACGGATGTCGTAATTGCTGGTTCCGTTACTTACTAATTTTTTCTTACCTAGTCTTTAGACTTAGACGGAAGACAAATTAAGTGAATTTACTCAATCCAGAGTCAAAAGTATTGACATTTGACTAACCTTAATTTTTCCTACTACTACCACTTCTACTACCGGGGACGGGACAGAGACTCTGGAACTCTTCCTACTACCTTCTCACAAACCTTTCAACTTACAGTACCTGGTTACGGTCAGTATCCGTAGGTAGTTCATGAAAGATTCGATCTGCCAATTTCTTCCCGAGTCTACTCTCCTGGACCCATCGGTTCATATAAACGGGGAAGACTTAGACGTACTTTCGTTGGATAACGTTTTTGCGACGAAATTGGACCACTAAACTCCTTAACGATGTTTCATTTTAGTTCCTGTAACGGTTGTCTTTACATAGTGACAACTTAATTACCCGATGACAAGCTAAGAAGAGACAAGAGGGTTCCACCCCTCGACCGTACACTCACGACTTCGAAGACCTTGGTAAATAGTAGAGTTCTCTGTAAAAAAAAAAAAAAAAATGGAACGGTTCTCTTAGTTTGTCTGGACCCACCGTCCAGAACGAAAATTCCTTTCTGATTTTCTCTTCCTTTCGATGAAGACTATTTACCACCATTTCCCAGATAATAAGTTTAATAAAGTATACGTGATTCAAGGTTGTTGTGTACGTCGTGGTTCGACACCCCTAACTCTTCCACTTATTATAAACGATATCTGTTCCGGGGCTCTCTAAAATAAACTTCCACACAACTCCCGTAGAAACCACTTCTTCCATCCTCCTTCGTATCGAAACTGACTTACCGGAGGACTCTCGTAAAACGTCCTTCTAAACGGGTGTTCTTCTGTCAGCCAGACCTCTCCCTGGGTCCACTCTCTGACCTATACTCACACTTGTACACGTAGGCACACGTTCACGTACACGACACCACCCTTGGACCCTCTGTCTTATCTATCATCCTCCAGCGCTCACTCTTTACCCTCTGGGTCTATTCTGGGGTCTCTCCGACTAAGTTCAGAATGTTCGATGAGTGGTCTCTTGTCGTCCTGTCTCGTTATCCGTTCGTATGTTTCAGTGAGTCGGTCAATGTAGTGGGAATTATTGACTAAGTACCCCAAAGAATATAAATAAATAACAGAACCGACGTAGTCCAAAATCAACACTACGAACCCTAGAAGACGACGCTACACGCCCGAGTCAGAGGGGTCCCGTGCACCCTAGAATCAAAGTGTTGGTCCCTACCTTGGACACAGAGGACTCGACGTTTCGTCTAAGAGATGGGGGTTTGGTGGTTACTTCAGGGACTAGATACTACACTACCTTACAGAAGACAATAATCAATGTTATTTACGGTCAAGATGACATGAATTTGTCACTTCAGAGAACTGAAGGGACACATACACGTAACACGATATTATGAGTTCGAGGAACCCCAGGAACCTCTTAGTGACAAACAGAGAATCTGGGTGAGGAGAAAAAGAAAGGTAGTAGGTGGTTCAGTGTGAAACGAAAAAGGAAGTGTCAAAAAGTCTGCCAGAGAGACACGTGACTTCACACTTTGAACGGACTTCTTACGAACCCGGGAACTGTCCGAAGACCCTTTATTAGACCTTCAAGAACCTTACAGGACGGACTATTCTGACAGAAACAAATAGACTCTTTGAACCCGGTACGGTTTATCAGACACGATCGGTACACTAAATACCACTCCTGGAACCCAGTACACAGTGGTAGATAGTAACGACCCTCTTCGTCCGGTGGCAGACGTGCTGGCGTGATCCTGTCGCGTCAACCTTCAGGACGTTCCGTAGAGAGGACCTGGGAGAGGATACGAGGAAAAAAGACGACGACTCCAATTAGACGTAGCAAAACTTTGTCCTCCTTTACACCCTTTACGTGTTGGAAATTTTCTTACTGTATCGAGCCCCGGTACTGTATTTGAGTAATCTTGGTTTACCTGGGTTCTACCATCTACTCAGTTGGGGATGTTGAACTCGGGGAACATTGTCGAGAAGAACGATTTACTGTGTCGGTGACCACGGTTCTGTCAAGGCTCCGTATGGTATTTTCAGTCTCAACCGTCACCTGGTTAAGGACCTTTTGGGGTGAGGAAGGGGTTTAATCGACCTTATGAGGAAGGTGAGTAACGATTCAACGAAGTCAGCAGAGGTCGAGAAACACTGGGGTATCTGACATCGGGTGGTCCGAGGAGACAGGTACTTTAAGAGGTCCGTTCTTATAACCTCACTCAACGGTAAGGGAAGAGGTCCCCTAGACCTCCCTAGGTCTAGTTTGGGTCCAATGTTGAGTCCCTAGTCTAGTTTGGGTCCAATGTTGAGTCCCTAGTCTAGTTTGGGTCCAATGTAGAGTCCTTAGTCTAGTTTGGGTCCAATGTAGAGAATACAGACAAAGAAACCGTCCTCACAAGAAATGGTGATCACGGGGGACCCTTCGGATACTTTAATCGTCCGAGATATTTTTGACTTTTGGGGTGTGGGACCCCGACGAGAACGGAAGACCCTACCGGGTATGACACACACCTCACACAAAGAGGGATTTTTTTACGTGAAGAATGGATAGTTAAACAGAGAGTCACTTAAGAAAGACGTTACTCTGTAGTTCTTGAACTCTGCCCCACACACTAGAGTCAACTTCTAGTACCCAAGTTCAGGGTTAGACTCAATGCACAAAGTGAAAGTGCCAGCAGTTGGCACTGGTTCTTGTCTTACCGAAACTGCCGAAGACACTCGTCGAGTTCACTTAGTCTCTCGGACTTCCACCCGAGCCCTTGGAGGGTTTGATGCGAGCGAGAAGGGAAGGGAAACAAACGGTCGGTCCACCATTGTCGAGTAATGTGGGTACTCGTTCTGACCGATGGAGTAAACGTCCCAGGTGACGTCCTACTTTTCCTCCCTGTGAAGTAAGTTTTTAGTTCTTAAAGATCTGACACTATCGTCTCGTAATTTGGTTCCCACCTCGGTAGACACGTGTCCCGGTCACTCTGATTTGCCCTACATGTGGACACCTCCGCCAAGACGGGTCTCCGAGGAGTCGGTAGACAGACAGAGGACCGGACAAGGAATGAGAGGTTTCTTATGGTGTCTAAAGTACGAGTTCATTCGGAACTACTTGAGAGGACGCACGACGGTAAATGTTACACGGTCCTTAACACGCAACAGAATAAATTGGGAAAATTCTGGTGACTTACCATTTAGAATGTTACGAGTAAAATGTCCACTCCTCGGACTCCGAATATTTACAATTCATTAAACAGGTTTCGGAGTCGACTACACCGTCTCGAATCTAATTTTGAGTACTGAGAGACTAGAGTTGTAGACCTAAGTGTCAGTGACACTAAAAAAAAATTAACCCTGAATCAACGGAATGTTACAGTACAACCAAAGACGATATGTTTCTTCACTTAGTCGATATACATATATAGACGAGGGAAAACCCGTACGGAGAATATGGGGTAGGGTGGGGAGATCAGTAGCATTTCGTGACTCGACTCGAGGGATACGATACGTCGTACAAGAGTGGTCGATAGACAAAGTGCGTGTCGTCACATGTATACAATTAGGGTTAGAGGGTTAAGTTGGGTGGGGTGAGGTGTTGGGGACACAAGTCTACAGACAAGGGACGTAGACGCAGAGATAAGAACGGGACGTCTATCGAAGTTGACATGGTAAAGGGATCTAAGGTCTCTGTACGTGTGCAATTATGGACCATAAACAAAAAGACTGACTGAAGTGAGGTCTGTCTGAAATCCGGGTAGGCGTAGAGATGTTTACTGGGTTAAGGTAAGGATAAATACCGACTGATTATAAGGTGACATATGTATTTGGTGAAGGTGAAGTAGGCTACGAGAGACCCACCTGTAGATCCAACGAAGGTACAGGACCGATACCATTTATGACGACGTTATTTGTGACCCGACGTACCCAGTGACATGAGAAACTCGAATGTACTCCAAGGGTGAGTGAAGGTTTGAATGTTTATTGCTCAAGTAACTTAAGGTTCTTTGACCGAAACTCTCATCCGTTCTCAAACTGTGCATCGTCTAGTAATTTATAAACACTTACTGAGTCACGGTTTGACTTTTCAGAAAAGTCACTCTTAACTTTAGATCTCTTTAAACAATGTAGTCCCCCAATTTCCCGAAGACTCAAGATAGGTATACAGTATCTCACTAAGAGACTTTATTGTGACGACCTTTCTATTTATACCAGGTCCTATTTTGACATAGACCCTGTTTCCCTTTTCTGTGGTCAGGATCTTATATTCTGATAATATGTCTTTATCATTCTGATATAAGACAAACTATTTGTCTTACCTTTCTTTACTGTTATACGTATTTATATATGTATACATATGTATACACCATATATATATAAATATATATATCCAAAGGGACCACCGAGTTCTCCATATCTTAGGTGGACGTTATTAGGTCCTAAATATCTTCTTCACCCAACCCTTCCAGGGGATCTCCTCCTTTACCTTTGGGTGAGGTCATAAGAACGGACCCTTTAGGGTACCTATCTCCTCAGACCACTCGATCTCTGGTATCATAGAGTTTCTCAGTTTGTGTCGACTTCGTTGAATCCCCTATGTGTGTGTGTGTGTGTGTGTGTGTGTGTGCACAGTAGTATATATAGTATATATAATAATAAAATATTATATATATAAGTCAGCTCAAGTCAAGTCAGTCAGCACAGAGACTGAGAAACTCTGGGGTTCTTAACGTCGTACGGTCCGGAGGGACAGGTA
Organism: Capra ibex; assembly: GCA_006410555.1. Taxonomy (NCBI): domain Eukaryota; kingdom Metazoa; phylum Chordata; class Mammalia; order Artiodactyla; family Bovidae; genus Capra; species Capra ibex. The sequence continues at coordinate 17,823,166 of SJYO01014747.1, forward strand.
GTGGTTGAGGGCCTCAAGTGAGTTTAAGTACAGGTAACTCTGCCACTACGGTAGGTCGGTAGAGTAGGAGACAGCAGGGAAAGAGGAGGACGGGGGTTAGGGAGGGTCGTAGTCTCAGAAAAGGTTAGTCAGTTGAGAAGCGTACTCCACCGGTTTCATAACCTCAAAGTCGAAATCGTAGTCAGAAAGGTTTCTTGTGGGTCCTGACTAGAGGAAAAAAAAAAAAAAAAAAAAAATTCTAAATTTTACAAAATAAAAAATAAATAAAAAGAAAAATTTAAAATTTTAGAAATTAAGAATGAACGTAAGGTTACCTGACCAACCTAGAGGAACGTCAGGTTCCCTGAGAGTTCTCAGAAGAGATTGTGGTGTCAAGTTTTCGTAGTTAAGAAACCGTGAGTCGAAAGAAGTGTCAGGTTGAGAGTGTAGGTGTGTGCTGGTGACCTTTTTGGTATCGGAACTGATCTACCTGGAAACAACCGTTTCATTAGAGAGACGAAAACTTATACGATAGATTCAACCAGTATTGAACGGAAGGTTCCTCATTTGCAGAAAATTAAAGTACCGAAGTCAGTGGTAGACGTCACTAAAACCTCGGGGTTTTTTATTTCAGACTGTGACAAAGGTGACAAAGGGGTAGATAAAGGGTACTTCACTACCCTGGTCTACGGTACTAGAAACAAAAGACTTACAACTCGAAATTTGGTTTAAAAAGTGAGAGGTGGAAGTGAAAGTAGTTCTCCGAAAAATCAAGGAGAAGTGAAAGACGGTATTCCCACCACAGTAGACGTATAGACTCCAATAACTACAAAGAGGACCGTTAGAACTAAGGTCGAACACGAAGAAGGTCGGGTCGCAAAGAGTACTACATGAGACGTACAATTTATTCATCCCACTGTTATATGCCGGAACTGTATGAGAAAAAAGATAAACCTTGGTCAGTCAATAAGGTACAGGTCAAGATTGACAACGAAGGACTGGACGTATATTCAAAGAGTTCTCCGTCCAGTCCACCAGACCATAAGGGTAGAGAAGGTCTTAAAAGGTGTCAAATAACACTAGGTATATCAGTTTCCGGAACCACATCAGTTAGTTCGTCTTTATCTACAAAAAGACCATGAGAGAATTAAAAAGGTACTAGGTCGCCTACAACCGTTAAACTAGAGACCAAGGAGACGGAAAAGATTTTGGTCGGACTTGTAGACCTTAAAGTACCAAGTGCATAACGACTTCGACCGAACCTCTTAAAACTCGTAATGAAATGATCGTACACTCTACTCACGTTAACACACCATCAAACTCGTAAGAAACCGTAACAGAAAAAACCCCTAACCTTACTTGTGACTGGAAAAGGTCCGGACACCGGTGACGACTCAAAAGGTTTAAACGACCATATAACTCACGTCGTGAAAGTGTCGTAGTAGAAAGTTCTAAACTTTATCGAACTGATCTTAAGGTAGTGGAAGTGATCGAAACACATATACTACGAAAGATTTCGGGTGAACTCAAGTGTAAGGTCCTACAAAAGATTCCGGGTAAACTGAAGTGTAAGGTCCTAAGGAATAGATTGAGTCACTTTGATTCGGTAATATATATAATTACCATATATAATGATACTTGTCTATGTTGTCTGGTCCACCGAATTTGGTGCCTTTAAATAAAAGAGTGAGGTGACCTCCGACCTTCAGGTTCTAGTTCTACGGTTCCCCATCCAGGAAGACTCCGGAAAGTGTGTCTGAACATTTACCAGTGGAATGGTGACCCAGGAGTCAGAAAGGAGGTACGTACAGATGAGGACCGTAGAGGATCACAGGTTTACAGGAGAAGAATATTACTGTGTCCAGGTCGACCTAATTCCGGACGGGATACTGGTGTAAGTACGAAGAGTCGTCCTTTCGATACTGTTTGGATCTGTCACACAACTTTTCGTTTCCGTAGGAAACGACTGTTTTCAGTATATCAGTCCGAGACCAGGAAGGTGATCAGTCCCTACCAACACTCTCACCCACTATTTCTTCCGTTTCACGGCTTCTTGACTACTAAAGTTTGACACCACGACCTCTTCTGAGAACTCTCAGGGAACCTGACGTCACTCTAGTTTGGTCAGTTAGAATTTCCATTAATTGGGAAATAAGTAGTTTTCCTGACTACGACTTCGACTTCGAGGTTATGAAACTGATGGATTGCACTTGTCGGTTGAGTCACCTTTTCTGGGACTACGACCCTTTCTATCTTCCGTCTTCCTCTTCTCCCGCGGTCCTACTCTAGCGACCTACCGTAGTGGTTTCGTTATCTATGCTTGGAGTCGTTTGAGACCCTCTACCACTCCCCGTCCCTCCAGACCGTACGACGTCAGGTATCCCAGCTCTTCTCGTCCTGTGCTGAGCCACTGACTTGTTGTTGTACTAGCATAAAATTGAACTAGTGGAGAAACTTCCGGGACGGGAGTGTATGTCAGTGGAAGACTCCCGGACTGAGAGTCCGAAGTCATATATGTGATCCCTAAACTCTCCTGTGTTAAGTGGGGTATTGTTATTTGGACATCTGGAAAGCTTTGTAAGAGGATTGGAGTGTCATTAAGACACTTCGTTTATAAAAATTATAAGTTTAAAATACCAAATCTTTTTACTTCAACTTCTCTAATTTATTAGACGGGGTCCGGACCGTCGATCTTCATTATCTGGGTTTGAGTTTGGGTGTTAAAGACTGAACTGTAGTTTACGTGAAAGATGAAGTCATCTGGTGTCCTTCTTTTCTTTGTGTTGTCACTTTATAACCCTCCTTCTTTTGTCTCTACTCTTGACAGTTTCTCTAACATTTTAAAGTGGGCTTACGATCCAGAGGACACTGTAGCCTCTTTGAGGTACTGATTTGGAACAAAGACTCAGAACCTTATTCACTGGACTTAATTGAGAGACCCGAAGGTAAAACCGTATTTTCTTTAAATTATCACCTACTTAAAGAGAAAGAGTAAAGGGATCCCTAAAACTCCGGTAGACTGTCTCTGTCGTGAAAAATTTTAGAACCTTAATACTTGTAAACATTTATGTATCTTTGCGTCTTTAGTATCACGTTACTAATGAATACGTAGATCGTTCTAAGTTACATGTAAAAAAGATGAAAGTAGACGAAGTCGATGGAAGAATAGAAAGACAGAAGTGTAGATAGCTAGATAGGGATGCATAGACATTGAGCAAAAATACTAGATAAATAGATGGATAGTAAGAAGATCGATAACAGATAGATGTAAATAGATAAATATAAAAACTATTTGGTGACACTGTAAAATAGAGGTTCGTCAGGTAGTACATAGAGGGTTTTGTTCCTATAAAGGTTGTGTGGGTGTTTTGATAGAAACGTGGATATCTTTAAATAATTAAAAAAAGATCATAGTATATTGTTAGTCTATCGTAAGTTTCCAAAGGAAGAATAAGGGTTTTACAGAACATATTAAATCCTGAAAAATTTTTAGTCTGAGACCAGTCCTCTGTGTAATATAAACTATTAATTCCCCAATTAATTAGATCTTCAATGAAGAAGGAAAAGGAACTACTTCTAGACCCAGAGAGAGAGAGAGAGAGAGAGAGAGAGAGAAAAAAAAAAAAAACCATGTTTACGGGGTAAAAGATCTAAATAGACTGACAGAGAAGTAGTACAACAAATTACACAAATAGAAAGGGGACATAAAGGTCGTTAGACCTCATATGTCAATTTCCGACTTAATTATAGTCTTATTTATAAAATTTGTTGAGGGACCCACCACGACTTTAAGTGTAGTGTACGCCTACGTACATTACAAACCTACTGGAGGCGAATTCCCTACGACTCAAATTAGTGAGACACTGTCCATAAGGGAAACATTTCGACGTACACTTGTCGTTCAAGACCCACCTCACAATCTGTGGTACGTTTGTAGATGGGACGCGACAGGAAGACAGAATGATGCAACAGTCATTGACTCCTACCGGGAACAGAACACCTGTCGTAACTCCGGTAGGGCTATCGCCCTCGTAACCGGGTCAAGAACCGAGTGACTCCTCGTCTACGAGTACAGAGAAGATAGAGACTCACAGAGACCTGAGTCCGACTTCAGACTGTACTCATGCGACCGTCCATGTGGCACTCCGAAACAAGGAACTACAAAGAGAGAAAAAAAAAAATGTACCCGGTAAAAAATCAGATAACTTAGACAATGTTATAGCGAAGATCAAATACAAAACAAGGGAACCACTTCTACGCACATCCTAGAGTCGAAAGGTGATCCCCAGCTCGGACGTGGGAGACATTACCTTCCGTTTCAGAGTTGGTGACCTGGTGGTCCGTTCAGGGGATTACGAATATTGAGAAATGATAAACTTACACTTTCTATAGTCTCGTCCACGGGTCTTTAGGCGTCCTTTTGTAATTTGTCTTTCACTAAACTTCGTATGAATCCTAGGATGGTTTCGATAAGGGTACTCAGTATTTACAAATTGTGCCGTACATTTTTTATACATATACGGGAGGAGGTCCCCTAGAAGTGATACGTTCCTAGTTTGGGTGTAGAGAATTTAGAGGACGTAACCGTCCACCTAAGAAATGGAGATCGTGGTAGACCCTTCGTATTGTATATATGTATATAATATATATACACACCTGAAGGGCCCACCGAGTCTACCATTTCTTAGACGGACGGTTACGTCCTCTGGGTCCAAACTAGGGACTCAGTTGTTCTAGGGGACCTCTTCCTTTTCCGTTGGGTGAAGTCGTAATAACGAACCTTCCAGAGTACCTGTCTCCTAGGACCACCTGATGTTAGGTACCCCCAGCGTTTCTCAGTCTGTGGTGTCTCGTTGATTGTGAAAGCAAAAGTGAATTAAAAGTGTATACACATACACATGAAAAACTTAACACTGGTCAGTAAATCGAACGAGAGGTAGAGGAGACCAAATTGAACTTGTGAGAAGAACGGGTAAAATTCTGTCGGTTACCTTAACCTCTCTATCATTTGATAGACCTCTCTCTTCTAGGAAAAGATAAAGCGGTCTATTATTTAAAACCCCCCTTCCTAGACGGGTCAAGTGTAGAAATGTAGGGGTAATGGGTACAGTCCCTGAAATAGGACTCGTTACGACGGTATTTAAACATAACTAACTGAATTATGAGTCGGGAGTCATTAGTTTAGTTACGTTTAACCTTGTTCTTTTATAGTAAAAGTTGATAGTTTAAACTTTTCTAAAAATTTGACAAATTTCTATGACATAATTGACATTATTTCAGCCCTAGTTTTTTTCGTATCTTCCATATCTAAGGAGTCACGTATCTTTCATTTTAAGGTCTTACCATTGTGATAATGTAGACCCTCCATTCTATGTATCCGTTATCAAAAAAAGGACACGTGTCAAGTCATAAAAGGTTTACATTAAGTTGTTTGTACAAGTAATAGCCGTCCCCCACACCTTCCCCATTCGTCGTAGACTTTAGTTTTAGTCAGGAAGGGGATGTAAGAGTCTCGTCTGTGACGTGAGGACCTGGTGTCTGGGACCCTTTCGTCACTAATAAACCTTTCAAGACACGTCTACGAAAGTACCAGATTTACGGATTCACTGGAAGTAGATCACTCGTATTTATACACACTCACACATACACAAAAAGGGAAAAGACAAAATAAAGAAAGAAGGGGTCGTCCACACAAACTTATCGTCGGGTAATGACGAGTGAGCCGCGATATTTATAAATATTCGTACGAGGTTCCTTCGATAACATGGTATTTGACCGGTCACCGTACCGGTCGACGAAAAAAACTCACCACCATACTCTGTCGAAACCCCTTGTACCCGGGGTGGGTTGTGTTTCGTGACCTCGGGTACTCCGCACTTCCCGACCCGGTTCCAAGTACCTCCTACAGTCAAGTCAGAGGTTTCCCCACTCGGACAGCCGACATGTCATCCGACCTCGGTACTACAGTCACGACTCAACGTAAACTCCCCTGTCAAAGGACCTCGGAAATAAAGATCGTTGTTAAAACGGGAATATTGTGTATCTCACCTAAGTAACGGTAAACATCAAAATCCCTCCCGAAGGGGACCACCGAGTCTGTCATTTCTTAGACGGACGTTGTTTACCCTGAGTCCAAACTAGGAACCCAGTTCTTCTACGGGACCTCTCTTCTTACCGACAGGTAAGGTCATAAGAACGGACCTCTTAAGGTACCTGTCTCCTCGACGTTTCTCAGTCTGTACTGACCGCTGATTCGTGTGTACACACATATACCCGTAGAGACCACCGAGTCTCTATTTCTTAGACCGACGGTTACGTCCTCTATGTCCAAGTTAATGACCAGTTCTTCTAGGGGACCTCTTCCTTTACCGTTGGATGAGGTCGTAAGAACGGACCTTCTTAGGGTTCTTGTCTCCTTGGACCGCCCGATGTCAGGCACCCCAATGTTTCTCAGTCTGTACTGGCTCGTTTATTTGTCGTTGTTGCACAAATATACACACTACACACACACACAGTCTCTCTCCCTCTCTCTCTAGCTCCCGTTGCGGTCGCACTGTACCCGTCGGTTCCGACGACTGGTGACTCCCGAGTGGTTTGGTGCTCACGTGGGAGGGAGAGGACCTCTCTAGGTCCATACGCCCTGGACTCCTGGAGTCCTTACTCCTAGAGGTGTGGCCATGAACCATGTGAAATTCGGTTTCGTTCTATCTTGTACAATGAAGACTGGTCGTATTTACCTGTCCTCTACGGTCTATGGGGTTTGAGGTTCGTTGATAGGGTTTGTAAAAAATGGAATTTTACCGGAAGTCGTTACTTCTTTACTCGAGAGACGGAGGGGTTCAAAGGTTTGTCGACCTCTGCCTACGAGTCATAGTACATCACCGTCCTTGAGACTTTGATCCAAGTCTTCTAGAGTGGTCGAGGTACGGGACTAAGACTCCTTGAGTCCTGTTCAGCAAAACTTTGACTAAGGAAATCGAGTAAACATGTTACGTATATAACGTAATTTAGATAATCTTGTACCATTCGTAAAACTTGACACAAATCGTATATCACTCACGAGTTCTTTCTAACGGAAAAAAAAAAAGAAAATGGACCTCGTTTTTTTCCTTTTGACAGAACCAGATCCGAGATGAAGGAGGAGGGACATCTACGACGGGAGGTCGGGTCAGTATTTCTAGTTTCAAAACTTGTTTCTGAAGACCCGTACCACCGACTACACGCCGAACTAAGGTCTTTTCTTCCTGTCACCTTACCTTTTCCTTCCAGTCGAGTGTGTACCTACACAATAGGACCACCGGTACCGGTGTCCCTTGACTACGACTTGGTGTACCCTCGAAGGTTCCTTAACCTACTTTAGGTCGAGTCTTATCAGACGTTCCTCGGTAAAGAGATACCCGAATCCTGTTTGGACGTCCTTCGACCAACTTTAGACGAGTCTGAGAAGTGACGGTTACCAATGTCGTTTCGTCCAAGTTCCCCTAAGTGGTACCGAGTGTTTTCTACAAGGTACACTCTTCGACTTCAGACTAGGAAAGTCCAAGTTTGCGTAGAACCAGTCAGGTCTCCCGGTGAACCGGTCCGAGTGAGTTGTCAGATTAAACGTACCCCCCAAAGTATCTTTACCGTCTACTGACGTGTGTAGTCTCCACTGTCGGTCGGACCACTTATTCTGAGAGATAGGTCATTTCTCGTTTCCCCTAGAGAGTTGTCGGGTGTGTCTTCTCTCCCTCTTTCTCGGTCTGTCTTATGTCTACAGTTCACCTTCCCACTGTACCTCCGGGACCCTTCCCTTGAACCTGTCGAGGAACGTAATCGTGGACAACCGAGAACAAAGGTCGACGTGGGAGGTGTACCAAACCTACACTCGTCTCCCTCCCCTTAGATTAGCGTTTTCAGTCTGTCTTGGACACAACACCTCCGAAACCCCTCTGCGACTCCCGTCCTCTGTGTCTCCCAATACAGAGGACCTAGTCTCTCATCTTTGCCGGTTCAACAGGGTTCGTCTAGTATCTCCTTCTAAGACATCTCCTAATGGAACCTGAGTTTTTTGTTCCTCGGGCTGGGTCACCCTCGGTCGGTCCTTCAACAGGGTCTCTAGATCGGGATCCGTAGGTGTCTACTCCCACCTGGGTGTGTAGACCCCTGCGTGACCTCCCTCGGTAAGGGTGTCCGACGACAGGAGGACCCATTACGAAGACTGAAGACGCAAGAGGTGGTAATCGGACTCACTGTTACCAATCGCATTGCGGACAAAGTGTCCTAAGTAAACTTCTGGCGTAATCTGTTACACTCACTTCTTTCGTTGGAATGTCCTCGTTTTTCTCAAGAGGGGCTCGAGGAAAAAGAAGAGGGAAAATAATCGTAGTCATAAAGTGATAATACTAGAATAACGACAACAAATGAGTGATTCAACACAGACTGAGAAACGTTGGGGTATCTGACATCGGGTGGTCCGAGGGGACAGGTACCCTAAAGAGTCCGGTCTTATAACCTCACCCAACGATAAAGGAAGAGGTCCCCTAGAAGAGTCTTGTCCTTAGCTTAGGTGTGGAGAACGTAACCGTCCGTCTAAGAAGTGGTGACTCGGTGGTCCCTTAGGGTATTCTATAGACTTGGTAAAGGTCACTTTGGCAAGAATTCAGATACTATATGTAGGACCGCAAAAACTTTGTTTTCTATGCCTTTTGTTACTGTAAAAAGTGACCCCAAAGTCTTAAAAGTAATGATTGTAGGTAATAACCGGGGCTGACAGTATTATTACAACTATACACGACTCTTTAGAAAGTAATGGGTCTTCCCGGGGAGGGACGGTACCAAAAGATGAAAAAAAAAAAAAAAAACGGAGGAGAGAGTGATAGTCGACAGTAAAAAAAACAACAGTCACAAAGGTGGAGGACAAGAGACGACAAAGATTAGCTAGGTCACCGGTATATGACAATTCGTTTATAGTTCTGTGTACTAGACCGTTTCTTGTAAACATAGAGCTGACACACACCACCTCCCCGCACGTTTTGTTAAACCTTGAAAGAGACCTACCGACTTATAATTTTAAACGACTCTATATAACAAACTTTGTCACGACAGGGACTCTTTAAGTCCGCATACCAACAGTACTGTCGATTCAACTGTTATTGTTCCCGGAACGACTTCACGGTACACCCTTCCCGTTCACTTTATCGTGGTTTAAGTACGTCTAATTTGTACACCGACGACGATTCAGCGACGTCAGTACAGGCTGAGACACGCTGGGGTATCTGTCGTCGGGTGGTCCGAGGGGACAGGGACCCTAAGAGGTCCGTTCTTGTGACTTCGCCCAACGGTGAAGGAAGAGGTTCTGTCCTTTCACTTTTCACTTTCACTTCAGTGAGTCAACACAGGCTGAGGATGGATGGGGTACCTGACGTCGGGTGGTGCGAGGAGGTTGGTACCCTAAAAGGTCCGTTCTCATGACCTCGCCCCACGGTAGCGGAAGAGGCTTTATACACCGTCGTACTCCAAACCGGACTCTTATTGTGGCGTCATTAAGATAGGAAGGTTGGTAATGGTTGTTACGTGAGTAAGTGTATACACCAGGAGTGTGTGAGAACTGTGACGTCCTGGTGCAGGGGAGATTTCTTAGAATTGTGGTACAGACGTACGGTCCCGTCGATCATCCTTTAACTTTTTAAGGAGGTTAAGTAGTTTTGACGACTGTGTGACTCCAATCTTACCCTTCATAGCCTCAAGATCAGTTGATGTACCTGTGAGTTAAGTGTCTGGGGACGACTTCCTACGAAGGAGTAAACACTTCATTCGGGGGTTGGGTCAAAACTTTAAGGAAGGTCGACTCACAAACATTACGTTTAATTTTTTTTTTTTTTCCTCTATGGACTTTGAAATTTTGGTCCAACAACAATTTTAATCAACAAACACCCTGAAGGACCATCAGGTCACCAATTCGTAGGTGGACGGTTGTGTCTCTTAGGACCAAGTTAGGGACCAACCCTTTCTAAGGTGTTCGGAATTCCGTTGATTCGGGTGCACGATGTTGACGACTCGGACGTGAGGTCTCGGGCACGAGGTGCTGTTCTCTTCGGTGACGTTACTCTTCGGTGTGTGACGTTGATCTCTCCTCGGGACGAGTGGCGTCGAACTCTTTCGGGTGCACGTCGTCACTTCTGGGTGACGTCGGTCTTTTCATATATGTAAAGAGTTTTATAATCAACAAACATAACACCTACAGTTATTCTATAAGATTTGGGATTTTGACCTATACATCGTAAGTTGTGTCTTCAGTGGACACCCAGGTCCACAAGGGATAGCACACTATATGCGATAGAAGAACAAATCGACGATTCAAGACAGACTGAGAACACTGGAGTACCTGACATCGTACGGTTCGAGAAAACAGGTACCGTAAAGGGTCCGTTCTTATAACCTTATCCAACAGTAAAGGAGGAAGACCCCTAGAAGGACTGGGTTCCTAGCTTGGGAACAGAGGACTTAGAGGACGTGACGTTCGTCTAAGAAATGGATGACTCGGTGATCCCTTCGGGTCTGAGATAGATCCATCTCCATTGTCAGTTTTATGACCACGTAGTGTCTTTGGTTGGTTAATCTTGTCTATTTAGTGATTATACCAGTATTGTCCATTCTCTCCCGTCGACTCATAAACAAGACTCAACAGTAGAAGAACGCTCTTCTTACAAAGTGATGGAACCAAGCACGGAAAGAACATTCTCGACTCTTGTTTACCCACAACATATTTACTTACTAGTACACTCGCGGACTTGAGTTTGTTTGTCCACTACCGACAGTCCCAAATACGGACATTCTTAATCCTCCCACATCTTTTCTGGTTTGTTGTGGTGTAAAAGACTCGTTCTATTTTTTCTCCTACGTCACTTCCTTTGTCTCTCCTTCACTCGGCTCACAAACAATCTTCTCCCCGTCTCTCCTGCTGCAGCGTCAAATGGGTCCCTCTTTTCATTAAGTGGTCCTTAAACCGTTAGTTGTTACAGTTTGAGACGTGTCCCTCGTTCGAGGACGACGAAAAGCGGAAGACCAGTCAAAGAATAAAAGAAGTGAAGGGTCTCTCCTACTTCTAATTCTTTTTCTCTCCAGTTCCTTTTATAGTCGGGTGATGTCAATAAAGTTATCGTTCGTCTCGTGTCCAGGTGTCCCTTTCTTGTACTCTCGAATAGACGCCCGGAGTAGTGCGTACTATAGCGAAGGTAATGGTAGTGTGGGGTGTGCGACTCTGCTCCTCGAATCAGTGACGTTAGGTGGCATACAAGACAAAGAGATCCTAAAGGTGAGACGGTCGGACCAAGGACGATCGACGGTCTACGAAACGGTCTACAAGATTACACCTGTACCAATAAATCAAGGACCCCTGTCGTCGGAGATTGTGGGTTTAGAAGACTAAAAACGACTTCCGAAACCCCGTATATTTAACGTCTACTCCTTTTCCCCTTACCGGTGACCGTATACCGCAACGGCTCTTTCGGTAAATCACTATGACTTGACTACCCAAACAGAGAAATATAGGCTAGGAGACAAAATATTGTTCTTTTCTACACTTCGGTTCAGATGTCTACTCTTTGAGTTAGTACCAGTTTATTTAAAGAAAAGTACATCCTCTACTTCGTTCCTATGAACGAAGGTCTCAGGCCAACGAGTAAAGGGAAAAACGGTGAGGACTCTGTGGACGTAAAAACAGTTCTAGGTGTTACTTTATCCGTGGAGTGACCGTGGAAATCGTACAAGAATGTGATAAAGTATTTACATGATAAAAAAACTTGGGTTAGTTTCGTAGACCGATCTGGAGAGTGACTTTTTTGTGTCCAGTGACCAAGTATAATTTGTACTCGGTTAATATATGACAGATACTCTCTGTGTTAAATCTAAGTTTATTCTTTCTATTTGGAAATTTCATTTTTTCACTTTTTTTTTGTATTTTACGTTTGTCACTGTTTTCTCTCAACTTCATTGATATAATTAGAGTCTGAAATTATAGTTATAGAACTTCTATAATTTTATTTATAGAATTTTATCTGAAATCCTATTTTTAATCTTGGTCTTCGTTATTTCTTGTAAAAATCATAATTTTTCCTGTGTACACCCGTATCGTTGTTTTGAGGTCTTATTTATTTTGTTTTTGACAGTATTAATTTCCCTCTTTAATTTGTCGATTTGTTATTACCAATCTTGACAGTTATAGAAAGAAAAATAGTACCTATCTTGTTGATTTCTTTTCTAGTTACTCTGTAATTTTCTGGACTTTTTATGAATATTTTTTTTCGGTTTTAACAAAGAGACTTCTCTATTTGTTTTAACCGTTTTGAAATCCATCTGACTTGTACCTTTTTGTTTGTTTTTGGTGCTTAGTGATTTCACTTCTGACTTTACTTCCCACAGTGATGACAGGAATGCTTTGACTTTTCCTGACTTTTTCTTGTGAAACTTATTGACATACGTGTAATCTATTAATTTTACCTGTCTAGTCTAAGGATCCTTTTGTTCTGATACCTTTCACTAAGTTTTTCTGTACCTTTTAGACTTTTTTATTGTCCTTTGATTACTCAAACTTAATCATCTTAATCATTAGTTTTCTGAAGACTACTTATTTTTGGATCTTTGTATCCCAAGTAACTATTTAAGATGTGTGTAAATTCCTTTTCACTTATGGTAGTGTATGAGAAGTTTTTGTATTCTCTCTCTTATGATGGGTTACAAGAAAAACAGATTATGATTTTGGTCTGTTTCTATGGTATTCTTTTCTTTACACCTTTGATTATAGGGAGTACTTATATGTATGTTTTTATGGTCTATAAAATATTTATGGTCTATATTTATGATAAATAGATCGTTCTGTATTTTCTCTTATGTATGACACTGGTTCACCCTGAATACAGTCTTTACCTTCAAATCAAGACGTATTTGTTCGTTAGTTTTATCAGTTGTTTGACCTTCTCTTTCTCTAGAAGGAAGTGAACTCTTACCAAAAAATTACATTTTACATGTCTAGTGCATTATTTCGACTTTCTGACTTTCGAAATTGGGAAACTAATCCGAGTTCTTTTGTTTCGACAGGAATGGTGTTAAAGTGTCACATGACCTCCAAGATCGGTTTTATTTATCTCTTTATTGTTGTTGTTTTTTTTCTTCAATGGGTTTAACTTTTTCTTCTTTTTGATAAAGATAAAATTCTACTAAACTACAACATATGTCTTTTATTTTTCATTAGATTTTTTATTTACAATATCAATTATTACGTAAATCCCTTTCATTCTATGTTCAATTATACGTTTTTAGTTAACGTAAATATGTTTGTACTTCATTTGTTAAGTTCCTACATTAGTTCTTTTGTTAATGTAAATGTTATCGTTGTTTTTCTTATTTTAGGTGTCGTCAGTTAAAAATTTTTCTTTATGTTCTGAAGGATGTCTTTCCCTGTTTTTGAAGTATCTTTCTTTAGTTTTTTGTATATTTATTCACCTTTCGATAGCACATAAGTGTATAATCTTATGATTTATAACAACTCTTAACCTTCAATTCTGAGGACAGACTAGTGAGTCTCGATCTCACTAGATGGCAAAATTACGTTACAGATGGTTTTAAGATCTACATATAAACATCTTTAACTACTGGACTAGGATTTGATACATACCTTAACTTTTCCTAGGTCTTATAGGTTTATTAAAACTCTTTCTTGTATAAACCTCCCGAGTGCGAATGACTAAAGATTTGAGTGACATTTCACAATCACGATTCTGACGATACACCGCGATTACGTATATGTACTTAACCTTACTTCTCAAGTCTTCATTTCAGTATGAAGAAATCGTTGACTAAAAACTGTTTCCACACTCTGTTAATTTACACGTTTCTTATAAGAAAAGTTTTTTACCACTATTCTGTTAATCGGTAAGTTACCTTTGTCACTTCAATCTGATTATGGTGTTTGGTACCTGTGATTGTTTGAGTTTTACCCAGGTTCTAGATTTACATTCTCGATTCTGACATTTGTGGAATGTTCTTTTACATCCCATTCAGAAAAGAAAGAAATGGGCCCTTTTCCATTATCTTTTCCATGAAAAACGAATCTACACCATGCACTTCTTATTCGTTTCTTTTTTATCTATTTAACATGGTTTAATTTTAAATACAAACACGAAGTTAGTTGAGATACTTTTTTCATTTTTGGTTGGGGGATTTTACTTCCTTAATAAATATGTAGTATATAAATCGTTTCAAGATTATAGATCTTATGTATTTATTAAGAAAATTGACTCGTTATTCCTCTTTTCAACGGTCTAATTGTTTGTCCGTTAATTAACTAAACTGTTAAGAGGTTTCTTCTATGTGTATATCGGGTGCACACGTACGTACGATTCAGTGAAGTCAACGCAGGTTGAGAAACGTCGGGCTACATTACATTTGACACTCCGAGGATTCAGGTGCCCTAACATGTTCGTTTATGTAAGTTGTAGTAGTCAGTGATTCCTTTACTGTCAGTTTTAGTGTTACTCTAGGATGAAGTATGGGTGACCTTATGAAATTAGTCTTTATGTCTGTTACCGTATACAACTGTTTATGTACTTCTTTAACCTTGAGAATATGTAACGACTATTTTTACACTTTACTACATCAGTACAATATTTGGTAAAACTGTAAAGCAGCTTCTTGATATACATATCGATATCGTACTGGATCTTTAAGATGAGGATCCACAGATAGGTTCTCTTAATTTTTGTATATAAATACTATTGGAACATTTACTATTTTGAACATTTTGGAACATTTAATTATAAGATTGGGTGGTAATAAAAATTGTCGGTTTTGTACTTTTCTCGAGTATAGGTAGTTGACTACTTACCTTTTTTTTACACATAAGGTGTGTTACTTTATAATAAGTTGGTATTTTTTCTTTACTCAATAACTATGTACGATATTATACATCACTTGGAGTTTTGGTGATACGGTTCACTTTCTTCGGTCTTTTTTTCAAGGGTTTTTCACACACGATAAAATAAATAAATTTTATTAGGTTTTATCTATTTGGGTGGTGTCTCTACCTTTCATATAATAATTGACGGTTCCTTTCCCTATCCCTCCTAATTTATTACAGAGGATTACCCATTTTCTAAACAAAAATTACCATCACCTTCACAAGACCTTAATTACTAATACTGCTGACGTGGTAGAACGTATTTTGGTGACTTGACATTTGGACTTCCACTAATTTGATTGAACAGGTTATATTTTATGCATTAAAATTTTCGAGATTATGACAAGTCTATATTTTGTGTAGTAAAATTTTGAAAGGTTTTCTTTAGAGGTCCAGTTCTACCAAAGTATTATTAGGAATACTTAAGAAATATATATCTATTTTACGGTTAAGATGTGTAGAGAAGGTCTTTTATCTCCTCCGTGAAAGGTTGTGAAAAATACTTCGAGTATGATTGAACTATTGGTTTGGTTTGTGTCTGACATGGTTTTTCGTTTGATGTTCCGTCATTGAGATACTTATACCTGTATTTATAAGAAGTATTTTAGGGTCACTTATTATGAATCTTTATGTATTTTTCCTAGAATGCGGTACCGGTTCACCTTAAAAAAGGTCCCTATATTTCCACCGAATTACCGTTGGGTGAGGTCCTGAGAACGGATCTTTTAGGATACCTGTCTCCTCGGACCACGTCCGATGACAGGTACCCCAGCGTTTCTCAGCCTGTACTGACTCGCTGAAGTGAAAGTGAATCTTAAAGTTTTATTTAGTGACCTCAGCTCGGATTAACTGGTTTCTACTTTTTATTGTATAAGTATAGTCAGTTACGTCTTTTTTTTCAGAAGTGCTTTTTAACTGTGACAATTACTAATTGTGAGTCTTTTTAATTCTTATATTTTCTTATAGAAGTTGAAGTATTTCTCATGGATGTCTTTTTCGAATGTTAATTGTAAGAAGAATTACCACTTTTTGACTTACAAAAGTGGGATTCTAGTACTTATACCATTCCTACAGACGAAAGAAGTGAGGATAGGTTTTGTTCTGATCTACAGATTCGGCTACGTTTTTGATTTCTTTTCCTTTATTATCAGTATATCTAGTTTTTCCTTCTTTATTTTACTAAGGTTAGAAGTCTACTGTCTTAAAATACACATCCTTTAGGGTTCCTTAGATGTGTGTGTGTGTGTGTGTGTGTGTGTGTGTGTGTGTGTGTGTGTGTGTGTGTATGTTTCGACAGACTTTATTATTACTAAAGTCATTTCAGAGTCTTATATTCTATTTGAGTTTTTTAAGTTGACGTAAAAAAGAAACTACCGAAAAAGTCTTTAAGAGGTACAAATAATTAAAGAAATAACACAAAACAACTTTTTTTTTTCTTTACGTAAACTCTTATTTAAAACAAAATAAATGAAATCTACACTAATTCACCGGTATGATATGAATTGTAAGTTATATATATATAGTATAGTTAATTCCTGAAATCGGTAACGGTTGACTTTATAATCGAAAGAGGTTAGCTAAAAGAAAGACACCCTAAGGTTAATCGCTTCATAAGATAGAAGAGTGACAAAAAAAGAAAGAGAGAACTTAAGACACAATAAGAGATAGAGGAGGTGGGAAAGCAGATATAAGAGTTCTTAAAAAATAACGTCAAGTAATTAAGAGGTTGCAGGAGGTAATATAGAGATAGGTACAGATTTGATACTCTATTAAATAGGATATAATGATCACAAAAGTAAAGATCTTACAAACAAAGAAAGGATGCATGGTGTAGTTAGAACCATCTGACTGAGAAGGAAGTAGAAAGAAAGATAGATTTGAAGAATCGTAAAATATTTGTGTGAACGAGAAGACATAGGTTTAAGATTATATTCGTCTGAAATGTCTGGACAAATACTTAAACGAAAATAAAACAAAACAACGAATTAAAATGTGTAAAACTGAAACGGAGGAGTACCCAAAATAAAAGTAAGAAATCACTACAAGAAAAATAGTCACCTTTAAGAAACTTCGGACCCAAACACTAGAAGGTCCGTCTTAAACCAAACAAAACCATTCAGTGGACCCCTTGTTGATTGGAACTGAAGAAATTTATGCATATAAATTCGAATCCACATCAAAGAGGTCCAGTGTTCAGATCTTATTTTTGAACATTTGTCATTAAGAACTTCCTATAAAAAGGGTAAGATACTCACCATTAATTTTTTTTTTTTTTCTGAACGTGTGTAGGAAGTCGTCTTTTCTTTACAGAAAAAAGGGATAAAAAGAAGTACTCCTACAGTAATAAAGATTCAGAATCTAAATAAGAATCACAGACAAAAATAAGGACAGGAGACAATCGAGTTGGAAATTAAATAAAAAGACCATATTTACCAGGTAAATTTGGGTCTAATATTTGGTAATACCGTTCACGATACAAGACGACCAGACGTGAGAATAAATTACGGATTGAAAATTCTTTAAGAGAATAAAAAAAAGGAGATCAGTCGGTACGTCGTAAATAGGTTACTTGTATCAATATGATCCTTTATAAAGATACTAGATGTTAAGTGGTATGACGAGTTTAAGGGTAAAAAAAATTCCTAAGGGAATGAAACTTGACCTCTCAAATTTCACTCTAATTCTCATCTTTGTCTTGAACGATCCTATATGACACGTTACATAGTTCCACATTTTAACAATTGAAGTTGACGACACCTGAACTATTTTTACCTATCATCACCCACCTAAACTCTTTATGACTTCTTCATTATAGTTATAATGATCACCACTTAACCCACTCTTTCAACCCCTCTCCATAAACCTGTTACGGTCACAAGTTCTATGACAGGGTGAGCACTTTGATCTATCTACTACCACGACTAGTGACTTTCTCCTTGGTCCAATTATCATTTCCAATTCTGATTTCTGGTCTCCGAGTCGTAAATTGGTATAAACTACGGAGACTCTGAAGGTTCATCGTATACGTCTGACCCTTAAACTTGATCTCCAGTCAGAGACTTGATCTCTATACTTGAGTATACTATAAGAGTAAACAAAGAAGAACCCCCATCAGAACTAGTGACGGAGGTCATGTTACAGTGTTTGGAGGTAGGTATCAAGAAGTCCGTGATACCGATAGTATAGATTAGGGAACTTCGATATACAGTGAAGATGACATATTGTTAACATTCCCTAAACTAAATCCAGTATGGACTTACCAGATCACCAAAAGGGATGAAAGAAGTTAAATTCAGACTTAAACCGTAACTAGATTCGGTGTCAGTCGAGGGTCAGAACAAAAACGACTGACATATTTCGAAGAGGTAGAAGTCGACGTTTCTTATATTATTTGGACTGAAACCATAACTGGTAGACCATTACAGGTACACGTCTCAGAAGAGAACACAACAACCTTCTCCCACGAACGTTACTCGTCACACAAGAGAACCGTTTTGAGACAATCGGAACCTGTACAAAACAAAACTTAAGGTACCGGATTAAACGGACAATAAGGTCCACAGAGAACTGAAGGATGAAAGTGTAAGGTCAGGGAATACTACTTTTTCTGTAGAAAAAACTCACAATCAAGATCTTCCAGAACATCCAGAAGTATTTCGGTAAGTTGAAGTCGAAGAAGTCGTAATGACCAGTCCCGTATCTGAACCTAATGACACTATAACGTACCAAACGGAACCTTTACTTGTCTCTAGTAAGACGGTAAAAACTCTGACGCAGGTTCATTACATAAAACCTGAGAAAACAACTGATACTACCGATGAGGTAAAGAAGATTCTCTAAGAACGGGTGTCATCTTCTATATTACCAGAGGACTCAATTTAAGTGGGTAAGGTCAGGTAAAATCAAGTGACTGTGGATTTTACAACTACAAGTGAGAACGGTAGAGGACGAACTGGTGAAGGTTAAACGGAACTAAGTACCTAGACTGTAAGGTCCAAGGACACGTTATAACGAGGAATGTCGTAACCTGAAATGAAGATAGTGGTCAGTGTAAGTGTTGACCCACAAAAATGAAACTGAGGTAGAGAAGTAAGATAGACCTCAATAAAGAGGTATCTAGAGGTAGACTATCTCACGGACTCCAAACACTGTAACATGTCCTCCGTCACTAGTTCTGGTAGGGGTTCTTTTTCTTTACGATTTTCGGTTTTACCAACAGACGTCTCCGGAATGTTTATCGACTCTTTTCTTCTCTTCGATTTCCGTTTCCTCTCTTCCTTTCTATATGCGTAAGCTTACGTCTCAAGTTTTCTTATCGGAAGGAGTGACTAGTTACGTTTCTTTAGCTCCTTTTGTTATCTTACCCTTTCTGATCTCTAGAGAAGTTCTTTTAATCTCTATGGTTCCCTTGTAAGGTACGTTTCTACCTGTGTTATTTCCTGTCTTTATCATACCTGGATTGTCTTCTTCTTCTATAATTCTTCTCCACCGTTATTATGTGTCATCTTGATGTGTTTTTTTCTAGAAGTGCTGGTTCTATTAGTGCTACCACACTAGTGAGTGGATCTCGGTCTGTAGGATCTTATACTTTAATTCACCCGGAATTCTTCGTAGTGATACTTGTTTCGATCACCTCCACTACTTAAGATCAACTCGATAAAGTTTAGGATTTTCTACTACGACACTTTCACGATGTGAGTTATACGGTCGGTGAAACCTTTTGAGTCGTTACCGGTGTCCTACCCTTTACCAGTCAAAAGTAATCTTACGGTTTCTTACAAGTCTGATGGTGTATTAACGTAAATAGAGTGTACGATCGTTTCATTACGAGTTTTAGAAGGTTCAGTGCGAAGTTGTCATACACTTGACACTTGAAGGTCTACAAGTCCGACCTAAATCTTTTCCATCTCTTTCGTCTCTAGTTTAACAGTTGTATGTAACCTAGTATCTTTTTAGTTCTCTCAAGGTCCTTTTGTAGATGAAGACGAAATAACTGATGTGGTTTCAGAAGCCGACACACCTAGTGTTTTTTGACACCTTTTAAGAATTTCTCTATCTTTATGGTCTGGTGGACTGGACGGAGAACTCTTTAGACATACGTCCAGTCCTTCGTTGTCGATCTTGACCTGTACCTTGTTGTCAAACCAAGGTTTAACCTTTTCCTCATGTAGTTCCGACATATAACAGTGAGACGAATAAATTGAATTTACGTCTTATGGAGTACACTTTACGACCCGACCTACTTTGTGTTCGACCTTAGTTCTAACGGTCCTCTTTATAGTTATTGGAGTCTATACGTTTACTGTGATGGGAATACCGTCTTTCGCTTCTTCTTGATTTCTCGGGGAACTACTTTCACTTTCTCCTCTCACTTTTTCAACCGAATTTTGAGTTGTAAGTCTTTTTACTCCAGTATTATCGTATGTCAGGGTAGTGAAGTACCGTTTATCTACCCCTTTGTTACCTTTGTCACTCTCCGAAATGACAAAACCCACGGTTTTAGTGACGTCTACCACTGACGTCGGTACTTTAATTTTCTGCTAACGAGGAACCCTTTTTTCGATACTGGTTGGATCTGTCGTATAATTTTTCGTCTCTATAATGAAATGTTTGTTTACAGGTAGATCAGTTTCGATACCAAAAAGGTTATAAGTACATACTCACACTCTCAACCTAATATTTCTTTCGACTCTCGGGTTCTTAACTACGAAAACTTGATGCCACAACCTCTTCTGAGAACTCTCAGGGAACCTGACGTTCCCTCTAGGTTGGTCAGGTAGGATTTCCTTTAGTCAGGACTTATAAGTAACCTTCCTGTCTACGACTTCGACTTTGACGTTATGAAACCGGCGGACTACGTTTCTTGACTGAGTAAACTTTTCTGGGACTACGACCCTTTCTAACTTCCGTCCTCCTCTTCTCCTGTTGTCTCCTACTCTACCAACCTACCGTAGTGGCTGAGCTATCTGTACTTAAACTCGTTCGAGACCCTCAACCACTACCTATCCCTTCAGACCGACATCAGGTACCCCAGCGTTTCTAGTCTGTGCTGACTCGCTGACTTGACTTGACTATAAGAGTATATCCACTCTAACTTTCGTCCCCACTTATTCCAACGGGTCCTTCTCCTGTACCTTATCTTCTTTTCGTCCGAGTTTTAGTCTAATAAGACTAGACGTGAGAATTACGGATCACAGATTCTTTAAGTAAATATAAATAAAGTTTTAGTTCAGAACTCCTGTAAATTAGAGATTACTGGTCCGTCTCCTCCCACTCTGACGTCTCTGTCTCTTCGTGTCGGTTATTCAACCTTTTCTCTGGTCCCCATTTCTCGTAACGGAAGATGAGGAAAGGAGAATACGTCGGTCGGTGTGATTGGAAGAGTGTCAGCGAAGCGAGAAGGACAAGAGATACGGAGGTACGTCCGATAAGGAAGACGGAACTTACAGTAGGTAACGGAAGAGGGACAGGTGGTAAGTGACGGCAAGGGGTACTTTAGGATATGTAGGAAATCCCAAGTTGATTTTACAGTGGTCAATGTACACCAGGTAGAATTTTAACGGGATTGGGGAAAGGCGCGTCCATACCAAGGAACAGGAAACGACCCAGAAGTAAAACACATAACATATGATAGAGTCAATAGGAAGACGGTAGACTGATGTTGTCTAGGAGGAAGTAAAGTCCCGGTTACAGAGAGATATAGGACGACAAAGGTGCCACGTAAACTAAGTGTCACCTTAGAAAGAAAGAAAAACCTACACGATCAGTGAGTCAGTACAGACTGTAAAACGTCATGGCACCTGATATCGGGTGGTCCGAGAAGAGAGGTACTTTAAGTGGTCCATTTCTAATGACCTCGGTAAAGAAAGAGGTCCCCTAGAAGGGATGGGTCCCTAGTTTGGGCCAACGGACGTAACGTCCGTCTAAGAAATGGTAGACTCGGTGGTCCCTTCAGGGTGAAAAACCTATGTTTTTGAATTTTATGCACAGGTTGTCACATGTCCGTCACAAACTTGTCTCTCTTTAGTTGGATGGTCGATCGTAATTTTTCTACGTTCCTCGTACCTACCTGGATCTCTACTGGTATGATTCACTTGATTTAATCTATCTCTTTCTACGGATGGTGCACCATAGTGAATATACACCTTAGATTTATTTATTTATTTATTTACTATGTTTACTTGAATAAATGTTTTGTCTTTATTTGAGTGTCTGTACCTTTTGTTTGCATATCAATGGTTTCCCCTACTCTCCCTATTTGAACTTCGTACCCTAATTGTATGTGTGTAATGATATATATTTTATCTATTTGTTGTTCCTCAATGACACATCGTGTCCCTTGATATGAGTCATAGAACATGTTATAAAGAAGACAAAATACAAGCCACAAAACCGGTCCTCCGTACACCATAGAATCGAAGGACTGGTCCTAGCTTGGACGCGACGGATGTTATCTTCCACTTCAGAATTGGTGAACTGGTGATCCCTTCAGGGAGTTATAGTGCATTATTACATAGGACCTTTCCTTAGACTTTTTTTTACATATATATATATATATATATATTTGCCTTAGTGAAACGACATGTGGACTTTAATTGTATAATATTTAATTGATATGGAGTTAATTTTCATTATTATTTTATAGGTTCCAAAAGTATGAAATTTTTTTGATTTCGATAAACCCCGACAAGTATTCATAGATGGAACATAGTCAGTTATATACAAGTATGTCGTACGAAGACAAGGAAAGGTGGGAAATGAGAATTGCGATAACGGAAGTAACTGAAGAAGAGAAGGATCAGGGTACTTTCTGAATGGAGATACAAAGTGAGTTAGTATAAAACGGTTTTACTTTATATTTTCCACCTGTGACAGTAGTCATACCGCTTGTGTGGTACCGTAAAAATTAAATTAAGGAGTCGAAAGACTTCTTACGTGACGGCTATTACTGTGACTTGTTTGACGTACTGAAAGTCGTTCGATTCGTTTATGTACCGTACTCCTAATTACTTAGTTGTAGTCCCACTCACAGGAAGGGTTCCACCGGTCTCCTCACTTCCCTCGAACTTTGTGTTGACCACGACAGAACTTCGTCTCTCAGACCCCTTCCTTAGTCAACCTCTCCTTAAAGGTCCTCCAATGCTCTACCGTACACCCACCTCCTCCATCCCTCAGTCCACTTGCATTCAGTCTTCTTCAACCTATACTTCTGGGAGACGACCCTCACGACACCAAGAAACGGTACGAGAGTCCCTACGAGGTATACGCCCCCGATAGAGACCTAGTCTAATGAGACTGTTTCCCCCGACTCCCCGACAAAGTTCTAACAAACCCAAAAGAAAGGTCACGATTACGCATAATACTGACTTTACCTGACTGTCATCGAACACGTCAACGACTGTAGTCAGGTATTTTTAACCCCGTTACAGTCGTTAGACTTCGTTAAGAAACCCCAGGTCCCCTGTTGCAGTGAAACTCAAACTAACCCGGAACCAACTCTCTTGACATCGGAACGTACTTTAACACTGTCTACCAGTATATAGTCGTGGGTTATCGGTATAGTGAGTCAGATTATAAGATCCGAATCGTCAGATGAAACAGAAAATTGAACGAGTGTTTAAAGGAAAATGAGGGTAAAGGGTAATGAAAGGATGTGTTGGATACGTAAGGACCGTTAGTAATGATGTACACCAAGATGTCTGAACGTACCTGGAAGGTTAAAAGTGACGTGACAACACAGAAAAAAGGTGGACCTTACGAGTAGAGATACGCCTAGAATATTTGGTCACCAGAGGTTGGAGGTCCTAGATTACGGACGACTAGACTCCACCTCAACTACATTAATTAGTATCTTTATTTCACGTGTTATTTACATTACACGGACGGGCCCCATCTGATGCGAGGTGAGGTCAGGTACCTTTTTGACAGAAGGTACTTTAACCTGGGACCACGGTTTTACCTACCCCTAGTGGCATTATATTTGTGTCTCAGAAGATCCTAAGGAAATGATCCGTGGGGACAATTTGGTGGGAGAAGTATGGTACGTACATACGTACACAGACAGATAATTATAGATGGATGATTGAACTTGGAAGTACGGACCATCGAGTACCTTCTCGTCTCTATCGTGTTTGTAACTTGGATTCATTTGTCGCATAATCTTGAACCGAGCTAGTGATTGACAGAGGTTCTAGAACTCTTTAAATGAGTAAGAGAGATTCGGAGTCATCGGAGTAGACAATATAATTACGGTCTCCCAAACCCCCCTGTCGGAAATTTTCTTACTATTTCGGTATCTTATACTATTTTTGACCAATCTTTGTGTATCCAGATTCTACCACCTTCTAAACTGAAGGTTGCATGGAACTCAGAGTAATATACAAGTAACATTATGTAATCGTTTTCGATTTACTGTGTGGGTAGTCGAGTTACCGTGTGTGTGTGTGTGTGTGTGTGTGTGTGTGTGTGTGTGGTCCCGGTAGTCTCAAGACTCCGATTGGTAGTTTCTGGTTTTTCACCTACCACCGGGTTAAGGTCCTTTAGAGGTGGAAAAGGGGTTTATCAACCTTATTAGGAGGGTGAGTAATCGGATACTTTAATGGGTTGGTATTTTTGAGTGGTGTGGTATAAAGGTCCGGTGGAAGTAGAAGACTCTACCGGGTGGGAGGCAGACACCTCACACAAAGAGAGAATATTATTTCGGTGAAGAACGAATAGTGAAACAGAGAGTGACTTAAGAAAGACGTTGCTCTGTAGTTCTTGGCTCGAAGTAATTCAGGACTCTAGTCCATACCCTAAAGTCAACTTTCTGGTACCCAAGGTCAAGACTAGACCCAAACCCGACCCAAACTCAGGGTCGTACATCCAAACACAGTTAGACTCGACGTGCTAAAGTTAGACTCAACGTCCCAAAGTGGATACGTATTATATACAGATAAGTTCAGGGGTAGGAGACCAGGGGACACATCCTAAAAAGACGTGTAACGGGATTTCCACAAAGGGAGGGAGTGATAGGACATTCAAGGACTTCATTCCGAAACCGAACACATAGAAAAAGAAAGAGAGAGGTGTCTCTTGAAGAGTGAGTTGTTTGGTCACTACTTACTTTCCTCTTACTTTAAAAGAAAGGTAATGATAAAGTTCAGACAGACTTGACGAAGGACTTCTCACTTTAACACCATAAAATTTAGTTTTGTTTTCGTTTGTGTTTTGTTTCGGGTTACTGGGACGACTCAACAAAAACGATGCAATCGGGGTCACCGGTTCTACTAAGATGGTATAGGAACTCCCGTTTCGACATGAAACAGTTCCAGTACCCCTTTAGATCTGTCATACAAATTTGATTGACTTTTGTCTCCTCTCGGAACTAGGGGTGGCTCTGAGTACGTTTCTAGTTGGAAACCTAATAGGACATAATTTTTAATAAAGGAGGAAGACATGGGACTAAAATTGGGTAGCAGGTTCTCGACACTTTCAGTCGGGGGAGAGACATGGTACCGAGGGAGAAAACATTCTCGTCGAACCTCCTTTCTTCGTTACCACCGACCCCTTCAGACCTCCTTTCCGTCCTGACCCAATAGGGATACAAACACCGACAACAACAAATTAGTGATTCAACACAGACTGAGAACACTGGCGTACCTAATATCGGGTGTTCCGAGGAAACAGGTATCTTAAAGGGTCCGCTCTTATGACCTGACCCTGATGATAACTCGAAAGGGTCACCGAGTCGTAATTCCTTAGACGGACATTATGTATACATCCGAACTAGGGACCCAACGCCCTTCTAGGGACCTCCTCACGTACCGTTGGGTGAGTTATAAGAACGACCCTATTAGGGCACCTGTCTCCTCGGACCGTCAGGTACCTCAGTGTTTCTCGGTCTGCACTCACTCGTGTGTGTTTATGTAATAAGGGTCGTGGCCTTTGACTTAAGTATGTTTTCCTGTACGTTCGTGGAAGGTCACATTCTTCATCCTGTGCAAAGAATAGATCACAGGGAAAGGAGAGACTCTTATTTAGTTGTTTGGTTGCCTTTGGCGTACCTTTGTGGTAGGACACTCGTTTTGTGTTCAAAGACCCGACCAAAAGAGTTCGGACCAGATTCGAAGGGAGTCATTGACCTTTGTCCGTCTGTCCCTTCCTCACATTGGTTTATTTCGTTCACCTCGACGTCTTTACGACGACGACGACGACGATTCAGCGAAGTCAGCACAGGCTGAGACACGCTGGGGTATCTGCCGTCGGGCGGTCCGAGGTAACGATTTCTAGCATAGACTAGAACTTTCACAATCAGTGAGTCAGGACAGACTGGAGAAAATGTGAAACATTGGGGTACCTGATATCGGACGGTCAACGGAGACAGGTACCCTAAGAGGTCCGTTGTTATGACCTCACCCATCGGTAAGGGAAGAGGTTCCCTACAAGCACTGGGTCTCTAGCTTGGGTCCAGAGTATGCAACACTCGTCTAAGAACTAGTAGACTCGGTGGTCTCTTCAGGTCACATAGACTTGAATCTACGTCGTAAATTGGAGACCGAAGTCCACCGACGAGGGGGACGTTAGGGTCATGAATGTCACCTTTCCTCGAAAGAGGACTGGTCGGGAACGAGCACGGGGACTTGAGACGTCTCCGGGAGGAGTCCCTCTTCCGTATGGACGACTCTCCGACCCTCGGTCCTAGTTTCCGTTATGAAGGTGAAGAGTCCGAGTATCAGAGTCAGTAGACTCGTCGAAAGATTTCGACCGTTTGGATGTATAGGGAAGGTTTGCGTCTCTTGGTGTCAGACGTCACCCCGAGTTCGGAGACATCAAAAGTTTAGGAAAGTAAAAGATATATCGTAGTTAATCACTCAACAACAAGTTACCAAGTCGGTACAGACTGAGAAACGTTGGGGTCCCTGAGTCGTACGGTCCGAAGGGACAGGAAGTGGTCGAGGGTCTTAAACGAGTTTTATTGTAGGTAACTCAACCAGACTCTCTGTCGGATTTTATCTCCGATGCCGGTGGGGTCTACGGACCCACACAAAGGATCAAGAGGTGGTTGTTTTGTCTCCGTACGGTACAGTGAAAGGACACGGAGTCGAAAGAGGAAACGTTTTGTCACTCTCACTGATACAATTTTTTGGAAGACACTTTTACTTTATGTAATCATAAACATTTCGTGAATTTTGTCACAGAACAAATATCGTCCGTACTATGCTCTGAATGATTTCATTTTGATTATTATTTACAGTAACGAAACCGGAAAGTGATTACTCACTAAAAGTTTCTCAGGTCTCTGGTCTTTGGAGTCGTCTCGTAGTGGGTCTTGGAACAATCTTTACCAATCTATACGTTTAAGAGTTTTTTTTATTTTTGTTTCTTTACGTTTAAGAGTTCCGGGTGGGTCTGAAACATTTGGTTTTTGTGACCTCCACCCCCAGGTAGTTAGACACAAAATTGTTTGAGGGGTTCCCTTACAAGTTATAAGTCTTGGTGACGAGAGTAGGTACTTGAGAGTAAGTTTAAAGAGAAGAACTACTCGATGGACAGGTTCAATAAGAACGGTTTAAAGGGGAAACAGCAGAGACCTCTCCGTAGACTCAGTAGGATCTTGAGATACGTGAGGAGTTTACGTAAAAATAATCGTAATTAAGAAGACCATTGTTTACTGTCTGTAAAATGAACTTGATTGCACCTGGTGTTTCTCTGACATACCCGAACGTCTTGTCTACCATTGTCAGTTATAAATAACTCTTATATATGGTACGTACTGTGACAAAGTTTTTGAAATATATATTGTTGGGTACGACAGAAGTGTCGTGGTGGATTTCTCCTCAATAATAGTAGGGGTAACTTGGTCCCTTCACTCCTTGTCCCTCCACATTCCGACACACTGTAAGGGTGGGTGTTCAGTTGAGGTCCCTCCACATTCCGACACACTGTAAGGGTGGGTGTTCAGTTGAGGTTCCACTACGAGAGTCGGTGAACGTTCCGGTCCGTGTAGGTCCACGACCGTGACCCTATTGTCCTGAGACGAGAAGAGGTGAGGGTCCGGGACAAGAGTCCATCTGTAGGAATATATCCGAGAGTTCACTAGGTCCCAGTACACGAAAGTATCCCTGGTCGATGTCCCCCTTTCCCGAGAAGAGGGAGTCAAGGGATTGTTTTCGGTCCCCTAACTGGGAGTAACCCGTCCGGACACGAGGTACGGGTAAGAACAGTAGGAACCTCGTTAATGACCAGACCCGAGACCTTCCCAGGACCTGACCCGGAACAGTGCACTGGTAGGACCTAAGTCTCTAGTGACCCGGGCTCTCAAACCTTCCCGCATTCGTATTCACCACATTCGGTTTCCTCCTTCTTACGGTCGTTCCCTTTTTGATCGGGATGACGCACGATCCGAGACAAGTCTCGTTAGATCTTTTTACCATCTCTACTTCGATGAACGTCTGAATCTCTTGTCTACACGTGTGAGTCCCTCACACCCCTACGCCCCACTCTACTTGGTCCTTTAACTCTCACTGCATTCACGTGACGGTACACACTTTGTCTGTCGATCACCCTTCGACGACTTTCGTGTCCTTCGACTCGAGTCCCGAGACACTGCTGGATCTCCTCACCCTTCCCCCCTACCTCACCCTACCCTCCTACTTCATTCTACCCTCCGACACCACCCTCTCTCAAGGGTCTCCCGCCCCCATATACACGTGTATATCGATTAAGTGAAACAACATGTCGTCTTTAATTGTGTTGTGACATTTTGTTAATATGAGATTAATTTTTTTTAATACGTATAGTTTGACAACTTAGTAGTGTTATTAGGATCCTCCATCCATGACGGCACCGGGGTGGACAGGTTACTCCCTTGCCTCCGTGGTGTCCTACTTTGTCGAACAGGTCCCGTCGTCTCCGTCACTTATCGTCTGGGGTACAACCTTCGACCGGACGACCAAGACCCTCAGGTAGGTGAATCGTTAATCTGGTTGAGGATTGATGCCTACGAGGCCAGTTCAGACTCAATTTCTACAAGTAATGGGTTGGTCAGTACAAATCGAAGGGAATTTGGGGTAGGAAAGAGTCGTACCTCTGTTTCTCTTAAAGGGTCGGACGGGGTACACCCCTGAAGAGGGTTATTATTTGTCGAACAAAGAAGTAACCATTGTTGTGTCGTTTGTAGAGTCTCATTCCAACGGTCTATGTCTTTATTTTAGTGTCCTGTGTTCGGGTACGTGTGTTTGTTTCTGGGTCGCGTCGGTTTTGATTTGTTTATTTTACAAATCACATCTTCACTTTCACAATCAGCGAGCCGTCACAGTCTGAGAAACGTTGGGGTACCTGATATCGGGCGGTCCGAGGAGACAGGTGCCCTAAAGGGGTCGTTCTTATGACCTGACCTAACGGTAAATGGAGAGGTCCCCTAGAAGGATTGGGTCCCTGACTTGGGTCCATAGAACATAACGTCCACCTAAGAAACGGTAGACTCGGTTGCATCCCGTGTTGATGTAAACTTAAAGTCTTTTTATTTATTTTAAAACATGTGTGTACGTGTAAATCATATTCATCCAGGGTACTTTTTAAAATGGGTTGTTCAGATGGAGTCTCAATATAAACGTACGTCCTTCTGATTGATATGGTCAAACAAGATCTAACTCACTCAAGAGTCTTTGACCTTACCGGTCATGATTTTCGTCCTTAACATACACAGGAGTCAGGACAGACTGAAAAACGTTCCGAGGAGACACGTACCCTGAAAGGTCCTTTCTTAAGACCTCACCCAACGGTAAAGGAAGAGGTTCCCTAGAAGAGTTGGGTTCCTAGTTTGGACCCAGAGGACGTAACGTCCGTCTAAGAAATGACAGATTCGGTAGTCACTTCGGGATAATGACGTATTTGGGTCTGTTTATTGTAAGAAAGACCCGGATTTAAAGGGGTGGACAATCACCCCTATACGTAATCAGTCTCAAGAGGTCCCTTTCTCTTGGTTATACTACAAACATACATGTCTCTCTTTCTTAACTGAACTTCCCTAAACGAGTACGCTAATACCTTGGGTCGTTCTGGTCCTACACGTCCCACCGGGGTGTCGAAACTCTGGGTTCTTGTCCGTTACAACGTCACCCGAAAATACAGGTTTTCGGGAGACGACCGTCTTAAGGGAGAACACACTCTCTACATTCAGAAACAAGATGAGTCTGGAAGTTGACTAACATAAGTAGGTCGAGGAAGTGAAATATTTCCCATTAGAAGAAATGAGTTTCAAGTGGTTAAATTTATCTTGGAGTAGGTTTTGTGGGAGTGTCTGTGTAGTCTTATTACAAATTGGTTTAGGGACCCGTAACTACCGGTTATTTACACTGTGTCTTTTACTTGGTAGTGTCCTATATTAGCACGGACAAAGTGCCCCGACAAAAACTCCTGACTCGGTTAAGTATATTTGTTGAACTTTCATCCACAAGTTAATTTTAATGTCCACATAATTTGAGAGGTTCAAGGAGGAGACACAGTCTACGACATCCACAACTCCCACTTCTTTTAGGTAAGAGACGGTCACTCCTTGACTCAGACTATTCCTGAGTCTGTCCATTCATTTGTTGTGTTACCTTACTTAAGACATGTACCAAGACCTCTTTCTATGTCCTTCTTAGTCGGTCTAAACGGATCTCCTCAGTCTCTACCGAAGTGTCACATCCAATTCGTTCTCTCCCATTGGCGATCTCGGTCGAGCACTGACCAAAGGTCGTCGACGTATGTCCTAACCTCCGGGTGACGAGATGGGGACTCGGGGTCTTCGGAGACTTTCTTTGGTTTAAGAGGTGGCAGAGAATTATGTCCCCTCACCCCGACTTTACGACGCTCAGGAGCACAACAGCAGATAGGTCTTGAGCTCCTTAATGTTGGGGTCCTCTACAAGAGGATCTACGAGTAGTTTAGTCGCGGGTCCACCTGTACACAACGTAAAGTGTTGTCTTCGTCGACGTCTGTGGTTTTGTGGTCCCGCCCCTAAAAAAAAGAAAAGATTCTCTTCTCTCTTAACATATGTCTCAGACTTGGGTCAGGCAGATACGAGATGTCCCAGTCAAGGAGACCAGGGTGAGGTCGGGTCGACAAAGATTGTCCTCGGGTTGGGACCCCGTATAGATGTTACCGGTCGAAGACAGGAGGAGATGGGGAGAGTCATGGAGACTCGAGGTCGTTCAATTCTTGTGTTGTCAGGAGTGGGGAGGTTACTCGTCTTTTCACATCGTATCACATTCTTCGTACTTTAGAGGTCAGTCCTTCGGGGTCTCTCACTTAGAGTATAAACAGTTTCTGATCGGCACACTAACACGTTTCAGTAATAGAATCATTTTCTTAAAGTTAAGACTATTGATGACCACACATTGTTTGGTGGAGTGTGGGTCACTATATTTCGGTGGTAAATTATTACGAGTGTCTAAAACTTTCAGTCATTAAACCTTTCCTGTCTCGTCCAGTGGACCAGAGAGAAACACTACAGAGTAGATCCTGTCTAGACTGTCAATTCTTTGATCTTTGGAACCTCGCAAGTACATGAATGTCTAGACTTCAGACCTACCCGTCCTGACCTTTAGGTCCCGGTGACAGTTCGAGCGTCCCGAAAGAACGTCGTGACTCCTAAGCCCTCTCAACCTGAAGATCCCACTGAGTCCCGAGGTTTCCACTCGCAGAAATAGTTACTCTGTCTTCACATAGGGGACCTTCAGTACGAGACAGTAAAAACTACAGAAGAGACCGATATTAACTCGGTATTCAGACGGGTCGAAGTTCTGTCCGTTACACATAAGTCCAAGACTACCTCCCTGCCGGTTCAAGGTCTTTTATACTCTTCCCTTTATGGTGTAGTCGGTAGTAACCTTTTATTCTAGAGGGTGTAAGGGAATGTCTTGACAGGACTGCTACTTCATTCTACAGTGTACACTTAGAGGGTGTCAGGGAATGTCTTGACAGGACTGCTACTTCATTCTACAGTGTACACCTAGAGGGTGTCAGGGAATGTCTTGACAGGACTGCTACTTCATTCTATAGTGTACACTTAGAGGGTGTAAGGGAATGTCTTGACAGGACTGCTACTTCATTCTATAGTGTACACTTAGAGGGTATAAGGGAATGCCTTACCAGGACTCTACTTCATTCTATAGTGTACACCTTCAAATAATTGGATGAGGGACGAGGAGTTCTCGCCAGGAAGACTTCCGACGGTTACAATACGGGGAAAGAGGGAGTATTAAGTCTCGTAGGCTTCTATAAAGTCGTACAGACTATGACTTAGTTAGGACTTGTGGAAACGAACGTTCATTAATATGAGTATTAGTCTCATTATTTAAGTATTATCGTCGGACGATTTACGGTCCGTGATACGATTTCATTTGAACTAGAGTAAACGTTAATGTTACCAGGAATTTCCACTCATAATTATAGAGGAAAAATGAGCCCGAAGGGACCACCGAGTCGTCATTTTTTAAACGGACGTTACACCCTCTGCACCCAAACTAGGGAACCAGTCCTTCTAGGGGACCTCTTCCCTTACCGATGGGTGAGGTCATAAGAACGGACCTCTTAAGGTTCCTGTCTCTTCGGACCACCCGATCTCAGGTACCCCAACGTTTTGTGTACTGAATCTTTGATTTTAGTTTTGATTTTGAGTGACTCGTACTAACAGGTTGTAGTATGTCTGGGTCGTCTGTATCAGATTGGTTTCAGGTCTTAAGATTAAGGGGATGAGGTGGTGCGACTCTACGAATTACGAATGTCTGGAACCTCTACCCTACTAGAGAAGCTACCACAGGACCGTTTACAAATTGTTGGTGTGTCGGATTTTATTAATTGCTAATGTATACATATATATTCCATAAACTCACATACATGCATACATGTAAAGTACGTAAATAATGTTTAAAACAAATGTATTTCCTACGGATTATGTGTCACATGTTTATTCTCACTAAATCTTACTTCTATGATGAGAAGTAACTTTAAAGATATACCGGTTGACTAAGAATGTTTTACTAATAATAATAAAAAATACTTGAGAATAAAGATAGGGGTTTGACACCGAAGCTGACTATTTACTTACATCGAGGTAGTACTTACGACTATCTATAGGAAACAAATACAGTTACTCATTCTACCTTTACTCTGTTGTTTCTGTACACACCCTTGAACTGAGTAAGTCGTTACTGTACTGACTGAAGAGACGACTAAACTTATCAAAAGTGTATTGCCTTCTCACAAAGGAATTTTAAAAACACGGTATGCGTGTGTCATTACCGATTCCTACGTGAAAATTCACATTAGACGTAATAATCGTGACAAAGGTATTAAAAGATATCGAAAGATGTATCTGTTAGGTGTCTTGTTATTTGGTGCGGGATTACACGTCATAAACCACTAAAAGTATAACCATTATGAGAGTAGGACGGGTTAAAGTTCGATGGTTGTACTGTAGTAACTTATGTTATCTACACTTGTTTGATTTCTCTTGTCAAGGGGTGAGGTCATGAGAACGGACCTTTGAGGGTACCTGCCTCCTCGGACCACCCGACGTCAGGTACCCCAGCGGTTCTCAGCTTGTACTGACTCGCTGAAGTGAAAGTGAAAAGTGAAAGTATGTAACCTCTTCCTTTACCGTCGGGTGAGGTCACAAGAACGGACCTCTTAGGGTCCCTTCCCCCTCGGACCACCCGACGGCAGATACCCCAGCGTGTCTCAGCCTGTGCTGACTTCCCTGAACCGTCATCTGAATCGTCATCATTTTAATCCTTAAAACTCATAATAGAAACCAACATTATACACTCACTTTTTAATTAGCTAGATCCTTTCTTTACTTTTGAAAGTGAGTAAACTCCTAATATTGGGGTCTTCTCGTAGAGTCTTTCGGTATTCCTGACAAGACGAAAATCTTCAGTTCCGTGTCAATATATTCGTAAAACTCTCTCCACGCACATACGAGTCATCGAGTCAACACAGACTGAGAAACGTTGGGGTACCTGAAATCGGGGTGGTCCGAGGAGACAGGTACCCTAATAAGTCCGTTCTGATGACTTCACCCATTGGTACGGGAGAAGGTCCCCGAGAAGGGCTGGGTCCCTAGTTTGAGCGTAGAGAATGAAGAAGACGTTGCTGTCCGCCTAAGAAATGGTGATCGCAGTGGTACGGGTCCATACCCGACATACAATTTATTGCACAATAACTGTCAAATGTGTTAAGTCTAGATTCGTGATACACTGGGGAATAGTTCTTCCTTACAATAGACATCTCTTAACAGAACAACTACGACCCTCCGACAATGAGAAATACTAACTCGTCTCGTCCATAAAGACGTTACCTCCTCCAGACCAGGTACTTATTACGTATATGTGTTACGTATCATAATCTCTCTCTTCCGGTTTTAAAAAAACAAATTTAAAAGGAACAGAAAGGTATTTTCTACTTAAAATAAAGTATGTGTATTACATAAATTAACAGTCAAGTATAGTAAATTTACAATTATTACTGTTTAAGTCACTGGGGAAAAGTTTTAAAATTTGTGAATCGTTAGTCGAGAGGGACTGACCATATTCAATCTAGGTCGTGTGACCAGAGAGAACAGAGGTAGACTTGAAGTAAGTATGGACGATACGGGACGATGACTTCAGGAAGAAAGAACCGAGAATTTTACCGTCTTCCCCGTCCCGTGTTGAAAATTTTCTTACTGTGTCGGACTCCTGTGTTGTCTTTGATTAATCTTGGTTTATCCCGGTTCTACCGCCTGCTCAACTGAAGGTGACCTGGAACCCACGTACCCATGCTTCAGTGAAGTCAGGACAGACTGAGATGTCAGGATACCTGACATCGGACGGTCCGAGGAGACAGATAATAGGTCCGTGCTTATGACCTCATCCAACGGTACACGTAGAGGATACAGAGGACGTAACAGTCCGTCCAAGAAATGGTGATCGTGGTGGACCCTTCAGGGAACTCGGCATCATATACGAGGAACATTCTGTAGTCGTATACGATTTACTAGTGGGTATCCGGGTCCCTGTCAAGACTCCGACTAGTAGTTTCTAGTTTTCTACTACCACCGGGTTAAGGACAGGGAGGAGATTTTATCAACCTTATCAGGAAGGTAAACCCGTAGGGTTCACCGTAATCTCCATTTCTTGGACGGACGGTTACGTTCTCTGCATTCTCTACGTCCAAACTAGGGTACCAGCCCTTCTAGGGGACCTCTTCCTGTGCCGTTGGGTGAGGTCATAAGAACGAACCCTTTAGGGTACCTGTCTCCTCGGACTGCCCGATGTCAGGTACTTCAACGTCTCAGTCTGTGTTTACTCGTGTGTGTGTGTGTGTGTGTGTGTGTGTGTGTGTGTGTGTGTGTGTGTATGTGGTTAGGAGGGTAAGTAATCGGCTACTTTAATAGGTCGGGTATTTTTGATTGGTACGACTCAAAGTTCCGGAGAAGGGAAGACTTTGTCGGATGTGAGACACCTTTCACAAAGAGAGATTTATTTAGGTGAAGAATGGACAACGAAACAGAGAGTGACTTAATAAAGACACTACTCTGTAGGTCTTGGACTCGAAGTAATTCAGGACTTTGGTCCACACACTAGAGTCAATTTTCTGGAACCCAAAACTGGGGTGACCTCAGGGTCGACGTACCTAAGTTCAGGGTTAGACTGAATGTGTCAAAGTTATGGCATATAACATTTTACTGTATTGTCCGAAGGGGCCCCCGAGTAACTATTTCTTGGGTGGACATTTCGTGTTCTGTACCCAAACTAAGAACAGAATCCTTCTAGCGTACCGTGGGGTGAGGTCATGAGAACGGACCTCTTAGGGTACCTGGCTCCTCGGACCACCCGATGTCAGGTATCCCAACGATTCTCAGTCTTTACTGACTTCGTTGAATCGTGAGTACGTACATTTCATTGTAGTGTGACGGTACAGACACTGAACCTCGATGAATTAGATAAAGAGTTCCAGTGGTATGTAAAAACAAGAGAACAAGACTCTCCCGTGGACAGTCAGTTCTACTTCGAACGAACCAAAGAAGGTCAAACCGACTACTCTCTACAGTGGAGGCATACCAAGTAAGGTGACGATATTTACGTGGGTGACCGGGATCAGAAGGAAACTCCACGAGAGTCTACGTTCGACAAGGCGAAATGTAGGTACGACATTGAGTAATTTTGACACAAAGCGAGGCCGAAAGACGAGTAATGTTACCCGGCTCTCTCGAAACGAAGACCCTTCGTGCCAATATTACTCCCGTCTCACAAGTCGTGTTTTTGTCGAAGATTATCGAGTAATCCTTTTAACTGATCAATCCGTCTTGAGGACGAGGGAGCGAAACTGATTTCTAGACTTTTGGAAGGGAAGGTCCCTGTATCTACTAGATCGGCCCCAGGGCGTCGGTCTCGACCGGTCCGACCATTCTTCGAGACCGAAGTAGGACCTTTATGGAACCTCAACGGATCTCCAGTCCAGCACCCATCTGGAAGTTACGGCGACTAGTAAACGGGATTCCTTGGTCGGGGACGAAAGCCCATACGTGAACACAAACGACCACATTCTTACCCCTTTCCCTATCTTCCTTTCCTCTCCTTCCTCCCCCTCCCTCTCCGTCACCGGTGGGGGAATGGGAATGGAACTGGGGTGGCCTATCCTCGATCTACAATAGTCCACCAACCAATCCTTTGAACCTTAAAGGTCAGAATAAGAGTCTTCAAGGAGGTCAAACACGGAGCATCCGTAAAGGAGTCGACAACTAATTTCTGTCAGGTTAAACCCGGAGAATGGAGTTACTTTTAGTAGTAGTAATAATACCATTAATTCTGGTAGTAAAGGGTCTCAGTGGCCTTTTAGTCGTAGTTTGGTCAAGTTCCTGTGTTTCTAACTCCGCTCGAACCTAAATCAGTCGGTTAAACACAGTGGTTCAACGTTAGTAACCTGAAACACGAAAAGTCTGAAATATATATTTATGTCAAAAATTTGGCTCTTTGACAAAGAAGTACCTTGTAGAATACACCTCGAGTTAGATATTTTAATTATATTTCCCTCGAAGACACCAACTTTCACCCCCTCCCGGACCCCGATCCTGAGAAGGACGAGACGGCGAAGCCAAGGGACGTCCCCAGAAGTTCCACAGGGAAAACTTCAAGACATCCCGTCTGACTTTGGTGAGAGTGGGTATAGTTTCCGGGCTTATTACAGGGAGGGGAAACTGAGTCGTTAGGATGAGGATCTTGACTTTGTATTACTTTCAGGTCCCTGAAGGAACCTCCAGGTCACCAATTCCTAGTCGGAAGGTTACGTCCCCGGTACCCAAGTTATAGACCAGACCCTTTATTTTAGGGCGTATGACACGGTGTCCCGGTCTTACATAGTTTTGTTTAAGAAATAAAAACATTTTTTAAGAAATAACACGGATAAAAGGTTATTGGTGTACTCTCGGTTTCTTCACACGGGTCTTACAAGTAGAGTTGAAACAGGTATTTAAACTTTTAAAATATTCCGATTACTTTACGAAGACTTCTTATCCTAACTAATTTGTTTAATGTCATACACATATATTTCATCTTATTATCCTCAAGTAATTTATGCTACACGTAAACACAAATGTTGTACCCTTTTATTGGAAAGTAAGACCACTCGCCCTAAAACTTTTCTCGTCCGTTGTTATACTGTAGTAGACACGTTACATACGTACCTTCCTACGTGTCGTTTTATAACAGTAAAAGACCCTAAATCCTAGTACAAAATAAATAAAATAATACGTTAAAGACAAGAGTTAATAAATATTATTCGTATGTAATAAAAATGGTTTTTCTTACATTTTTCGTGAGTTTTTAAAGTAATTTTCCCTTCTTTCTTTAGCAACGGAACGTTACAGAAAGTATGTGGTGGGAACTGGATAAACTCCGATGATTTGAAAAACTTTTGTTTATCAGATCTCTAAAGACGGAAAGACCTCAATTCCTCCGACCACAATCATCGGGAACCACTGGTACCGGACAACCGAAGTCCTGTGGACCTTCGGTCATATACCTCTGGTGGAAAGTGCACAGAGGGTCGACGTCTGATCGGTACATATACGTAGAGAGACACACACGACCCCCACTCCTGACCGCCCCCCACGGATCCGGACGGACCGGGAAAGAGATAAACAGGGAGTCACCAGTTCCCTAGACAGTAGATAACCCCCCTTAGTGTACCCCGGCTTTGTTATTTTTTAGGACGAAGTGACCGGGAGACGTGGGACCCCTCGTAAGGGGCTCATTGGACTTCACACAGGTCGTGACGTGACGAGGGCCTCAGGTGAGACGGTCGTCCGGAGGACGAGAGAGCCTACAGGTACCCCGGACTGACGTGTAGTCCAAAGTACGGGTGGACTTCTGACCGGGGAGGGGACCTCGGAGGTTCTGTACTTTCGGTGTACCGTAGACCAACACTTACCCTCTCCGAACGACATAAAACAGCCAGTACAGGTCACTCACTCTTCAACGGACGCATTACCGCGAGTACGCAGGAACAAGGGATTAAGTACCCTAAGGTAGCTTTTGTCGAGTGAGTCGAAGACGGATGTAGGGAAACGTGTTCCGAGGTCGTGGCCAAACACCTGGATCCGACCTTCCGTCTACGGGTCGTAGGGGGTCCCCTGAGATGGGAGTCCACGGTTGGTCAGTGGTAGGGGGATGTACCAGAAAAGGAGAGTCCATTTAGTTACGGGTGTTTTCGGTATACACTCAGTTATCCAATGGTCCTACACCGAGTGGACGGAACTAGAATCGGGTCTTGAACGGGTACGAAAAGAAGAAATGGAGGTTGACGAGGGGCATCCTAGAAAAGTTCAAAACCTTTTGTCTTTGGGTTCGTATTATAGGGTCGAGTTGGTTAACAGGTCCTCCAGAAATATGGAAAACACCTCGAAACTAAGTATAACGGGACGAATAGACACTGGAGTCGATATCGTCCTTCCTACTCCCCTTCCTGGAGTTCTGTATCTCTTCCAAGTGACACAATTTTGCGTCGAGAGACTCAAAGTAGGAGTGTCGAAGCACGACAACTTCTCAACTCGGTCACTCCGAGTCTCTTCATTCGACAGGGTTTAGTAGGGTAATCCTTCGATGATTTACTTGAACCTAAAACTGGACAACAAGAACAAGAATAAGTCAGTGATTTAGTACTGTTTTTTCCTTCTCTTCGTTTTCCTTCTCCTCTTCTCCTTTCTGTATACGTAAACTTACATTTCAAGGTTTCTTATCGTTCCTCTCTATTCTTTCGGAAGGAGTGACTAGTTACGTTTCTTTATCTCCTTTTGTTGTCTTACCCTTTCTGATCTCTAGAAAGGTTCTTTTAATCTCTATGGTTCCCTTGTAAGGTACGTTTCTACCAGTGTTATTTCCTGTCTTTACCATACCTCGATTGTCTTCGTCTTCTATAATTCAGCTCCACCGTTCTTATGTGTCTTCTTGATGTATTTTTTCTAAAAGTACTGGGTCTATTGGTACTACCACACTAGTGGGTAGATCTCGGTCTGTAGGACCTTACACTTCAGTTCACCCGGAATCCTTCGTAGTGATCCTCTTTTCGATCAGACCTCCACTACCTCAAGGTCAACTTGAAAAAGTTTAGGATTTTCTACTACGACACTTTCACGACGTGAGTTATACGGTCGTTTAAACCTTTTGAGTTGTCACCGGTGACCTGACCTTTTCCAGTCAAAAAAGTAATCTTAGGATTTCTTTCCGTTACGGTTTCTTATAAGTTTGATGGTGTATTACCGTGAGTAGAGTGTGTGATCTATCGTTTCATTACGAGTTTTAGAAGGTTTTGTTCGAAGTTGTCATACACTTGGTACTTGAAGGTCTACAAGTTCGACCTAAATCTTTTCCGTC
Organism: Capra ibex; assembly: GCA_006410555.1. Lineage (NCBI taxonomy): Eukaryota > Metazoa > Chordata > Mammalia > Artiodactyla > Bovidae > Capra > Capra ibex. The sequence goes on from SJYO01014747.1 coordinate 17,862,961, forward strand.
TCCTTGGTCTCTAGTTTAACGGTTGTAAGTAGCCTAGTAACCCTTTCGTTCTCTCAAGGTCATTTTGTAGATGAAGACGAAATAACTGATATGGTTTCGGAAACTGACACACCTAGTGTTGTTTCACACCTTTTAAGAATTTCTCTACTCTTATGGTCTGGTGGAATGGACGGAGGACTCTTTAGACATACGTCCAGTTCTTCGTTGTCAATCTTGACGTGTACCTTGTTGTCCGACCAAGGTTTAACCGTTTCCTCATACAGTTCCAACATATAAAAGTGGGACGATTAAATTGGATATACTCTTTACGGTCCGACCTACTTCGTGTTCCACCTTAGTTCTAACGACCCTTTATAGTTATTGAAGTCTGGACGTCTACTGTGGTGGGAATACCGTCTTTTGTTTCTTCTTAATTTCTCGGAGGACTACTTTAAGTTTCCCCTCTCACTTTTTGAACCGAATTTTGAGTTGTAAGTCTTTTGATTCTGGTACCGTAGGTCAGGGTAGTGAAGTACCGTTTATCTACCCCTTTGTTACCTTTGTCACTCTCTGAAATAACAAAACCCGAGGTTTTAGTGACGTCTAGGACTGACGTCAGTACTTTAATTTTCTATGAATGGGGAACCTTCTTTTCGATACTGGTTGGATCTGTCATATAATTTTTCGTATCTTTAATGAACTTTCTCTTTCTAGGCAGATCAGTTTCGACACCATCAGTACATACCTACACTTTCAATCTGATATTTCTTTCGACGTACGGTTTCTTAACTACGAAAACTTGATACCACAACCTCTTCTGAGAACTCTCAGGGAACCTGACGTTCCTCTAGTTTAGTCAGGTAGGATTTCCTTTAGTTAGGACTTATAAGTAACTTTCCTGACTACGACTTCGACTTTGAGGTCATGAAACCGGTGGACTACCCTTCTTGACTGAGTAACCTTTTCTGGGACTACGACCCTTTCTAACTCCCGTCCTCGTCTTCCCCTGTTGTTTCCTACTCTACCAACCTACCGTCGTGGCTGAATTGCCTGTACTCAAACTCGTTCGAGGTCCTCAACCATTTCCTGTCCCTTCGGACCGTACGACGTCAGGTACCCCGACGTTTCTCAGTCTGTGCTGACTCACTGACTTGACTGACTTTGATACGGACTGAAAAAACCGTACCTAGTATCGGGTGGTCCGAGGAGACAGGTACCCCAAAGGGTCCGTTTTTATGACCTCGCTCATCGGTAAGGGAAGAGGTTATCTAGAAGGGTTGGGTCCCTGACTTGGGTGTAAAGGACGTAGAGGACGGGACCACCCAGCTAAGAAATGGTGACTCGATGGTCCAATCTTAAGTAGTTTTCTTCCCAGATAACAGAGACGGACCTCGAAGACGTTGAGTGTATAGGGTCAGGTTGACGAGTCCTTTTCGGAAAGATTGATTTACATTACCGTAAGTTAGTCAAGAGAGAACGGACTTATGGAGACCAATAGTTAGTTGAACCACTCAAGGAACCTCTGTAAAGTAGAGTTGGTCGGAACTTGAGGTTATTAAATATTAATAAAAAGAAAGGTTCTTGAATGTATCGTAGAGAGGGGTTTCTGTCTCCGGGGAGGACCCGAGTCGATATCGACCAAATAGAAGTATAGAGTATAGTCGTGGGTTGTACTAGGGGTTTCACACAAACAGTGAAAGTAAATTAAAAGACCTATATTTAACTTTTTATAAGTCTTACCTAATTAGTAATCTCCGAGAATGAAAAAGATAATATCTTATATCAGTAGCAAAATATTTTACTTGGATTTTCTTCTATGGAGACCTTTAAAAAAAAATGTGACAAACTAACCCTATATTTTGGTGTTACGGATAGATAACTGTTATCTCGTCTTATTTTACTATATAATATCTAATATTAATGAAATATTGAGTGTATTTAATATGTTTAATTCGGTAATAAAAAGATAAAATCACTAGAAAATAGTATATAAAATCATAACTTACAAAAATCACACGTAAATATCAATCATAAAATGATAATCTCATATGTGTATCATAAGTCATAAAATATAAGATAAAATCGTTAATACTCATGAAATAAATGATAATAATAAAAATAGTGGTTATCGTCATTATAGACTTCTTCGTCACAAAGAGGAAAACCTAAGACAGGGTATAGAAGATAATGAAAAATCTTTGGTTTGGTACTATTTGGTATTACCTTTTCCTATACGTTTTCTTATACACATATATTGACTTAGTGAAGTGACGTCTCGTCTTTACTTATGTTGTAACATTTAGTTGATATAAAGTTATTTTTAAAATTTTTCTTTGGTTCGGTCCAAAGTAGAAGATGACCTCGTACGTGTAAGAGAACGTAGTGATTTTTTACTTACGAGACTCATCTGACACAACTACAAAACCATTTACTGGTTGGGTTTGTATACTTTGTCATCCTTGTTTAACTACGGGTAGAATACACTTGTGTGTTCAACAAAAGGTGAATAACCTGTAGACAACGACACTGCTCGTAGACATTTTACCCTTATTCTGCCGTGTTGTATACAAACATATCGAAAAAAATGTATGTTTTTATTAAAATAACAAACTCAAAAAGAAAAAACAACAAAAAATTTAACTTCCTATTAACGAAATATTACAAAAACCACGAGTCGGTATGTTATTGAACTCAGTCGGTATTAATATATATTTATATATTTATATATACACGTATATATAGGGGAGGGAGAACACGGAGGAATGGGTATTTGACTTGTGTGAGATAACCGTATGAGATCTCCGTTCTCAACGTAGCCATTTTATAAGAGGGACGATAAACCGTTGGAACGGTCGGGTGAGTACGGCATAAGTTTAAGTTGGTCCCAAATACCATTGACCCTACCCGGGTGGATGAGTCAGGTAAGTTTGAAAGGTCGGTTGGAAGACACTGTGATCGAAACCAGGGTTCCATACGTCCGTGAAAACGACGGGTACCCGGATACTGGTCCGGCGAATTAACGAGTCTTCTGTAACTGTTGTTATTCTAGGTTACGGGGGTCAAGTCCGGAAGAAAGAGGGTCGTGATGGATCTACCGGAGTCGAAAAAGAGGGTGTAGTGGGGTACCAACCGTTTGAAAAGTGGGGTGGAACACAAGTCAGAAATAATAGTTTGTCATCTCACCTTACCTTTATAACCGTATAAACAGTAATCCGTCTTTCCAAGAGTGGGGTTGAGAAGGTAATTGTAATCGTCACAGGGTCCTTATTAAATAACTAGCGACTCAGAATCGAAGAAGTGACTTTTACCTCCCGAACATATTCCTCTTTCACCCCAGTATTTGAGTCGAGATTCCTCGTAAAGACTGGGTGTCATCATTGGAGAGGAGAGGTGAGGGTATGCTTCACCACTGACTGTGTCTTTTCCGATTTCTGTGAAACCGAAGTATGGATGTTTAAGTACAACGAAGGCAAATCATAACACTGGGTCAAAAGGGAATACCTTTTAACCGGGACTCAGTATGCAAGATACCAATTAATAACTCGAACTGTAACAGGAGCTGTACAATTAGCACAGTGAAGGGGTAGTATGAGGGGATGAAGTAGATGCAGGTCTCGAGGTGCCGGATGGGGTCACGTTGGGTCAAACCTCAGTGATCTAGTCATCGGAAAACGTAGGACTTTACATGGAAACTTCTTATCTAAGGACAAAATGAGTCTACGAAGAGAAGGAGGGGTCCGAAGTATTTGAACGGAATTTTTAGAGTCGAACCGTCAACCCAAATATATATACATATTTATTTATATATATATATATATATATATATAAAAAAAAAAAAAAAAAAAAAAGGACACGACCCAGAAGGGACGAACGCCCAAAAAAGAGAAAAACGTCGCTCGTCCCCGATGAGAGACGGAGAGTGACGACATCGGAGAGAACAACGTCTGGTGTCCGTGATCCGAGTACCCGAAGTCATCGACACCGAGGGCCCAAGGTCTCGTGTCCGAGTCATCAACACCGAGTGTCCGAACCAACGACGTGCCATACACACCTGATCCCTAGTTTGGGTGCAGGGGACGTAACCATCGTCTAAGAAACGGTGACCTGGTGGTCCCTTCAGGTACCGATGTTAAGAACGGGGACACCCATGTAGTGACTGAGAGTCGGACATTACTGGGATAAAGAGGAAAGTGACCCTTTTCTTATGGGGTGACCCTGTTTCCTTTCTCTTGTGTTGTCTTTTATCTACTGTTTCTCTGATAAAAATCCGACAAGAGGAATTGTAAAGAGTATACAAAGTGTTACTAAGTACGAAATCGGGAAGTCAACGAGGACGTTTGTTAAGGGCTCAAAATTATATGTTAGTAGAGACGTCCTAAAAAGGGAACGAACAAAAAGTTCACCTAGATAAACTAATCTCGATTCTCTCAGAGTGACCTTTTTCGAGTGTACGAAGAGACCGGGACGAGACGAGGGACTGAGTGTGTGTATATGAAAGTGATTTATAAAACTTTTATTTATCTGACTAGGTGAACCATATTAAGATTACTAAGTATAACAGCTCATTTAGATTTTGGTTATTGTTACCTCTAGTATTCTTACCCTCACATAAATTTCTTCCGACTAATAAAAAATTGTCAAAGGTGAATGAGAAGTGTGGATCAATACGGAAAGTCAGTATTAGTTTTGGAAGTCACGCCTCGTCCCTATTCGGGAACAAAACGAGAGTACAGGTGTGGACGGGCCCAAACCCGAATGTAGCGGGAGGGAGTGATCGACGCGGTCTACTGTCCCTTGTAAATCGTAGGTGTAGTCTTTTTTGTAGTCCTCTCCTCTCTACATGTGTTAGGAGGGAGTGGTACAAAATGTAGAAACTTTATATTTTATCTCGAAGGCCCTTTATCACGTCTTTCCCTCCGATCAGGTACTTCTACCGACCACCTGTCCTGGTGGCTTTAGGGTGGACACTTGACTCTACCTGGACGACCACCACTCAGGAAATCTAGGGGAGATGAAGTTTTCGTGGTATGAGATGTGTGGACAATGAGAATAGTAGTCGGTAACCTTATACGAACTTGACACGTTCCCCGTTCTATTTTCGAAGTCCCTCGTCGGGTGTTGGTGACTACCTGACTTCCTCTTAGTGTTGAGGACGAAGGAGGTCGGGACCCGCTCGGTTCAGACTCCGGATTAGGTCCGGTAGAGGATGACCCTACCCTGATTCGGGGTCCACGAGTCACGACAGAAGATAAGTGGTTGAGGGAGGTCGAAGGTCGGAGTGGAGAGGATCATCACAGAGGAGTACGAATGAGTAAATTAGTACAGACTAAGAAACGCTGAGGTACCTGTCATCGGGTGGTCCGAGGAGACAGGTACCCTAAGGTACCCGTTCTTATGACCTCACCCAACGGGACGGGAAGAGCCTCTCTAGAAGGGTTGAGTCCCTAGAGGACGTAACGTCCGTCTAAGAAATGGTAGACTCGGTGGTACCTTCGGGGATAATCACAGAAGACCCTAGTGTATTATCTATTTATTAAGTTTGGAGTTTGGAGTCTAGACGAACACCTCTTTAAGTCAGATTCTACTAGTAAAAAGGTCTTAGTAGAGTGAGAAAGACCACGTCGTGGAAGGGTGTGTCCGGATTGGGGAAACCTGGGTGACACCCTCCGTGAGACCTCTCAAGTAAGGGAGACACCCTCGATACAGGACTCGGGTCTCCCGTTATAGTAGTGTACCAGATCTGACCAGGGGTGAGGAACGGAGGAGGGGTTTCGTGACGTGAAGTGTAGTGATGTTGGTTCTTGGTATCCCCAACTATTCACCGTACCGACACGAAGTAATACACGCACAACCCTCCCTCTACTACGATAACAGAATTGGTCTTCCTACTAAGAGAACCTTCCCTAAAATTTGTTTCAAAATCCAATTACCTTCTCCATGACTTCCTAGTCCTTCGAAACACCTTAGGAAGTTCGATAAGTCCATCAGTCTGTGCATAGTTTGAGTTAGGACTGTCTTCGACACCCGAAAACTTCCTTACAGATATTACGAAACAAACAAATAAACAACAAAACGAGGTTTAGGTTTCAAATAGGGAGTCACGAATAGGAGTACGACAAAGTGTGTGTGTGGAAAGAAGAACGACAACAACAACTCCATGATTCAGTATAGACTGAGAAACGTTGGGGGACCTGACATCGTGCGGTCCGAAGGGACAGGAAGTGATAGAGGACCTCAAACGAGTTTGAGTTCAGGTAACTCAGGTACTATGGGAGGTTGGAAGAGGAGGACGGAAGTTGGAAAACACCGTAGGTCCAGAAAAGGTTACTCAGTCGAGAAGTATAGTCCATCGGTTTTCATAACCTCGAAGTCGAAGTCGTAGTCAAGAAGTTTAGTTATAAATTCCAACTAAAGGAAATCCCGACTGAGCAAACTAGAGGAACGACAGGTTCCCTTAGAGTTCTCAGAAGAGGTCGTGGTGTTAAGTTTTCGTAGTTAAGAAGTCACGAGTCCGAAGAAATACCAGGTTGAGAGTGTTGGCATGTATTGATGACCTTTTCAGTATCGAAACTGACATACCTGGAAACAACCGTTTCACTACAAAGACTTAACGGATCCAAACAGTATCGAAAGGAAGGTTCCTCACAGAAAATTAAATTAAAATTAAATTAGAAGAAGGAATCGGCTTCGGTCTAACTCAAAGGGAAAAGATGTAAGGATGTTATGAGACAAAAGGGGAATGGACCTCTACTATTGTTATTATCAAACTATTATTAGTATTATTGCCATTAATCGTCGACTAAAGATGACTCCTGAGTACTATACGGTTTATGACATGATTCGGGAGATGTTTACGATAAACTAACTTAGGGGTCTCATTGAAGTAAATCGTTCAGGACATTTATAGGACCCGAAGGGTCCACCACGATCGCCACTTCTTAGACGGACGGTTACGTCCTCTGTACTCTCTGTGTCCAAGCTAGTAACCCAGTCCTTCTATGGGACCTCATCCTTTGCCGTTGGGGGAGGTCATAAGAGCGGACCTTTTAGGGTACCCGTCTCATCGGACCACCCGATGTTAGGTACCCCAACGTTTCTCATCCTGACTTCGTTGAATCGTATCGTATCAGTCATAGGATACTGTATAATTAAAGGAATTACTGGGAATAAGGGATGGTCGTAGGAGTGGAAAGTTGAAAGATCGTGAAATGGAAGGGTGACTCCTGTCTCGAAGTAGAGGGATGAACCGACACTCGAGTATGTACGTTAGTCAACACTGGCTACTTTACGATCGTTCATCCTAAATAAATAAATAAATAAAATGAAATAAAATGAAATGTTATGACATGACCAAAACGGTATGTAACTGTACTTAGGCGGTTCTTACATGTACGTTCATCCTAAATTTCTTTGGAAACTTTTTCCTGAAAACACAGAGACGAGTGAGGGACCGAGGAGACCGTACACGGACTCGGCACCAACCTCTTCGTGACTGAAGTGTCGTCAGGGTCGACTCTGAGGGATCTATTCGGGTGTCGGTCGTCTGGGACTCTTCCATTTATTTGGGTCTCTTCTTGTCTTCTTAACAAACCGGTGTCGATTGGATTTAAGGACTTTCCGTTTGAGTACTAATACTATTTACGAAGAACAAAATTTGGGACAAATCCCACCAATCAATATATCGGAATAAGACCGTTACCTCTTGACTATGTATCGAAGTAAAATCTATCTACTCTCTGAACCTCGTCTGTTCAATTTACTGTTACTAGTTTGGCGGTCAACCTGAACTTTCTACCGAGAGATTTGGACTAGGTATATAGAAAGATCGAAAATTGATATCTCAACTCCTGTTTCTCAGTTAATTACTACAAATAAAGGATTAATAGGTGTCAAGGACTGGTATCTTCTCTAAGTTGGTTACACACGACTCAATACAATTCAAGTTACTTTTCTTTAACATCCAAAGTAAAATTTTTTATTTTCTATTCGTATGATTCACTTTTTATTTTCTATTCGTATGATTCACTTTTTTTACGTCAGTAGAGAAGTAGAAAGAGAAATAACTCCCTGTTTTCACAGTATATCGTCGTAGAAAGTTTACGTAACTGGATCCTTTATAAAAATCCGTTTTATTACACCAGAAACTATAAACGAAGTTTGAAAAGGTTCTTTTTTTTTTTTTCCCAACTGGTTTTTTTTAGGACTATTAACGATGATCCATACGATTTCAAGAGACATACTCAGAGAGAAAAATTCATTCAACCTTTACAAAGGTTTGTTTTACAAATTTTCCTTTTTGTGTAAATGTTTCCTGTGACCAAAAGTCAGAACGGGTTCCGTGATTTAACCCGTTCGAAGAAAGGGGAAAGTTCGAAGATAAACGGAAGACTATTTCGTTCTTATTCTACTCAAAGGACTTGAAAGGGAGTTTCGTGTACCAAAAATTTTTTACGTCATTATTCAGACCGAGGAGAGGGGTAAGTCCCGAACTTTTTGTGTGATCCTGGGAAGTTCGGAACCTTTCTTCGGTAGACACTTCCAAGCGCAGCCACGTAACCTCCCCTTACACAGACGGTACGGTCAGTCGGTGGAAACCTACAAATGGAAAGTGAGAGAAAGTGAATAACAATAAGAGACGTATACAAGATTCCTCTGAACCTGAAATCTCCATGTCGTTGTAGCTCTGAGGTGATAAAATAGTTCGAATAGTTCATAATCTTATAGAACAGTTGTCGTATCTTAATATTTTAGACAGGATCGTGTGACATCTCGTCAACAAACCCTTATCCACAACTAAGTATGAATAGTAGACTAAATTTAAGGAACTGGTCGTGTGTGAACCCCTAAGTTGTCCCCCACACGTTCGAACAGTGGTGAGGATACGTTATTACATCCTGTCGATTTCGGTGTCACGACGATCACTGTTCACAAGGAGGACCGTCCCGGACGTAGAGTGGTACATTCAGTGAGAAATGGTACCTGGATGGTAGGAAGTTTTATAGGGGGTACCCCTGAAGGGAGCACCAGTTTGTCAATTCTTAGACGGACGGTTACGTCCAGTGAGGGACCAGCTCCTTCTAGGGTGTACGGTGCTTCGTCGATTCGGGTACGGGGTCTCGATGACCCGACACAAGATTTCGGGTACGAGCCGTTGTTCTCTTCCGTGACGTTACCCTTCGCGTGTGTGGTGTGGGTCTCTCGTCGGGGCGAGTGGTGTTAATCTCTTCCGCACGTGTGTCGGTCGGTTTTGATTTTAATTTATGTTCATAGTGAGTACCAGTAGTGCCAAATGACCCACCGTTCAATAGGGGAATCCGGTCGTGAATTTCTGACGTCACCAGACGGGTGACGCACGAGTGAGTCAGTACGGACTGAGAAACGTTGGGGTATCTGACAACGGAAGGTCCGAGGAGACAGGTACTCTAAGAGGTTCGTTCCTGTGACCTCTCCCAACGGTAAAGGAAGAGGTCCCCTAGAAAGACTGGGACCCTAACTTTTACACAGAGAGTGCAGAGGACGTAACCGTCCACCCAAGAAATGGTGATCGCGGTGGCCCCCTTCCAGACGGGTGACACATACAATTAACGCTCCATGGGACCATCAATCTATTGTACCGACCACTTTTCTCTCTCCCTAGACCCTGATCCCTTCTCTCATTGATCTCTCTTTATTGAGTCGACGTAGTCCAACAGAAACATTCCCGTCAACCTACTAAGTTTTGTCTTGTGTCGTGTACAAGGGAAAATAGTCTTTTCCGTAACCTTATCTTCCTAGGATGAAGTCGGTTCTTCATCTTTTCCTCGACCTTACATCCCAAGAATCCTTCACTATTGTATGTTTTCTGTCGTAGACCGTGTATTATCTACGAGTTACTTGAAACCACCTTTCATGAAGAAATAGAGGTAGAGTGTCTCCTCCACTGACTCTGAACCTATTTAATTGAACACGCCAAAACGTCTAAAGTGTCTATCAAGTTTTTTTTTTTTTTTTCTTTGACCCATTTAATACCTTGATAAAGGTATTGAGGTACGTGAACGGTCCCCTCCTGGACGTGTCTTCAGGTACCCCGTCTTTGGTCTGAGGCCTGTTCCCGTCCTCGTCGCACCAAACCCCGGTAGTAACACAAGTTACGTTTATAGAGGGTAACCGTCATACCGTCCTAACTTGTCCTAAGTCGACCCAAGGTCGTCGAAAGATCTGGGTACCCCTTCTCATTTTATTTTGTCCCTTGGAACAATACATTTTGTCTACTTTCCTAAAAGGACCACCAGGTCATCATTTCTTAGGTATGTCCAAGCTAGCGGTCAGGTCCTTCTAGGGTGTATGGTGTTCTGTTGATCCGGGCACATGGTGTTGATTTCCCGGACACACAGTGTTGACCTCTCAGGGACGAGACGTTACTTTCTAGAGTTGTGTCGGTTTTACTAAATAATAAATTTTTTATTTATTTATTTCCTTTTACCCACTCTTACGTCCACACCTATAGCGAGTGGTTCGCACCTCTGGGTAATGTCGACATTCCGTTGGGCTTACAAGTCCGTCAGTTAACTTAAGTTCTGGATTGACTTCCTGCCTCTGTCCATTACGATAAGAAAGAGGTTAGTTCTCGCTCCACCGTTGAGCTCCCCGACTTCGACTCCCAGTGTCCAGAGTCATTCAGTGATGACCCTTCATGACTCCTACCGACGTCCTAGACTGTCCGTAGCAAAATAGATACTTTATAGTTAAGGTAGAACATAGTGGTGTCAGTGTGGAGGTTAGTGTGAGAGCGGTCTTTCGTCTACAGTAGTAGCAGACGACACGATTGTCCGACCGAACATCTCTCTTATCCTCGGTCTCCCTCTCGTGTCTGGGCCCAATGCTCCCGTTTAGTCAGACCAAGTTTTGTGTCTCGTCGGCGACAAATGTTCTTTTGTTGTCTCGAGAGGCTTCGGTACGATTTTACTGGTGGAAGGTATTGACGAATTTCTAATCACATTCGTATGTTATTTATGGACCGTCGGGTACTCATTTATGAGTTATTTGTGACGGATAATACTACTAACACTAAGGGTAAGGTTATACTAAAGATCAACACAACTTCGTCGGCCAGATTATAATAAGTAAAGGTAATGTCATACAGGGAATGTGTACTTACTCAAAGTAAGGTTCTCACACAAGTATTCAGGTTAACCAGACATTCCGGTTGTTTGAACCGGATCCACGGATTGATTGTGGTAACTGATATATCATGACATGACATTATCCAAATTTTATGAAAAGTGTGTTTATTGTGTATTTCGTGTTTGTCTTTTTTATTTCTTTTGTAAAAATTAGAATGTCATATCCTGGAACTTTTCATATCTTCATATTCATGTCGTCGACCGTATGTCCCCGACCGTAGCTCACTTGTCCGTTCTTCTCGATGACTACCTCCTCGCTCTCCTCCACCCTCTCCCATCCTCCACACTCGACTTCCTGGTAGTCGCTATCTTCTGTCTCGTTCGACGTTAAAGTGAGTACAGACTGCAACTACCTTGCATGTAAAAGTAGAAACTTTCAGACTTTGAACTTCCAAGCATGCATCCCATGAACGACGTGTCGGATCTCTTTACACGGAAGTGACACCAGGCAAGACTGGAATTTGCCCGAAGAGACGATCGGACCAACAGTTACATCTTATAAACCGATATCGTGTGTCTGTGCACCAATAAATTACTTGCCAACATAGTCGAAAATTAAAACACTTAAGTTTTATTGACACGAAAGACGGGAAGAGGTAGTGATGGAGAGTAAATTATTCACGATAAGATCCGGCAGAGTGGGACCACCGTCTGACGAAAGGTAGTCGGATTTATGAACCTCGTCAATCTCGAGTGACCCGACCCTACGAGTAATTTAAAGAACTCAAAGGTCCGGTAACTGGTCATAACGAGGGAAGTGAAAAAATTAACTACCAGAATAGTGATACGAAAGAAGAGTGGTGTTAAAGACGAACTAGATGTGGTAGACCCGTTACGATACGAGGTTTACGGTCGGGAGGTGGTAGTGTCCAATGTGTGTGGATCCGAGATTATTTTTTGTCAATCCTGTACCCGAGTAACAACCGAGAAGAAGTCTTTATACCATCCTATTCTTCCGAACAGGATAAGAACCGAAACGAAGAGTTAGGTCCAGTCAAAGAATCCTCTGGTTCCTTTATGGTTATTTATGAACCCAACCTTGTCGGGTCTAAGGTACTGAACATAGGTCTAGGATAGTACTCCTGTCCCCAAGGACCACCGTGCCACTATTTCTTAGGTGAACGGTTACGTCCTCTGAACCCAAGCTAGGGATTCAGTCCTTCTAGGGGACCGTACCCTTTACCGTTGGGTGAGGTCAGAAGAACGGACCTCTTAGGGTACCTGTCTCCTCGGGTGTCAGTGTTTCTCGACCTGTACTGGAACACTGACTTGTTATTGGAACACTCATGAGACAGGAAGAACGGATAACTAGACCTTTATCGGGAGTATATTCTCGTCCGACACCAGAAAGTATTTAGTAGATGTAAAAATCCTTTGTTATCCTCGGTAAGAGTATCCGGGACATATTTCACAAAATAATCAGTTAAAGTAACTGGAAAAACCCAGGAGCTAGTAAAAAATGGCAAGTTCAAATGGAAACAACGATGTACAAGTGAGAAGGGCAACGGGGGAACCACCTATTTTTACTACATAATCAGGTCGACCCTTTAGTGGAAGTTCGGATCTGTTAAGTGAAAAGGTCTTTTCGGAATTTTAATGGACCTGGAGACACAGGAAGTGGAACTGAGACAACAGGTGGTAAAGTCGGAGGGAGTGAACTGGGGACGGAGGACCGGAGACATAACAGAAGGTGAATTTGTGAAGAGTAGTCGTCTTCGGTTTTGTGACCTACGGGGGTTCCACCCCTCTTTGTAGTTGTTGTACTCCTACGCAGTTTTCGTGGAAAGGAAACTCGGAGTTCTCAGGAACAGTCTCAGATTTGCGACAGCAGAATAGGGAAGAAGAACCCGAATATCAAATAGTGACCGAGTAGGAGTATCTTCCTTTCTTCCTCTCTATTCCGACCAAGACGGAGTTACTTTTTAGTTGTCTTAATCGAAGAAAGTCCTTCTTTGTTTTGATAGTCAGTACGTCTGACCGGTCTCGTCAAAGCTGGTCTCCGATTTTAGCAAGTTATATTTACTTTTCACAGGTTTAGGTGAGTGCCAGGTTTTTGACTTCCTGAACTTCATTGTGGGAACCTGAATGTACGGGTCGGTGACGGGACTCGGGCCCATTTCCTGTACGACTCTGAGACGGGACCCCGTCTTGATGCTCCAGTACCCATTGTCCTCCTGAGACCCCGTCCCTGAGTTCAAATCTTACGTGACCCAGAGGTATCCGTTCTGTCCATTTGTCTGAGGAACGTACCACACACACACACACACACACACACACACACACCACACAAACACACACACACACATACGAGTCAGTACAGACTGGGAGACACTGGGGTGTCTGACATCGGGTGGTCCGAGGAGACAGATGTCTTAGGAACGTACTTCTCCGGGTTCTAATACAATTTACGTCGTTTATATGGGGTCTATAGACTAAGGCTTAGTTCAGACCCTCAAAATCTTCCTACCACTACTACTAGGAGTGGTGGGTACCCCTTTACGTCAAACGTCTGGGTCTCACAGAGGAAGAAGTTATTTCTATAACACACTCCGGAGAATTATGGTTAATTGGAATGGTAAAGAGGGAAGAACTAACTCTTAATTATTTCCTTGTCCAAACTCTTAATTCTACTCCCAGTTTTTTATCAACACAGTATTTTACTTGGTGAAGTCTCCGTGGAATCTCTACGAAACCGAAGCTTCTCGATCCTCTGAGGGAGATGCCGAAGCAAAGACCGGGTCGAGTCTGCGACCCCGGGTAGACCCCTTTCCGACCAAGACGTCCCTCTTCACGACTCGTATGTCAGGTCCTTTCCCATGCCGCGAGAGTCGGACGGGGTCCCTGGTACCGTGTCCTCTTTCTCTTCCGGACGTGCGACCTGTCGTCCGGAAGTCCAGACGGTGTCTCGTCGACTTGTTCTTTACGCTCGTCCTTTACTTTTGACCGAACATCTGTCCATCAGTCTCCCACCCCTCTACCCGTTCCCGGGTCCGACGGGTGTCCGTCCCTGGTCAGGCGTCGAGTAAGGACCTCTTCAGTGTAGAGGTAAAGGCTGGCGTGGTGGGGGTCTTTGAATGAGGAGAACAGAGACTCAGGTTTGAGTCGAGGGAACTACAAATAAAGATGAATAAAGAGTGCCGGGCTACTTTGAGGATACTGGAATTATTGATGGTAAACGACTTGTTCGCGGTCTGTGGTCCAAGTGAGGAAGTGAATTTCATAAAATACTTTGGAAGTGTCCTTTGTTGTTGTCTCAGCTACGATACTAATAGTGGTAACTGTCTAACTCTTTAGTTCGAGTTTCTGTCATTATTTGAACAGGACCCAGTACGTTGATATTTATCACCCGACCCTACTGTCGGGTCTAGTCAGACGAGGGTTTCGTGTCGTAAATCTGGTGACGAATTCACATATTGTTTTGTGTAAGATTTTGTACACCAATAAGATGAGTTGTTCTCAAGTACCAGTTCTTCTCCCTTCCTACGACGTTTTAAAATGGTGGAAACAAAAACTTCTCCTGATTAATGTTACAATCCACCGATCACCAAATACCTTGTGTTAAACCCTTCGAGACTGGGAGTTCTATGACTATGGTACATTGATTCGTGGGTCCTTCTTCTCCTATTCAATCCAGACAAATAAGATTTATAAGTCGTCCAATTACCCCTACTTTTATCACCACTACTCTCGTTACCTAGTAAATAACGTAGAGATGAGACACAGCCACCGGAAAGTATTGAGAATATTTTAATATTTTATTTGTAATAAAATACTTATTGTATTTTATTAATATTTATAGATACATGTATATAATTAAAAGTGTTAATGATGTTTAGTTTGTAATAATGAGGGTAAAAGTCTTCTCCTTTGACTCCGATTGAGTTTCTTAAATCCATGGAACAACTCGTAGCATCTCGATTATTTACCGTTCTAAATGTGTAATTGAGTGAGGAGTGTTGGAAATTCAGACAGAGTTTTATAGTAAGGTCTAGTGAAAAGGTGACTCTAGAAGAAGTGGTATCAATCAAAAGACCTACCGACATTTATTAAAGATCTCCCAGATCATGTAGGTTTGTCTACGAGTGTGTGACTTCGTGCCAGTCTTCTGGACGGTTGAACCTCCTAGACTTTATCTTCTAGAACCGTCGGTATCTTGGTGATTTCAATCTTTCTTTTACAGTACTTTAAGGAGGTTTATAATTATATTGCCAGGGACTGGAGACGAAACAAAAACTACCTAAAATATTCCTTATTTGATAGGGTCTGTCTTTATAAAAATATTTTACTCTTTAAGGGTACGAAATCCGAATTCCCTTAGTAAAGTTTATGAGAAATTAAGGCACCGACTAAGAAACCTGTTTGCAAATCTCACAATCCTTTCTTGATCGAGACGGTAGCTAACATATTTCCCACAGTGATTGCTGGAGTAACGGCAAAGGACCCGAGTCAGAGACAAGGGGCTATTGGGGGTGGGTCGTGAACTTACAGAAGTAAAGGTAACGCAAAGACTTTAGGAGAAGGACGTAAAGATATCTGGAGAGATACCGACCCAGACTTGTCGATTCATTCACCGATGAACCCAAACCTCTTTTGTGCTTGAGGAACGACAAGATGTTTACACATACTACAAACATCTTTCGTCCGTTTCACACCCACGACTCTGTCCGATAGTCAGACCGAGACTGGTCCTTTTCTCGTTAATCTTGACTAGCCTTTTGACTACTACCATTTCGGTCGACCTCCAACACTCCGACGTGTCTCTAACCTGTCGTCCTTTAGTGACAGTGGGGTTCCGACTCCCCTGCTTCTACCTTGGGTCACCGACCCAAGTGGTCCATCCTTGACCTTACTGTCCCCCTGACAAGTGACCCCTCAACCTCAGTGACAATCTTTCCGGTGGCCACTCCCACACTCAACCACCCTCGTCTTTATGGAACCGAAGGAGGAAGGAACGTCCGGGGTCGGACAGGGTCTCCGAGGGTCCTCGATTACGGTCGGTTCACGGTCGACGGTACCCTGGACCCTCTACGTCGGTCGTAAA
This sequence comes from Capra ibex, assembly GCA_006410555.1. Taxonomy (NCBI): domain Eukaryota; kingdom Metazoa; phylum Chordata; class Mammalia; order Artiodactyla; family Bovidae; genus Capra; species Capra ibex. The sequence continues at coordinate 17,879,143 of SJYO01014747.1, forward strand.
ATACAAAGTAAAGGAAGTTCGAGGAGAAGACAGAAGACTTTCCGAGAGAAGGAATTTGTGGTCTTAAAAGATCGTGATTGGAAAATTAAATTTATGACCGGGGAACAGAACCCCTGGTTTACAAAACACATTCGAGTCTCCCCGAATAATACCCATACTTCGAACACGTATCTTGGATTCTTCTAATATGTCTGTTGGTCGTAGAATCGGATTACCGATATGCACCCCTCCCAATTCCTGTCCCGAGTCTCCCGTCGTTACTGATTCGGAAGGGGTGAAGGAAGGAGAACGAAACAGATTGACAGGGAGGACGTGGACGGGGACGGGGACGGGGACGTAATACATCTATGTTACCCCTTTCGTCCTGAGTCGTACGAGTTCAAGATCCGAATAGTATAAGATGGTAAGAGGAGGATTAATTATATGAGTGATCGATGGTTGATGACTCTTATGAGAGGTAATTAAAATGAGATACTCTTTAGGTGACGATAGTAGAAGTACACTGATTACTCCTTTGGCTTCGGGATCTTCTAATTCAATAAAAGAGTCGGTTCTTGAGACCACTTACCACCTTTGTCCGACTTAAGTAGGAACAGACTCAGATTTCGGTTTGGTTAGATGAGAGGACGAAGTATCAGTGGTATAATAGCCTCCGTTCAGTGGATTTTGCACCCGAAGGGGTCACCGGATCACCGTTTCTTGAGTGGACGTTTACGTCCTCTGTACCCAATCTTGGGGTACGGTCCTTTTAGGGGAACTTCTCCCGTACCGTCGGGTGAGGCCATAAGAAAGGACCTCTTAGGGTGCCTGTCTCCTCGGACTACCCGATGTCAGGTACCCCAGTGTTTCTCAGTCTGCGCTGACTTCGTTGACTTGTGTGTGTGTGTGTGTGTGTGTGTGGAATTTTACAGACTCGAAAGTATTTTACTCCTACTGAGGGGTGACTGGAACGTTCGAAAGGGATTCACCGACCCTAGGGGGTTCATCTAGTATATTCACTTGTACAAAACTTCTGAGAATTCTGATAGAACGAAAAGTACTATAATAAAGGTGACGACGAAGGTCGTCCGTGACAGACCAAGGATTCCGAGAGGTGCACCCTGACTCGATGATAAAAGCCGGACGGTTCGACAAAAGTAAAAAGTGGTCTTACGGACGAGGTACACCCATTACCGTTGTCTACACTGTTACCCTTGTTTTGAGGATGGTCGGTACGAGATTGGGTTTGTAGGGATCTCGTCGAAGGTCTTACGCAGAGGTTTGCAGACGAGGACCTGTCTCTTTATACTCTTGCGTGTCGAGTTGAGGTGACGGAAAATGATCGGAACTAGTAAAAAAAAAATGGGAAAAAAAATTTAAGGCGGAGCGTCGTACATCTTTTGATGTGGTTGGTCCCTAGTTTGGGCGCGAGAACGTCATCTTCGTACCTCAGAATTGGTGACATGGTGGTCCCTTCAGGAGTCGGAACTAGTAAAGACTAGTCACGAGAATAATTAGTGAAAAAGGAAAGGTGTTGAACCTCAAGACGGCATAACAAGGGTAAGATATTGTGTCCAGACGTCCCTTTCTCACTAAACTGCTTCCAATTCTTTATTAACATTCTTTTACAACACTGTAATACAATTACAGACAGTCGTATAATCGGGGTTAAATTTCCATTAGTGGTTTTACTATAACGTTAAAGGTTTTTCATAACTTTATTCTAAACAACTCCACACTTATTATATCTTTAGTTCTCGGGTCTCGATCTTATCTTCATTTAAAGAATAAGTTGGGAAGACATAAAAGGACGGTTTCCCACTTCTTTAGTTACCACCAAACCCCGTACACCTAGAACCGTTTTTTTTAACCCAAGTGTTAGGTCTCCTTTTGTTCTCCAGAAACAGATACTCAGTTGTGTTAGTTCATAACTCTATGTTTCAGTTTTAAATTTAGGTACAGTCTTTCAAAGGTTTTTAGACCTACAAACCGTAATACACCCGTTCTATAAATCTGTGAACTATTTGTCGTGTTAAAAGAAGATCTTACCACCACAGAACGGGTTCTAGACTGAAATACGGAGGTTACCGGGCAGTTTGAAAAGACGAACCCACGAGTCGGTAGTGGAGTTTTCGGTTTGGTTCGGATAGTGTAATATTTGGTTAAAAGAATGAAGACAGGTACCTTCGTCGTAAAAGAGGCCGAGACTGTTACCTTGTGATCTCAGTGGAACTCGAGAACTGTAAAATACGGGGTGGAGAGTGTAGGCCAGGTTTTTAACGAAAAAGTCGACGAAGAATTTATATTTGTACTATCGTTCTCGTAAGCAAAACGCACCCGAAAGATAACTCAACCGATTTTTCAACCAATTGTCTAAGGGGATAATCTGCGTAAAATGTGTAATAGAAATCCCGAAGGGTCCACCGAGTCGTCATATCTTTGACGGACGGTTACGTCCTCTGTACTCAAACTAGGGACTCAGTCTTTCTAGGGGACCTCCTCCCATACTGTCGGGTGAGGTCATAAGAACGGACTCTTTAGGATACCTGTCTCCTCGCACTACCCGATATCGGGTACCCCAGAGTTTCTCAGTCTGTGCTGACTCGTACCGTGTCGTTGTATGTCTCGTACGTAATAGGAATCGAGAGTTTTGATATAATGTCCGAGTTATCTTAATCGGGTAAATTTTATATTCTTTTGACTCCCTATCACACGACTGACCGTGTCAAGTCAACGTGTACGTCATTCACGACCTCGTCCAGAGGACCAATGTTTCACCTGTCGTAGGATCCCTGGAGGTCTCTACGACACTTCTATGGGGCACACGGACCCTCTCTTTGTCGTGTGTACTCGGACGTCCTCGACAAACGAAAACGACGAGAACCAGAATGAGAAGACGGTTTACGGGGGCACGAGCGGAACCAGGGGTGGTGGTGGTAGGGGTAGGACTATGGGTCTTGCAGGACAGTCCCACCTCGGAGTCCGGACCGAGAAACCCAGAATAGAACAGAAGGGTGAGACTTGTGGTGACGATCCACTTAGAAGAGTCTGTGCGAAACCACCAAAAACTCTCCGAATACGGGGTAAGACCCGATGGGACCACTGAGTCTACCATTTCATAGACGGACTTACGTCCTCTGGACCCAGGCTAGGGACCTAACCCTTCTAGGGGACCTCTTCCTTTATCTTTGGGTGAGGTCATAAGAACGGACCTCTTAAGGTACCTGTCTCCTTGGACCACCCGATGTCAGGTACCCCAACGTTTCTCAGTCTGGGTCGACTCACTGATTGTGTGTGTGTGTACGGGGTAAGATTGAGTGTTGGAGAAGAACTACCGAGGAGTGAAAGGAATCCTTTTACAAGTTTAAGTCGGGTAGGAGGTTTCGGGAGACATTAGACGGTAGAGGGTGACAGTTGTAGTAGTAGTGAGACAACTTTGAGAGGGGAGGTTATTCTGTCCATACAAAAGGTCCCACGTCGACCGGAGACATTTAACGAGTCAAGGAGGATGACACTTACGAGGAACCGGAGGCGAACTCAAAAGGAGAAACAGATTCTGGGTTAAGTTTACTGGGGAGATGGTCCTTCGAAAGGTTCTGGTGGAGTCTAATGAGATCAGTCACTAGGGGAAGGCATTAAAGAGTGCCACGAAGAATAGAATAGTCTGTACACCGTAAGTAGTTTGGGGTGGACCCTGACACTCGTTGAAAACGGAGACAATTTTCGTTACACTAGGTCACCCTTTTTGTGTATGAAAAGAACTTCTACTTAGCCGTAAAGTTAAGGCTTAAACGGTGATTTATGGTTACACTAAATAGTTTAATGACTACCAAACCACGGTCAGAAAAGTCATTGTCGAAATTATTATCAAAAATAAATGATTTGTCACCGACACACCGATACACGAAACTTACACAACAGACGCTCCTTCCACTAATATAATAGGGGTAAAATTTCTCTTCCTTTCACTCCAAATCTCTTCTATTCATTAAACCACCAAATGAATTCAGTATTTTGACTATTCATCTCAACCTTAATGAGACCGGCTTTTTTCTTCGAAAACAAATAGAATTCCTCTGAAATATAGAACTTTGTATAAGGTAGAATAATCGTAAGATCCAAAGACGTTAGACTACGATGTTTCTAGGGGACCCTTCTGACGATAGGACTGTGGATACAGGGTCGGAATGACAAGGGTAGAAAAGGGTCATCCCCCGTACTTCCGCCCTTCCTTCTCTGTGTGTCGGAAAAGTGACCCAAAAGGACTTAAGTATCGAAGAGTCCACCGAGTCGCCATTTCACCATTTCTTAGACGGGCGGGCGGTCCCGCCCTCTGTGTCCTCTACACCCAAACTGGGGACCCAACCCTTTTAGGGGACCTCCTCCTTTACCGTCGGGTGAGGTCATGAGAACGGACCTCTTAGGATACCTGTCTCCTCAGATCGTCCAATGTCAGGTACCCCAGTGTCTCTGTGTTGACTCGCTGACTCGGACGTGCGGATGGTACGGATGGGACTCGAGTGTGGACCGTCTACGACTCTTAGTTCCTAGAAGTCGAATAATCTACCCCGGGGTTGAGGGGTCCGATGTCTCCGTCTTCGACTTCAAGTCTATTCTCTTCGTTGTCTCGGTCTGTATAGGTGGACTATTCTCACAACGAAGGAGTGAGGGTCAGATTTAAAGGACCGTCAGAGGAGTTGTTCGGTCCGTGGAATACGCAATTCCCTCTACAGGAAAGTATACAGAGTTTAGACGACGGTAAATTAAAGTCCTCCGTTCTATTTATCCCTGCGGGCGAACCGGAAACCCCTCGGGAAGTAATGGAGTAATGGAGACGGAACCAGAGAGACCGACGAGGTACGCAGAGACATTATAGGTCAAGATTAGTAGGTGTCAGAGAGACGGTCACCCTGAGTGGAAGAGCGGAGATGGGGGTAGAGTTAGGACTACGGAGATTAGTCGAGGTGACGGGAAAGTGGGAAAGTAAATATAGAAGCAACTCTACTCTGTCGGCCGGAACCGACGGCATAAGTCTCACTCCTACATCGCAACTAAATATCTTACCGTATCATCATACCGGCGTAGAGCAGAGGGTAGGGGAAGTGTGTCAGGACAGAATAGCTCCGAGGCTGGTGGTGACCCGCACCTCGTCTACAGAAGTGACTTGACGAGTATTGCTGTGACCGACATCCAGAGGAAAAAAGGGGGAAATAAAGAAAGAAAAACAATTGGAGAAAGAGATGAAAATTGTGTCTATGCCGTCAACTAAGTCTCCGGTGACCACACGCGTATCTCAAATTTGACGACGGAAGACCACCCGTAACCGATCGGGGTCACACGTTACGTCTATTAAAGGACAGGCTCTTCAGGGGGAGTGGTGATCTTGGGTCAAATTCCTATTTAGAAGTTATACTTTCCGGAGACGAAGGACTCTCCGAGGACCTAAAGAGCTTGTTATTCAGTCGAAAGGTTCTACTCGGACGTAACTAACCGACTCGATACCTCTACTGTCGGACCATTTTGAACGAGAAGAGAGAGTTCCGACATTGACTCCGGTCGTGCTATCCAGTTCAACCACCACCAAGGACGAGGAGTACATTATAAACGTTGACTCAGGGTCACGATTACCGATATAAGAGTCTATATATTCTTAAGTTCAGACACAAACCACACCCCAGACATGACCAGTTCCAAGAGGTCTCTTTGTCTTCGTCGTCCTGCACACGTACACACTTGTATATTTTTAGATAAAGTTCTTTGGACTAACGTTAGCACCTTTGAAAACAATAGCAAGTCAAAGAGTTGAGACAAGTTGAGAAACGTTGGGATCCCTGACGTCGTACAGTCCGAAGGGACAAGAAGTGATAGAGAGAAAGGGTTAAAACGTCAGACAACAAGGTTCAGACTAAGATTGACAGCGAAGAAATGGACGTATGTTCAAAGAGTCCTCCGTCCATTTTCCACCAGACCTTAACGGTAGAGAAATTCTTACAAGGTGTCAGTTTACTAGGTGTGTCAGTTTCCGAAATCGCGTCGATTACTTCGTCTTCGTCTACAAAAAGACTTTCAGAGACGAAAAAGATACTAGGTTACCTACAACCGTCAAACTAGACCAAGGAGACGGAAAAGATTTAGGTCGAAGATGTAGACCTTCAAGGACCAAGTGTATGACAACTTCGGATCGAACTTCCTAAAACTCGTAATGGAACGATCGTACACTTTATACACCTTTGACCGTTCGGACCTTAGGTGTCCCGTCCGATCTTCCGATCTCTATATGTCCGTCCTCGACTACGATATCAGAATTCCGTTTTAAAGAGTAAGGATTAAGGACTCAAAACAAAAATACCGGGAAGTTGTTTATCTTCTTCGGGGCGCGTGTAATTGTTCCTTTTATAGGAAAGATATGTCAGTTAATCCGTATCTATAGTTGGGGGGAAGTTTTATCGAAGTGTCGTTGTGGATCTAAACCCACTCTAACCTATTGACCTATACGATGGTTCGACTGTGTCTTTTGATTGATAGTGTCGTAGAGTCCGTTATCCGACCTCGGACCCCGGAGGAAAGGTTTAGAGGTGGTCGGGTTCACTCTGAGGACCATCGGTCCATTTTTATAATTATTGTATAAAAATATTTATCTTTTATAATTATACAATTATAACTACATCATTATTTTATGATTAGGGTCGGGACTCGAAAGTTTATCTCGACCGGGTCTTGTTCAATGTCCCGACCGACATCCATAAAAGGGTCCTGTTGGAGTTCGAAATGAGGAACGTGAGGTCTAGAACTTAGGGAATTATAAAGCCACCGTGTAAGTCCGAGAAAAGTGATCCAAAACCTGATCAGAAGGGTAATGAGAGTCATAGTGTACATGGGGGTCAGACCCCAGATGAAATGAAGTAACAGAAGAAGATAGTCGGGTTGGAACACTTGACTGAGACAACGAATACGTTTCGAGGGGGTCCTCGGCTCCCTCTAAGTCCGTTTCTTTTCGTTAAATATCCTAAAGGGACCGTCAGGTCCCTAATTTAAGACGAAAGATTACGTGCCCCAAACGCAAGTTATGGACCAATCCCTCAATTCCAAGATGTATGAAAGACCAGTTTTTCGTTTTGTATTCTGTCTTCATTATAACATTGTCTAAGTTATTCCTGAAATTTTTCCCAGGTATAGTTTTTTTTAATTTTTTTTTTTTAAACACTTACACGTTACTTCGTCTCCGAAGGGGTCACCGAGTCGTCATTTTCTCAGACGGACGTTGCGTCATCTGTACCCGAGCTAGGGGACTTCCTCACCGTTGGGTGAGGTCATGAGAACGACCCTTTTAGGGTACCTGTCTCCTCGGGCCACCCGATGTGAGGTACCCCAGCGTTCTCAACCTGTGTCGACTCGAACGTGAATACGTGTCATATCGCGTCCCCTATATATAAGTTGTGGGAAACTCTTTGGTATTACCTTTTCTTTTCAATATATATTGACTCAGTGAGACGACATGTCTTCTTTAATTGTGTCGTAACATTTAGTGGATATGAAGTTATTTTAAAATTAATTAATTTTTTATTTTATAGCTTCGTTTTTCTTCTGGGGTCTTGCATCGTCGTCCTTTGTTGCCGTGAGTAACTGAGACGAGTGTGGAGACATTACACTCGTCCTGATCCCTGTCAAGAGAGAACAGGCACACCGCAGACGATCCTGTCGAACTGACCTCGATCTCTCCTACACGAAGGTACTAGTTGGGGAGTGTACCGACCCGTCGGTCACGGCTACAAAGAGAGGGGTATTTGAAGAGAAACCCCACCACCCAAAGGAGCATTTTACCCTAAGGTTCTTGATCGTAAGATACTCTGTCCTCTCCCTTCGACGGGAAGAGAATGATTTGAGACCCGGGTCCTTGGTCGTGTGGTCGTGTGTGATGATTGTGATCGTGTGTGATGAAGACGGTAAAGGATAACCGGTTCGTCATTGTTTCGGACGGACCAACATTCGCCTCACTTGTAGCCGGTATGAACGGTTACCCTTCACACAATTCCTTAAAGACTGGGACGAACAAGGTGGTGTCTCAAGTCAGTTTCACCTCTTCGTCCTGGTCTAAGTGGAGAGTGAACTTTGATAACTTTTGACCCGTTTTATGTGCTGGGTCTTAGTAAGTTCTGTCACCCGTATTCCGTGGTTTCCGGACACTGGGGATTCTCTGTCGCCCTTTTTTTCAATTCAGGATATGAACAAGGTCGAAAGACGGACCCCCTTCAAAGGGTCTGTACCGTATCCTTCTTTTTAAGTCCGTCTCGCGTCGAAAGAGAGAATCAACTCCACTGTCTCGATCTGCAGACATCTTCGATTTCACCGATCTCTGACGTCCCTTCCTATGCCCTCTTTTCTTTCGACGCACGTCTCTTTCGAGGTCTATCCATGTCTTGTAGGGGCGGTTTATAATTAGCCCGACACATGTTTGTATGGACCATGGTCTCCTAAGGTTCTCGACCGCAGGGCACCCTGCCCTCTCCCTTTGCAGGGTTATAACGTTCAAGTCGAGGTCTGGTACCGTCGTTTCACTTATACGTGAGCTCGTTCAGTGTCGCCTAAAAGACCGAAGGGTAACGTATAATTTCAGTACAAATCAGATGACTCATACACTGTCATAACAGATTTTTTTTAAGTTAAAATAAAATTTTATGGAGTAACGACCCTGAAGGGACCACCAGGTCACTAACCCTTAGGTGGAACGTCACGTCCCCTGTACCCAGGTTAGAGACCAGTCCCTCGATTCTAGGTCGTTGTACGACGTCTCGTCGATTCGGGTATACGGTGTGGACTTTTCGGACACAGAGTGTTGACCCGCCAGGCGTGTGGCGCTCTAGGGTGTACTGCGTTTCTTTACGGCACACGGAGTCGATTCTGGGCTCCGTCGGTTTGAGTAAGTAATTCCAATTTTTTATGAAATAACGATTTTCATGATTGGTAGTAGACTCGGAAATCACTCGGTTTCATCATTGTAGTTTCTAGTGACTCTTGTCTTGTGGTATTTTTTAGCTTATTATTACTTTTGTAAACTTTATAACACTCGTAAAGGTTTCACACTGTGTCTCTATGTTTCACTCGGTCACGATGACTTTTTTTTTTTTTTTACTACGATTATCAGAACGAGTCGTATCCCAACGGTCTTTTAAAGTTATACATTTTGTGTCCAACATAAACACTTCATAATGTTTCGTTTCATTTTATTTTACTCCATACGGACGAACACTATTTCTGTGTGTGTGTGTATATACTCGGGTTACTTTCTTAGTGGACTTATCTAATCGTCCACATGTCTTGTCTCGGATAACTTTTTGAAGTTGTAAATTTCCTGTAGTTTTATGGTTCTTTATAAAACGAAGTTATCAACCTCCTTTAAGTCAAGTCAAGTCAAGTCAGCGAATCAGCACAGGCTGAGAAACGCTGGGGTACTTAGCGTCGTACGGTCCGGAGGGACAGGTAGTGGTTTAATCGGGATATGATTTACGAACATACCAGGGTGGGTTGTGTCGAATTTTATTGGTGAACTTTCCTACGGACAAAAGTTTATTAAATTAGTTTGGGATCCCGTTTTGAGTTTTTGTAAATATCTTTACGTGGGTCATTTTAGTGTCGTGATTGTTACACATCGTGGGTTAGTCTTCAATGGTCAGTACGTGTCTTAGTCCTTTTGTGTCGAATTCTCCTCTCTTTAATTAGATATCTTGACTGGGTCTTCACTGTCGCTAGTATCTTAACCTTCTGTTTCCATATGTGATATAAGGTATACGAGTTCTTCGATTTCCTTTTTGACTTGAATGAGTCATTTTATATCCCGTTCATAAAATTTTATAGTTATAGATTGAAGATCTCTGCTTTTCACATTATAGTTCTACTCTTTTTGTGACTCACCCTAATTACCGCCTAATCTCCTCTAGAGTCTTCTTTTATGATCACTTTAACTTCTAGGTTTTGATTTGTGACTCTTTTGTTAATTTTTATTTGTTTCGGAGGTACTTGACACCCTGTCGGAATTCGTCAGTTTAAACCACTTTTGGTATTTTGGTGGATAGGTGCTTCGAGTCTTTTCGGGTTCGTCTTCTTTGTATTTGTCTTGATGAAACAATGTATTAGTTTAACGAATTTTGGTCTTTTAGAATTTCCGTCTCTCTTTGCGGCACACGTTTTCTTGTTTTTGTTCCTTCTCTCTTCTAATGTGCGACCTTGGTCGGTCTTCCACTGTCTTGCTGTAGAGGTTTCACAGTCTCCTTAGGTGTCGTCCGTGGGGAAACATAGTCAAAGGATCCACCGAGATTTAGTATGATGTTTCATCCATTGAAATTTTTTTTTATTTTTTCATAAAGAAGTACCAAGACCTCTGATCTTCAAACTTTAGTTCCACAGTCATCCCGAACAGGGGAGACGTCATCTTAGACGAGGTACAGAGAGAGTATTGAAGAAAAAGAATTCTGAATGAATAAATAAAACCGACACGACTCAGGAGAGACGACGTATGTCCGAAAGAGACCAACGTTCTTCGCCCCGAATGAGAAGCAACGGTGCACGGCAGGCAGAAGAAAACACCTCATGTCCGACATCCGTGGACCCGAAGTCATCAACACTGAGTGTTCGAGGTCTCGTGTCCAAGTCATCAACTCAGTGTACCCAAATCAGCTAGACACCGCACACCCTAGAAGGGCCTGGACTCTAGTTTGGGTACACGGGACGTAACGTTCCACCTAAGAATTGGTGACCTATTAGTTCTTCGGAAGAAGGGATTGAGACCACCAACGGTTGTCGAGAACCGAAAGAGACTAGAGACCGTGTCAGTAGCGTACCGGAAGAAGGGACCTAGCAGGGACTTAGAAGTTTGGAAAGAGAGGAATGTCTCTGTAGTCAGTAACCTACATCCTGGATGGAACGAGATCATACTGGGGTAGAATTAAATATAGTAGTAACATAAACGTTTCTGGAATAAAGGTTCCTTCCAGTGGACGTGTCGATTACCCAATCCTGAGCTCGTACAGGACTACCTCTTGTGTTGAGTTCGGCAATGTGAGAAAAGACCAGAGGGTCGCTTACCTTCCCAGGTCACCTCGAAAGGTTACAGGACCCCCTCCTGTCTCAATGATCTACCTTCTTCGGACCTAGGGACTTAGGGACACCTTCGGTGGGATCTTCGTACACGAACTTGACTCTGTGCTCACTTTATATATAAAAATGATTTCGTAATCACACTATTCGGTGACTCTAACAGTGCTTCTACCAATACCCGATACCAGTACCCTTCATTCACTATATTGCGTACCCTTTCTGGACTTTGCACTTTCCACGACCTATCAACCATCGTACTGACGACGATTCAGCGAGTCAGTGCAGGCTGAGACACGTTGGGGTATCTGTCGTCGGGTGGTCCGAGCGGGCAGGGACCCTAAGAGGTCCGTTCTTGTGACTTCACCCAACGGTAAAGGAAGAGGTTACGTACTTTCACTTTTCACTTTCACTTCAGCGAGTCAGCACAGGCTGAGAATCGCTGGGGTACCTGACGTCGGATGGTCGGAGGAGGTAGGTGTCCTAAAAGGTCCGTTCTCCTGACCTCACCCCACGGTGATATCGTACTGATCCTGTAATAATAAAAAAATTATTAAAAATTTGAGTAAATAAAGAAAAACCGACGCGACCCAGAAACGACGACGCGCCCGGAAGGAGACCAACGTCACTCACCCCGATGACAGATCCACAGCGCGCACCCGAAGAGTAACACCCCCGAGGAGGACAACGCCTCGTGTCCGAGGTCCCGTGAGTCCGAAGTCACGAACGCCGGGGGTCCGAGGCCTCGTGTCCGAGTTGTCAACACCGCGTGCCCGAGTCGACGGGACACCGGAGACCCTAGAAGGACTTGGTCCCTAACTTGGGCACAGTGGACGTAGCCGTCCGTCCAGGAAGTGATGACTCGGTGGGCCCCTCCGGACTCATCCTATACGAATTTCCCGTCTCTCTTATTACTATATAATCCATAGTAACACGATGGATTATGGACGACAGACACTTGAGACCCCTTGTGAACCTAGTCACTGTCCGAATATACCATAATTGTTTTCTGAAGCTAGGGTTATTCTTATTCAATAATTCATTTTTCCGTCTCTTCCGAGAATCTAAGGACGTCCCATACCGTAACGAGAGTAACTTGGTTTTGAGAGGAGGATAAGGTTTTTTCATTAACTCAATTGGTCAAATGGATTCATTAGTAATTCGTCTCGTCTTTCCACTAAGTTCGATTTACAAACTGGATCAATTGACCGTTTAAGGTAATGTTGTTTGGGACTTTGTATTTTTAGACCCAAAGACCGACTCAGCCCCTTCTTTAGGTTAGAAGACGACAAAAGTTCGTTTTAGTCAAATATTTTAATAAAAGAGAAGAGGTATGTAGAAGACTTTATTGATATCTGGTTTATTGGTTAACTAAACCTCGGTAAAAAGTGAGAATTAGTTTTACCTCTCTCTATAAAGTAAGGATAGGTTTTCCTTTTTTTTTTACAATTTAGTGTACACTTAACATCTATATTCGTGAATTTCTGACAAAAGGAGAAAACAAACACTTATTAAGGAGTAAAATACTTCCTCGGTTTATAGAGTCATCCATTTTAGTTATCATCGGTGGCCTCGCCTACCTTTTAAGAGGTCCGAATTATGTCAAAGTACGCACCGACAGTTTCGGCTCACAGAATTCCCTTGTTTATCACTTAAAGGACGGAACCTTCTCTACATACTTAATCACTGAACGGAAAAATTTTGATCAGACAATATATTACCAAATAAGTAAGTTGTCTATAAATGATTCGTGAATAACATACGATGTATGATGTGTAATTCATAAACCTCATGGGGTTTTTATTATAGTCCTCGGATGGGCTCCCCTTTCTCTGAAATCTTTTTATCATTGATTTAAATTTCTCCCGAATCATTTAAAGTTCGTGACAAGATTCGCGAAACATTTACAACTAAGTAAATAAAGAGTAGTGTCGGGATGACCACTATACTTAAAAGGTAAAATGTCTATTCCTTTGACTCCGTGTCTCGTAAATCTAACGATCAGAATGCCGAATGGACCAACATCTCGGTCCTATACTTGCGTTTGTCGGTATAAGGTCTCTGGGGCGAGGAGAATACGTGTCTTGTTTATATGTTCATATAGTAAAGTGGATATGTCGGTCTCTATTCGAAATTCTTAGAACTACTGTTCTAAGATACAGACATATATAGAGTAAAGTAATAAAAAAGGTCAAGGATCGTCTCAAGGACCGTACGTCGTTAATGACAAATTAATAACTTAGTTTATTTATAATGATAGATGATAATAAAAAATATTTATAGTAAAGAGATGATTAATTCCTAATCATCTCTTTCATCAAACTGTGTATAGACCTCTCTTTCGGACCTCCTCAATTGTCTCCTCCACGAGAACTCAACCCACGACGACCTTTCTCCTCAATCCGTAAATTATCCAGATAGGTTCCCTTATTCCCTCATCGTACAGGACCCTTCGTCCTTATCGTACAGTCTTCCATGTCTCCGTCCGTTTCGTACCTGTTAATTCCTTTGACATCAAATGATAAGAATCTCTCTTCCCATCGTCTACTAAGTACGTTATAGTCACAGAAAAAGGACTCGTTCACTACGGAGATTCTGTTGAAGAATTTCCGAGATTTCTTTCTCCTGAAAATCACGAAAAGAAGAAGTACGAACCCCCTTTTTCAGTCTAAGAATTCCCCATACAAAAAGATTTCTACGACGAAAATTTGATTTGAAACTTCAGTCACGAAGGATTGTACAGGAACCTCTGGTCGACCCGATCCTAGAGGTCGGAGGTGATCTGGACCAGATGGTCCTTCAGATTCAGTTCCGGTAGGTTTCTCTTCGAGAAAGATTTCACCTTTTCCAGTGGGTGTGAAACCTTTCCACGACATTCACACTTTAAGGTAGGTGCCTCCACAGTCCTTCTTTCCTTCCCTAAGTAGTCATATAAGAACCAAAGACATCAGGTCTTACCACAGACTTAAAATTTTCGTGAATCTCCCGACTCGACTCTAGTCACTTGTCTACCACTACCGTTTTACCGGATTGTTTTCGTCGTCGTTCTCTTTCTCCAAACCTTTGAACAGGTTCATCGGTGTATACTTGGTTAGGGGTTTGTCTTCAAAGACAGTGGTAGAGGGTTAAGTACGTGTTTTAGTTTAGTTTTCTTAGAACTTAGAAGGAGAGAATCGACCGGTGAAACCACGACGGATTCCCGGGTACTAACCCGAAGGGTCCACCACGATCACCATTTCTTGGGAGGACAGTTACGTTCTCAGATTCTCTGAGCCCAAGCTAGGGACACGGTCCTTCTAGGGGACCTCACCGTACCGTTGGGTGAGGTCATAAGAACGGACCCCTTAGGGGTACCTGTCTCCCCGGACCACCCGATGTCAGACGCCCCAGTGGTTCTCAGTCTGTGCTGACTCACTGAATCGTGCGTACATACTTTCTCGAGTACCACTGGCCTCCCGACGACACACGACGAGCCTTCTGTGCGACACGAGTCGGTCGAGGGATCGAGACTCACAAGAGAAGACAAGTCTGACAAACCCAAGATCTGGGACTGAAGAACAAGTACTCCCCAAAAAGGGGGGAATGTATTAGTTCCTCGGTGCCAATTACAGGTTACAGACGCAAAGTTCTCGTTAAGTCTGTTTTTTTCACAGATAACTTGTAAGAGTCGGGTTGTAAGTTAGTCTTTCGTATATAATTCGTGGATACTGGATGGTTTAAGTCTCGTAGTCCTATTTATGACACCAATATGTTTACCAATGTAGGTCAACGACTAAGGAAGGTCTTACATATAAGTCCAACTTCCGCTGACCATCTTTTTCTTTTCTCTTTTCCTCCCTTCTTTCCTCTCGTCCTTCCCTCCCTCTCCTTCCTTTCTTTATTCCTTCCTTCTTTCCCTTCTTCCTTTACTCTCCTTCCTCCTTTATCCTTCTTTTGTCTTTTTTTCTTTCTTCCTTTTCGTACATTAAATTATCCACAAAGGGTCTAGTGGTCGAAGCTCGATTGTAGTCCCATAAGTAAGTAAAGTCGTGTTCACAAACCATAGAGTCGGAGAGGTTGAAAAAAGAGACTTAATTTTATCCTTTTAATAAGACCTCCACAAAGAAGGAGAGTGACTATGACAGGTAGTCACTGACGGGGAACGAAGGACTTCTGAGATACCCGGAGTACCTTTGTAGGGACGGGATGCGGTCATCGGCCTTCTCAGATGGACGAAAGGGAAGGTAGGAACGGGGACACGGAGACCTGTCGGACGGTAAGGATCTGGAGGGATGGAACCCGTCTCGAATCCATACTCGTCGTGGACCTTCTTTGGTCACGGAAGAATACAGTCGTTGTCCTTTTCCGAAGACGGTGGTTGTGAACCTCGGTATACGAGTTGTCAACGAGTTAGGTTCCATGGCCCTTTCAGATGGAATCTCGGAGCACACCGAGGAGGGAAAGAGGGACATGTAGGTACCTTTCAGATGACAGGGTTCAATGGTCCTTCCTCAGCAAGGAGGACGAGACCCGACGTAGAGCCAGGGTATAAGAAGGGTATGAGTAAGGTTCTCCCGACCGAAGGTAACGGATAAGGGGGTCGGTTTGGAAAGCCTAAGAGTGGTCGTCTAAAAGGAAAACGAATCTCAATTCCCTCTACGATGTGTACCGTTCCTTTCAATTTTCCGTGGTATACAATTCACCGTTTGGCTGGCTTCTTCTAAATTCTAGATATCCGTAAATTCCTATATCCCTAGTCACGCTGACACCCCACGGGACCTGACTCCTGAGTTAGACCCAGTATTTCTTACTCACTGTAAGTTCACGTATTCTCCTCCTTTCTGTAAGAACTCCCACACCTGTGACTCGTTTTTTCCACCCCTTTTCTCGTTCTCTCTTTTGGTCGTGTCCGGTCCTTTTCTGACAGATCTACGGAAGCCCCTTCCATTCTTCGGCCTGGGTAGGACGAAAGTAGTCCCGAGAAGCATTTACGGTCTGACAGAACACTTTGGAAACGACCTTGGGAGTTTGTGTACGTACGACAATGACACGTTAAAGAGAACGAGTGGATCACTACGAAGTCTCGTAAAATTAAACACCGGTGAAAAGAGAGTAAGCATGGAGTAACGGTAGAAGTTCACAATAGTGTAAGCTCGAAACACCTTTGTAACTATTGAACTCTGGATATCACATACGGACCCGAAGGGTCCACCGTGACGACCATTTCTTGTACGGGTGTTAACGTCCTCTGTCTTCTCCACACCCAAGCGAAGGACCCAGCCCTTCTAAGGGACCTCTTCCTTTACCGTTGGGTCAGGTCATAAGAAGGGACCTTTTAAGGTACCCGTCTCCACCCTATGTCAGGTGCCCCAGTGTTTCACAGTCTGTACTGACTCGCTGACCCGCCTTCGTACGTGTATATTACGTACGGATAGAGTATCGTGTGTTGAACCGACAGGTATACGAAATAGAAGGTTTGATCCTACGAAGTCCCTCGTTCTCCCCAAGTTGGTTATTAACAGGGTTCTGTTGAACCGTAATTGGTTATGACGGGGTCCGATTACTTAATTTCCGGCCACTAGTTAATTCCCTACGGTGTGTCAAGAACACAACTTCAACCAACTCTATAACAGAATACCACCGTAAACACACGTCACACGAACACTTTTCACAGAGATAAGTTCCGTCGATGAGAGGGGACTTGTAGATCTGAAAAGATGATAGTCTTCCTTCTATACAAGAAAGTTATCGGATAAATAAATATTTGTTCATTATTGACGTAAAAACAATTGACGGTCTGTGACATTTTAAGTCTGTTACGTACTCAATTTTACGGACCAGGAAACAGAAGACTCTCGAGTGTAAGATCGTTCTCAGGTAGATAAAGGAGTAAGTAAGTAAGTAAAATTTGTAAATAATTTTCGGACAGTCCGTAGTCCAGTCCTTGTTGACGGGGTCAGGAACGGGACTACCTTAAGGGTCTGACATTAGGTCCGTTGTTTCAGTCTTATCTGGTAATTATTTCAATAAATACCCTAAAGGGACCACCACGTAACCCAATCTTAGACGGACAGTTACGTTCCCTGTGTCCAAGATAACGACCAGGCCCTTCTAGGGTGTACGGAGCCTCGTTGCTTCAGGCACTTGGTGTCAATGACTCAGGTACGAGATCCCGGGTACTTGAGGTTGATGACTTGGGACTCACGGCATCTCGGGTACGAGACGATGTCCTCTATGGACTTGATGTCACTTCTGGGTCGCGTTGGTTTTTATTTTTATTTCAATAATTCCTCGGGTCCCTCCCTCCATCGTTAGTACTGACCCACTCAATCACCCTGAAATGTCTTTTCCTTTTTTACTTCTCCACTTGTGACACGTTTTCTCTTCCCTTTCCATTAGACCTGTCTCCTTTGTCGTTTCGTTTATCGAACTCCGTCCTTTGTCGTTCCAGTCTCCATTTTCACCTCTCATGCACCCCTGACCTAGTGTTTCTCCGGGCCACCGGTTCGAATCCTGAAATCTACGCTGGACAATCAATTGGTCTCCAGTCACTGTCGTATCATCAACACGGTACTAACACATACACAAAATCTATCTATTAACAAAACTCCCTGTCTTGAGGAGGTTCCCAATTAAACGTCTTTTAGTTCCACTAGATTGGTCAGGTGGGATTTGCTCTAGTCAGGACTCACAAGTAAACTTCCTGACTACAACTTCGACTTTGAGGTCATGAAACCGGTGGAGTACGCTTCTCGACTGAGTAAACTTTTCTGGGACTGTGACCCTTTCCTAACTTCCGTCCTCCTCTTCCCCTGCTGTCTCCTGCTCTACTAACCTACCGTAATGGCTGAGTTACCTGTACTCAAACCCACTTGAGGTCCTCAACCACTACCTGTCCCTCCGGACCACACGACGTCAGGTACCCCAGTGTTTCTCAGTCTGTGCTGACTCGCTGACTTGACTTGCCCTGACTTACACCTGTCATCGGGTACTGTATACAGTGGGCGGGAAGGAACGAATCAGAATCCAAAGACCTCCGTCGTCTCCAGGTGTATGGGAGGAGCATGTCATTCAGGGGATGTATACTTACTCAAGACAAACTCTCGTTCAAACATTTGGATTAAACAAGTATTCATTTGCAATCGGATTCAAGGGTTGATTGTGCTAACCGATATATATCATGACATGACATTATCCAAAAATCATGAAAAGTGTGTTTACTATGTATTTCCTGTTTGTGTTTTTATTTTTTCGTTATGTCATCATGTTATGTTGTCGAACACATGTCCCCGACCGTAGTTCACTTGGCTGTTCTTTTCAACGACTGACCTCCTCCCTCTCCTCCACGCTCTACCATCTCGACTTCCCAGTAGTCGTTATCCTCCGCCTCGTGTTCGACGTTAAAGTGGGTACGGACTGTAACTACCGTATCCAGGACAAGGATCGACCTAAGTTAAGATAGATGAGCGAACTTTTTTGTTGGATCACTACGGAATCATCATCGAGAAAAAAGAGTAGTATCTATTGTATCATCGTGACCTAACGTAAGACTTAGTGAGGACGTAGGAAGTACTTACTAAGAGTTTTTGATTATCGCGGAGTAGTTTATTTCTATTAAGGAAACGGTAAAGACCGTAACACCGAGAGAAATCAAGAAGTCAATGAAGAAGAAGGAGAACGGAGAGAAACAGGAAAGAGACCCAGTGGTTAAGGTAGTCCAAAAGTAATCATTCGGACTGCAAACGTAGAAACTTGAATGACTTGGATGTCTTTGAAGTAATAAAAGGTTTTACGGGAGAGGGTCTACCGTCCTTACAAAGACGTTAGTTTACGGGATAAAAAGAGTTTGGGGATTACACACCTTAGATTTCTAATAATCTTTCAGGGAGTTTATTCGGAAGAACTTTCTCACTTCTTCGTAGAAGTACTTTATGTATTTCAGAACAATCCGACCTTGACGACTGCTGACTAAACAATGTATCTGCATTCGAGGGTTCTGGTCCCTGAGACGTCAGAGTACTTTTGTCGTAGTAATATTCTGGATTGAGCTACTTGACTAAGAAAACTTAACACACGACCTCTTTTGAGATCTCTCAGTTAACCTGTCGTTCCTCTAGTTTGTTCAGTTAGTATTTCCTTTAGTTGGGACTTATAAGTGACCTTCCTGACTACGACTTCAAGGATATGAAACCGGTAGAATACCCTTCTCAGTTGAGTAACCTTTTCTGGGACTACGACCCTTTCTAACTTCCGTCTTCTTCCGCCACTGTCTCCTACTCTACCGACCTACCGTAATGACTGAGTCCCCTGTACTCAAACTCGTCTGAGGTCCTCTATTTCCTGTCCTCTCGGACCACACGACGTCAAGTTCCCCAGTGTTTCTCAGTCTGTACTGAATCGCTGATTTGTTGTTGACAAAGATACGGGTAAAACGTCAGCAGATCTCACTACTACAGACAGAACCGGTCTTCTCTGTACCCACTCTCAATAAGAGTTCCTCTTTATTAGATGGTCGACGGTGACCAGAATAGGTGAATAGGAGTGTAGAAGAGTCACCGGGGTCCGACCAGAGTAAAGGAGAGACCCCACCGACTAATATAACGGGTCAGACAAATCAGTTGTGTTTTGGTTGAAAACTAGATTCTGGATTCCGAGGCTCAAGAATTCAGGTACCATAAATGAATTAAGAGTTCCTTATACGTTCCTTACTCTTGATCCGGTAAAGGGGGTACGAGGTTTTATCGGAACTACGAACTACGATGTTTTATTAGTAAGACCCGTTCCAAGACTCTGTCTCCTAAGGTAAAAAAAATTAAAAAGTGTTTCTTAATTCTAGGTGATCCCTGAACTCAGTTAGAAGATCTCTACTAGATTGGTAGAGAGAGATGACCCGAGAGAGGTGAGAATGGGATGAAATTTTTTTTTTAGACAAAAATTCTTAACACTGTTCAGTACTGTCGTCTCTATCGTGTGACAGAATCTTCTCCCCTAAAGTCGAAGTTTTCGGATGTTGAATGAAGAAAATAACAGACGCAAGAGGACACAAAAGGACACAGGGGGACTCCGTCGCCTAAGTAGGTAAATCAATGAGTAAGTAAGTTAGTGAGTAAATGAATTTTTATTGAAATAATCCCTAAAGGGAGAAGGTCAACAATTCTTAGGTGGAAGATTACGTACTCTACACCCAAACTAGGGACAAGTCCCTTGATTCTAGGGTGTACGACACCCCGTTGATTCGCGGGTACGGTGTTGAGTTCTTCGGGTGTGTGTCGTTATTTCTGGATCGTGTCGGTTTTAATTATTACTATTATTATTTATTTATCCATTTGAATAATGTACGGTGAACTATGATTCGTACCTAAAAATCACGACCCGTATAACAACCTATGTTCTGTTCCAGAAGTATCCTGAAAAGAGGGTCTCGTCCATCAGTCGTTTGATATCGGACCTTGGTCTAGATAGGGTGACGGATAAAAACATTTGTGTCAAAATTGTTTTGTGCCTGTGTGGTTAAGTTACATGTTTAAAAGGTACCTCGACTCATACTGGACGTTTCGGATTTTATATAGATCGGGTAAGTCCTTTTCAAAAGGTTCGTAACAGAGTTCGTTTACTAACTCTGTTGATCATATGTCCATTTGTGTGTGTTTGTGTGTGTATTCTAGTTCATAGGAATATGAATGTTTGACACCACGACCCCTTCTGAGAACTCTCGGGACACCTGACATTCCTCCAGTTTGGTCAATTAGGATTTCCTTTGGTTGGGACTTATAAGTAACCTTCCTCACTACGACTTCGACTTCGAGATTATGAAACCGGTGGACTATATTTCTCGACTGAGTGACCTTTTCTAGGATTACGACCCTTTCTAACTTCCGTTTTCCTCTTCTCCCGTCGTCTCGTATTTTTACCAATCTAACGTAGTGACTGAGTTTCCTGTATTTAAACTCGTTTAAGACCCCCTGTCACCTCCCGTCTCCTCGGACCGTACGACGTCAGGTACCCCAGTGTCAGACTGTACTGAATTCCTGACTTGTTGTTGTTTTTCACATGTGTACAGTTTTGATGTCACTCCACAAATGGAGTGTGGTCAGTCTTACCGGTAGTAGTTTTTTAGATGTTTGTTATTTACGACCTCCCCCACACCTTATTTCTCTTACGAGACTGTAACAACCACCCTTACGTTTGACCATGTCAGTGACATGTCTTGTCATATCTCAAAGGAACCTTTTGATTTTTATTTTGATTAGTATACTGGATCATTAGGGTAATGACCTGTATATAGGACTTTTTTTGACATCAAGTTTTCCTGTGTACATGGGGGT
Organism: Capra ibex; assembly: GCA_006410555.1. NCBI lineage: Eukaryota > Metazoa > Chordata > Mammalia > Artiodactyla > Bovidae > Capra > Capra ibex. The sequence goes on from SJYO01014747.1 coordinate 17,900,514, forward strand.
ACAAGTAATGTAGTTTTAATATAACGTAACCTACATAAAGGAAAAAGATTGGAAGTACTACCATCTGACCTTCTACCCTTCTTGGTTCTTTCGTTAAGAGGTATTAAGAACCTGATAGTAACGGAGGAAAACGTGTCGAAGGTAAATAACTCACAAAGAAGAACAGAGGTATAGTAGTCTAATTAATGTGTCCTTCCTTTGATGATCTCTCTTCGTCATCCGCCTGGTGTCCGGGTTGTACAGGTACTATTTTACTAAGTCTTCACCTACTGCACAGTGGGGTCAAGGAGATAGGCGATAGTTGTACTGAATTTTATACTCTGTGAAAACCCTGAAGGGACTACCAGGTTACCGATTCTGAGACACGAGGGTTACGTCTCCCGGACCCAAGTTAGGGACCAGTCCCTTGATCTAGGGTATACTGCGTTGATTCTCAAACGTACAGCGTTGATTTCTAGGACTCATGGTACTGATTCTGGGCAACGTCAGTTTATTTATTTTTTGTTTTGATTTATAATTTTTTTATAAATTCTGTGAAAGCACTTCTTTTCTACCTAAACCCACAGTATATCTACAAAAGGTCCGACTATTCGGTAAATGGAAGAGACTCCGTGTTAAAAGATTGGATCTTTTACGTCCATTATTACGGTTGGAAACTCCCATAAAAACTATTTCTTACTTGACCGTATTGCGTACACTTTCACTGACCGACCTAAGACCCACGAAGGCCGGATACTAAAAGAGTCAAGGTGCGGAGAAGGACAGAAGTAGGCGGTCCCCGTGTCGTGTCAGACACAACTAAGTACTGGAGTGAGACCGAGGAAGACTAGAAACTAGTCAGTCAGACAGAGCGTAGGGGTCTCCGTCGTGACGGACGGGAGTCACATTCCCCTCACAACTGTACTCTCTACTCGTCGCGGTCGAGTGTGTAGAACGACTATGGGCCCTCCTCCGTTACCTAATCGGAGACTCACGTTTGTAAAGTGAAGAAGGAGATCTCCGAAGAGACGAACTCGGGTGGGTCGGCGGAAGATCTGTTACGGTTTTAGCGAGGGGTTAAACCACTTCAACCCCCCTTTTTTTAAAAAAATTAGCTACTTAATAAATTGTACTAAGTCCGGAGTCACCTAAGTCTTGGTCATCGGAGTCGTATTAAATTAATCAAACAATCTTCACACCTTAGGTCCTGAAGGGACGACCAGGCTACTGACCCCTTGGTGGACGGTTACGTCTTTGGGACCTCGTTGATTCGGGTACGTAGTGTTGCTCACTTCGGGAACGTGGCCTCTCGGGGGGCACGAGACGTTGTTCTCCTCGGGGACGCTACTCTTTGGGCACGTGGCGACCTCTCATCGGGGAAGAGCGGTGTTGACGTTTTTCAGGCGTGTGTCGTTGCTTCTGGGTCCCGTCGGGTTTTATTTTTATTTATTTGGAGTCCAGTGTGAGGACTGGGTGACTGAGTCTTAGAGGTACAAGTGTCCTAGGAGTGCGCTAGATATACATGTAATTTCAAACTTCGGGTGACCCTGTCTGGTCCTAAAGACATAGGTCTTAAATACAAAGTTGGTGTAGGGGTCTCTCACAAAGGAACCCGGACCTTGAAAAACGTTCGAAACACCTACTAAAAGCAGACGTCGGTCCCAGTTCCTGACGACCAAATGTTTGACGAGTAGATCCAACTGTGAGGGACTTTCGAGTCGTCATAATTATCAGTCTGGAGTTTGGGGTCTCACTTACAGGTTATCTCATCCCTAATCTATCCGTCAGGGGTTTCTAGGTCAGATGTAGGTAATTAGGGATAGGGTAACAAGAAAGGACCCGTCTACCTATTCCTATATTAAAGTGAAAATGGATAATAATGGACAATCTTAAGTGTTAGGGTTGAGTAAGTCAGATGGGTTTAGTTTGAGTTTTCTTCGATAGGACGTTATGAACAAAAGTTCAAATATCACTCGTGTCTACTAAAGTACTTTAAAGAAGTTGGATAGAAAGGGAGACTTATTTACAACTACGGGTCAAGAAGAAGGAGGTTGTAACATAATTTGATTACGAGAGGAAAGAAAGAGAGTATAGATGTAAAGAGACGACCAAATTGAAAATCTTAGTTAGATAGAAGATTCGGGATTTGGTTTCTATCTGAAAGAAATATTGAAAAAAGATCCTAAGGAGATTCTTACCTGAATGGGAAGGAGACTTATAGGGATAACCTACTATACTTTGAGAGACTTCCTCTCATCGTCTTTACTACGAGGTTTTTATTAGGTTCGTGTGGTAGAGATGTAAGAGGTTGAATGAACGTCGATCGAACCTCGACACATTTACCAAGTACGGTTGTCTGCACTCTTATTCAAAAGACACGGTGAAGGACCGACTCCGTAAATTCTCCGTCGTACGATCGAGGTAAGGAAAGAAAGAAATTCATCTTTTGAACCTTCAGTGTACAAAGATCCTATCACACTGTTTCATTTCTCTCGGACCTAGAGACACGGTAGTCTATCACCTGTCGAGAGTCGGTAGCTTTAACTTATCTTTTCATAACACGATTCGGTGATTCTAACCCTATCTGTCAACCCCCATCGTCGTAGACCGTAACGAATTGGATCGTTCTCCAGGTACGGTAATTACATATAGTTTGAAGTTACACTTATACTCAGTACATCCCTAGAACGATTTTATAATTTTACGTCATCTACATCCCTCCCTGAACTTCAAAGACTACGATAACTACTACGACCGGGAACCTGTTGTTAAATCATCGTTCTGAGATTTTGTAAGAGGTAACGAGATATTAAGAACGTGTATAAGTAAGAGAAAGGTTGATCTGGTATTCAAGAACGACCGTACATAGTTGTAGGCACGGTGTTTATATGAGTTCTTTCAACTCTTGTAGTCGTTTTCAATACCTCGTGTCAGGAGACTTTTAAGAAAGGAGGTATTTTCGTTATTCTTTTGAACTTTTTTAAATTATTATTTTTTTGAAGAGGTTTTGACCTTAATCAGTTTCTGAACTTCGTTAGACCCCTTGTACATACGGGAAGGGGGTTTATCGTGTTAACATGATTCTTGTCACTCGAAACATTGGAGAATTAAACAGGATCAAGGAAACGGATTAGAGGTCGAGAAACAATCGAGACTTTCTATTGACTAGTTAAAGTTTACTTTTAGTTATCGGATATTCGGTAGCTCCCCTCGTTTTCCTCCCCTTATTTTCTCAGACATCGAGAAATTTTCGGAGTAAGAGTCTCATGACATTAATACTGGATATATCATATACGTGATACATTCAAATCATAGTGAATATTTCTATAGACTTAAACTGTTATTCCTCAAGTACTAGACTCGGTGTCAGTGGAGGGTCAGAACAAACACACTGACATATCTCGAAGAAGTAGAAACCGATGTTTCTTATATTAGTTAGACTAAAGCCACAACTGGTAGACCACTACAGGTACACATCTCAGAAGAGAACACAACATCCTTCTGCCACAAACGATACTGGTCACGTAAGAGAACCGTTTTGAGATAATCGGAAACGGGACGAAGTAAGGCATAAGGCTCCGGTATAACGGACAATAGGGTTCACAAAGAACTTAAGGATGAAAACGTAAGGTCAGGGGATATAACTTTTGCTGTAGACAAAACCCACAATCAAGATTTTCCAGAATATCCAGAAGTATCTTGACAAGTTGAAGTCGAAGAGGTCGTAATGACCAACCCCGTATCAGAACCGAATGACACTATAACTTACCAAACAGAACCTTTACTTGTCTCTAGTAAGACAGTAAAAACTCTAACATAGGTTTACAACGTAAAGCCTGAGAAAACAACTGGTATTACCGATGAGNCAAGTTGAAGTCGAAGAGGTCGTAATGACCAACCCCGTATCAGAACCGAATGACACTATAACTTACCAAACAGAACCTTTACTTGTCTCTAGTAAGACAGTAAAAACTCTAACATAGGTTTACAACGTAAAGCCTGAGAAAACAACTGGTACTACCGATGAGGTAAAGAAGATTCCCTAAGAACGGGTGTCATCATCTATATTACCAGTAGACTCAATTTAAGTGGGTAAGGTCAGGTAAAATCAAGCGACTAAGGATCTTACAGCTGCAAGTGAGAACGGTAGAGGACAAACTGGTGATGGTTAAACGGAACTAAGTACCTAGATTATAAGGTCCAAGGATACGTCATAACGACAAATGTCGTAGTCTGCAACGAAGATAGTGGTCAGTGTAGGTATCGACCCATAACAAAGATGAAACCGAGGTAGGGAAGTAAGAAAGACCTCAATAAAGAGGTGACTAGAGGTCATCGTATAACCCGTAGATGACTGGACCCCTCAAGGAGAAAGTCATAGGATAGTAAAACGGAAAAGTATGACAAGTACCCCAAGAGTTCCGTTCTTATGACTTCACCAAACGGTCAGGGAAGAGGTCACCTGGTGTAAGACAGTCTGGAGAGGTGGTACTGGGCGGGTAGAACCCACTGGGGTGTGCCGTACCGAATCAAAATAACTCAATCTGTTCCGACACCACACACACTAGTCTAACTGATCAAAAGACACTAATACCAAAGTCACACAACGGGAGACTACAGAGAACGTTGTGGATGACGGAATCAACCCAAAGAGAATGAAACCTGCACCCCATAGAGAGGTACCGACGAGGTCGTTTCGCGTCGGTGACGAGGAATGGAACCTGTTCCCCATAGAGGAGTGGCGGCGGGGAGGACTGGAACTTGTACCCCATCGAGTAGAACCGGCGACGGGGACTGGAGCCCGCACCCCATCGAGTAGAGTTTGAATTTAACTTCTTTCATCCCTTTTGGTGATGTGGTAAGTCCATACTGGATTTAGTTTAGAAAACACTAATATGTCACCTTCACTCTTTATCTAAATTCCCTGATCTAGACTATGTATCTCACGGACTACTTGATACCTACCTCCAAAGACTGTAACATGTCCTCTGTCCCTAGTTCCGGTAAGGGTACCTTTTCTTTACGTTTTTTCGTTTTACCGACAGACCCCTCCGGAATGTTTATTGATACTTTTCTTCTCTTCACTTTCGTTTCCTCTTTTCCTTTCTATATTCGTAGACTTACGTCTCAAGGTTTCTTATCGTTCCTCTCTATTCTTTCGGAAGGAGTCACTAGTTACGTTTCTTTATCTCCTTTTGTTGTCTTACCCTTTCGGATCTCTAGAGAAGTTCTTTTAATCCCTATGGTTCCCTTGTAAAGTACGTTTCTACCCGAGCTATTTCCTGTCTTTACCATACCTGGATTGTCTTCGTCTTCTATAATTCTTCTCCACCGTTCTTATGTGTTTCTTGGTATGTTTTTCTAGAAGTTCTGGTTCTATTAGTACTACCACACTAGTGAGTGGATCTCGGTCTGTAGGACCTTACACTCCAAGTTCACCCGGAATCTTTCGTAGTGATGCTTGTTTCGATTACCTCCACTATCTTAAGGTCAACTTGATAAAGTTTAGGACCTTCTACTACGACACTTTCACGACGTGAGTTACACGGTTGTTTAAACCTTTTGCGTCGTCACCGGTGTCCTGACCTTTTCCAGTCAAAAGTAAGGTCAGAGTTTCTTTCCGTTACGGTTTCTTACGAGTTTGATGACGTGTTAGCATGAGTAGAGTGTGCTATCACTTCATTACGAGTTTTAGGAGGTTCGGTCCGAAGTCGTTATGCACTTGACACTTGAAGGTCTACAACTTCGACCGAACTCTTTCCGTCTCCTTGGTCTCTAGTTTAACGGTTGTAGGCGACCTCGTACCTTTTTCGTTCTCTCAAGGTCTTTTTGTAGTTAAAGACGAAATAACTGATACGGTTTCGGAAACTGACACACCTAGTGTTATTTGACACCCTTTAAGACTTTCTCTACCCTTAAGGTCTGGTGGACTGGACGGAGAACTCTTTGGATATACGTCCAGTCCTTGTTGTCAATCTTGACCTGTACCTTGTTGTCTGACCAAGGTTTATCCTTTTCTTCCTGCAGTTCCGACATATAACAGTGGGACGAATAAATTGAAGATACGTCTCATGTAGTACTCTTTGTGACCCGACCTTCTTCGTGTTCGACCTTAGTTCTAACGGCCCTCTTTATAGTTATTGGAGGCTATACGTCTACTGTGGTGGGAATACCGCCTTTCACTTCTCCTTGATTTTTCGGAGAACTACTTTTACTGTCTCCTCTCACTTTTTCAACCGAATTTCGAGGTGTAAGTCCTTTACTTCTAGTACCGTAGACCAGGGTAGTGAAGTACCCTTTATCTACCCTTTTGTCACCTTTGGTACAGTCTGAAATAAAAACCCCCCGAGGTTTTAGTGACGTCTACCACTAACGTCGGTACTTTAATTTTCTGCGAATGAGGAACCTTCCTTTCAATACTGGTTGGATCTATCGTATAAGTTTTCGTCTCTATAATGAAACGGTTGTTTCCAGGTAGATCAGTTTCGATAGCAAAAAGGTCACCAGTACATACCTACACTCTCAACCTGACACTTCTTTCGACTCGTGGCTTCTTAACTACAAAAACTTGACACCACAACCTCTTCTGAGAACTCTCAGGGAACCTGACGTTCCTCTAGGTTGGTCAGGTAAGACTTCCTCTAGTACTTGGACATATGTGGGTACCGCCTAAGTACAACTACATACCGTTTTGGTTATGTTATAACATTTCATTTTTTTTTTTTTTATAATTATTATTATTTTATACTTTTTTATTTATTTATTTAGTCAGGACCCACAAGTAACCTTCCTGACTACGATTTCGACTTTGAGGTTATGAAACCGGTGGAGTACCATTCTAAACTGAGTAACCTTTTCTGAGACTACGACCCTCCCTGACCCCCGTCCTCCTCTTCCCCTGCTGTCTCCTACTCTATCGACCTACCGAAGTGGCTGAACTACCTGCACTCAAACTCATTTGAGGCCCTCAACCACTACCTGTCCCTCCGGACCGTACGACACTAAGAACCCCAACGTTTATCTGTGCTGACTCACTGACTTGACTTGACTTGACCACCCTGACCTACGGTATCAAAAGACTTACAACTCGAAATTTGGTTGAAAAAGTGTGGGAAGAAAGTGAAAGTAGTGTTCCGAGATCAAGAAGAAGCGAAAGACGGTCTTCTCACCACAGTAGACGAATAGACTCCAATAACTATAAAGAGGGCCGTAAGAACTAAGGTCGAACACGAAGAAGGTCGGGTCGCAAAGAGTACTACATGAGAGGTACATTCAATTTATTCGTCCCACTGTTATATATGTCGGAACTGCATGAGGAAAAGGATAAACCTTGGTCAGACAACAAGGTACTGGTCAAGATTGACAACGAGGGACTGGACGTATGTCTAAAGAATCCTCCGTCCAGTCCACCAGACCATAAGGGTAGAGAAAGTCTTAAAGGGTGTCAAACAACACTAGGTGTGTCAGTTTCCGAAACCGTATCAGTTATTTCGTCTTTGTCTAGAAAAAGACTTTGAGAGAACGAAAAAGGCACTAGGTCGCTTACAACCGTTAAACTAGAGACCAAGGAGACGGAAAAGATTTTGGTCGAACCTGTAGACCTTCAAGTACCAGGACATAACGACTTCGGACCGAACCCCTTAAAACTCGTAATGAAACGATCGTACACTCCACTCACGTTAACACGCCATCAAACTCGTAAGAAACCACAACGGAAAGAAACCCTAACCTTACTTTTGACTGGAAAAGGTCAGGACACCGGTGACGACTCAAAAGGTTTAAACAACCGTGTAACTCACGTCGTGAAAGTGTCGTAGTAGTAAGTCCTAAACTTTGTCAAGTTGACCTTAAGGTAGTGGAGGTGATGGAAACAAGTATCTCTACGAAGACTTCCGGGTGAACTGAAGCGTAAGGTCTACAGACCGAGATCCACTCACTAATGTGGGAGCACCAGTAGAGCCAGTACTTCTAAAAAAAACATCAAAAAGATACATAAGAAACGTGGAAAAGAATTATAAAAGACGGAGACAATCTAGGTATAGTAAAGATAGCAAATAACACGGTAGAAACGTACTTTACAAAGGAACCATAGAGATCAAAAGAACTTCTCTAGAGATCAGAAAGGTTAAGATAAAGAAACGTAACTATCGACTCCTTCCGAAAAGATAGAGAGAAACGATAAGAAACCTTGAGACGTAAGTTTACCCGCATAGAAAGGAAAGGAGGAAACGGAAATCGAAGAGAAGAGTCGATAAACATTCCGGAGGAATCTCTTAGTAAAACGGAAAAACGTAAAGAGAAAGAACCCCTACCAGAACTAGTGACGGAGGACATACTACATTCTTTGAAGGAAGGTATCAATAAGTCCGTAAGACAAATAGTCTATATTAGGGAACTTAGATGAACAGTGAAGGTGACATATTAACATTCCCTAAACTAAATTTAGTGTGGACTTACCAGAACACCAAAAGAGAGGAAAGAAGTTCAATTCAGACTTGAACCGTTATTCCCCAAGTACTAGACTTGGTGTCAGTCAAAGGCCAGAACAAAAACGACTGAGATATCTCGAAGAGGTAGAAACCGACGTTTCTTATATTATTTAGACTAAAGCCACAACTGGTAGACTACTACAGGTACATATCTCAGAAGAGAACACGACAACCTTCTCCCACAAACGATACTGGTCACGTAAGAGAACCATTTTGAGACAATCGGAAACTGAACGAAACAAAACATGAGGTTCCGGTTTAAACGGACAAAAAGGTCCATAGAGAACTTAAGAAAGAAAACGTAAGGAGAGGGGATACTACTTTTCCTGTAGAAAAAACCCACAATCAAAGATCTGTCAAAACATCCAGAAGTATCTTGACAAGTTGAAGTCGAAGAAGTCGTAATAACCAACCCTGTATCAGAACCTAATGACACTATAACTTACCAAACGGAACCTTTACTTGTCTCTAGTAAGACAGGAAAAATTTTAACGTGGGTTTATGACGTAAGGCCTGAGAAAACAACTGATACTATCGATGAGGTAAGGAAGATTCCCTAAGAACGGGTGTCATCATCTATATTACCGGTAGACTCAATTTAAGTGGGTAAGGTCAGGTAAAATCGAGTGACTAACTTTATGACGAATCAGTACGATTTTGTCCTTATTCGGAACTTTTCTTCGGTCTGGACTATCTCGTATATAACGTATTAGGTTAAATCCACTTTACAGATCATTTCTCTTTAGGTCTCCCTTTTTAATCTAATCTTCAAAGGTTCCTGACCTTCTCTTCTCTTAACTATCACTGATGGTTACCCATACCCCAAACAAAGACTTTGCTACTTATATAAGACCTAAATCTTAGCACCACCAACGTGACAGAACACTTCAATGACTTTTACTGACTTAACATATAAAACTTTCCTTTTCTGTATCATACAATCAAAATAAAGATATTTTCATATTTTTCCTTATTTTGTCTTTACCAACTCAACTTTTAATGTCATTGACTTTCTGTACTTTTATTTAATATTTGTTTTTCTTTAAGTTTATCCTTCCGTACTCCTTTCTTCTCATCTCCCCTCATTTTTAGGAAATATAAACTAACCTTTGTGATGACGTGTACGTCTTCAAAGGACTTATTCAGAATAAAAAGTCTGAAAAGTATACGATAAAGGAGAAGATCCTGTAAGAAAGATGAGACCAGAAGGTCCCTTTCGAATTGAGGACTTCGAGTTTAAAACTGAGGGCGTCTGTCGTAAGGATAGAAGGGAGTCGACAATAAGAGAGTCAAAAGACGTATCCGTATCGTGAATAATAGCTAAGATACCTTCACCGAGACATAAAAGTAAAAAATACATAATTAGTTCCGTATTTGATGGACCATCGAGTCTGTCATTTCTTAGGACGACGGATCCGTCCTCTGTGTTCGAGTTAGGGACCCAACCCTTCTAGGGGACCTCTTACTTTACCGATGAGTGAGGTCATAAGAAAGGACGTCTTAAGGTACCTGTCTCCTTCGACCACACGATGTCAGGTACCTTAGTGTTTATCGACCTGTGTTGACTCGTTGATTGTGATTATAAGATGTAGTCATTTCATGTTTTTACAATTCCTATCTCGAGTTAATGAAAATACATACGTTTTCAGTATACTGATGTGGGTCAATTCTATGTCTTCTAAAATTCTGAGGGTCTTCAGAAGAACACGAGAGGTTCGATCTATTAGTTTTCACTTCACTTACACTTTCAGTGAGTCAACACGGACTGAGAAACGTTGGGGTACCTGATATATATCAGGTACGTTAAAAGGTCCGGTCTTATGACCTCACTCATCGGAAACGGAAGAGGTCCTCTAGAAAGGTTGGGTCCAGAGGGTGTAACGTCCTTCTAAGAAATGGTCGATTCGGTGTTCCCTTCGGGTTTATATGACCTCATCCATCGGATAAGGGAGAGGTCGTGTAGAAGGTCTGGGTCCTTAGATTGACCCCAGAGGACGTAACGTCCACCTAAGAAATGGTTGACTCGATAGTCTCTATTAGTGATAAGACTGCAGAGGGACTTATGTAGTCAATACAGACCAAAACTTGAAGTATAAGAACTTTAGTTGAGTACTCTCGTCTCAAGAAAGGACAGACCTAAAAAGTAAGTTGTAGTCCAAACACTGTAAGTAGGTGCATGAACATACATCACAGTCCACGATAAAAAGTAACTACATATCATAAGGTTATTTCTGTGACCTTATGTAAATAGGTAAGTTTACAACTACCGATATATCCACACGAAGGTGATCCCCCGACAGTACTTATTTCAAAGGACCTGTGAAGGATATGTAGGGAGAATCATTTGTGTCCGTGAATAAAGACAACCCATATTTGTGTCCTCACCTTCACAGCCCAATAACGTCTGTTGACACAAATCGAAACCATCTGTCTTTGTCAAAAGATTCAACGAACCGTACAAAATATTTTAGGTCTTGTTACACACTTTCGTACCAACAACAACAAGTCAGCGAGTCAGTACACGCTGAGAAACACTGGGGTACCTGACGTCGTACGGTCCAAAGGGACAGGCAGTGATAGAGGACCTCGAACGAGTTCGAGTACAGGTAACCAGACCACACTATTGTAGGTTGGTAGAACAGGTGACGGTAGGGGAATAGGAGGACAGAAGTCAAAAAGGGTCGTAGTCCCAGAAAAGATTACTCAGTCGAGAAGGGTAGTCCACCGGTTTAATAACCTCGAAGTCGAAGTCGTAGTCAGGGAGGTTACTTATGAGTCCTAATGAAAGGAAATTATAGCTGACCGAACTAGAGAAAGGTCAGGTTCCCTGAGAGTTCTTAGAAGAGGTTGTGGTGTCAAGTTTTCGTAGTTAAGAAGTCGTGAGTCGGAAGAAATACTAGGTTGAGAATGTAGGTAAGTACTGATGACCTTTTTGGTATCGAAACTCTCGTACCACGACACAAAAGTAACGGTCAGATATATTGAAAGAGGAGTGATTTGATAATCGTAGGACTCCCGTGTCTGACATTAGAAAGTGGAGATTCATGAGTCATGGGACAGACTGTACCTTTTGTAACCTTTTTTTTTAAACGTGCCGGGATAAGCTCTCTGGTCGTAGGGAAAAGACATTTCCCACCCCATCATTTACAAAATCCGAAGTATGTCGGACAGTGTGAAGATTTGAGACGGTAAATCGTCGTGTCGTCGGTATTTATTACATATGTAGTTACTTACTTCAACACGAGATTATTTTGAAATAAATATTTTTGTCCCCACACACAGTCTAAACCGGTCTCCATTAAGTGGATGGGGACACGATATGTCGGGAGTCAAGATCGGAGCAGTAAAGAGACCGGAGTAGAGGATGGTTGTAGAGGGAACGATTGTGGTCAGGTCGGTGTTTCTGGGAGTCTTGTGAGGGTAGGGTCTCAGAGGAGTAGAGGTCTAGGAGATCTAGAAAGTAGAATAAAGGAGTCACTGTCGGAGTGGAGTAAGTCGAGTGGTTTACACGTATTAAAGTTACGAAAGAGTAACAGAAAGGAACCAAATGAAAAGAGGTATCGTGCATGACGGTAGATTGTATCATACATAGAACGAAGGATACAGCACAAGGTTGAGTGATAATAGTGAGAGGGACTGGGGTGTGTGAATGTGTAATCTCTTCTCTAAAGACTGTAAAAAGGAAGTGACGACGTAAGGGTCTCGGACTTTGTTTCAGATCGTCCATCGTCTTTGTAGTATACATAAACAACTTACGAACGTCTGTGTGTGTCGAAGACTTAGTCCCGGGTGCCAGTCCTTCAGATGACAATACTACGAGAGAGATCACGAATGCTGACGACACCCATGGTCGTTAAGGGTGGTGTAGGGACATCAGTGCTCCGAACTCGTAGATCTATCGTCCTTGTGTTCCCGACTCTTTGCCAGGTGTGGTGTCTCGTGGCCGAATCGTCTCCTCCCCTCCGTTACTCCGTGTTAATGTACGTCTAAATGCACCCAATAATGCGTTATAATAACACCACAACGACAACAAGTCAACGATTCAGTACGGGTTGAGAAAAGTTGGGGTACCTGATATCGGGTAGTTCGAGGAGACAGGTACCTAAAAGGTCCGTTCTTATGACCTTACCCGACGGTAAAGGTAGAGGTCCCTAAAAGGGTTGGGTCCCTAGTTTGGACGTAGAGGATGGAACCGTCCGTCTAAGAAATGGTGACTCGGTGGTCCCTTCGGGTATAATCTATATCTATTACTGTGTCATGGTGGTTTAATCTTTTTAATCTTCATCTTTTGTCATTACTACGATTACTTTTGGAATAAAAGTGAACTCTAGAAGAAAGGTTTATCCAGTCTCACAAGATCAGACAAAGGGGTTTCAGTAAGAGGTTCCCCCTTTTTCCAACTACCCGTTCAAATTTGGGGTAAATCATCTTCCCGTTTGACTCGATATCTTAATTAACTAACTCGTTTCAGTCCTGATGTTGAGGTCAGTTAGTAAGGAAGGTGGAACGGGGACCCGACAAGACCGGGACGTCTATGGAAGGCCCCTTTTAAGTAACAAGATTGACAGTTCCTGAAGACTCTTCTTTCGCAGGTCTGAGACTTTTGGTGACGTGCTATACATAAAATTAACAAGAGATCTCTTATTCGTTAGACAACTCTTTCAAGAATCGAGAAGTACTCTAGAAAAGTAGGAAGAAGTTTTCGAAATTTTTGGGTTACTAATGGGTACCTTTCTTTAAGTGGCTGTTACGGTCGGAGGGAAGATGGGTGTCAAAACCGGTCCATTGGAGTCGTCATAAAGAATGGACAGAGTAAGTCCCGTCTTCTCGACCTTTTCGAAAAACTTTATCTTTTACCTTTATTGTAAATAGCATGTCCATCTTTCAAGGTCAAAATACGATTTGTAAATGTAGAGAACAAGATCGTAACAAGTCTTTCATAACACCAGGAACAAATACCTTTAATCCCTTGAAATCCACAATCCAGGTTTTTAAACAGGTTATTGTGTGTGTTGACCTACCATCGACACTTCCCTTAGTTTGGTTTCAGAAAAATAAGATTTTGTGGTCTTACCAGTACATAAGTACCGACACTCACCTTTACTAAGGGTCCGTTCGGTGAATCCTTTTCTATAGGGATTAAGGTTTTGGTGATCTGTTGTCTTAGTAACACACTTATTATTATAATTAATAATCGTAGTAGAAATATTTAACTATAAAATTGTTCAAAGTCACCCCCGAAAAGGTCACCGAGTCGTCATTTCTTAGACAGACGTTACGACTTCTGTGTCCTCTACGACCAAGCTCGGGACCGATCCCGACTCGGGGACCTCCTCTCATACCGTTGGGTGAGGTTATAAGAATGGACCCCTTAGGGTGTCTGTCTCCTCGGACCGGTCGATGTCAGTATCCCAAAGTTTCTCAGTCTGTACTGACTTCGTTGACTTGCGTCGTTGTCAAAGTCACTCATGTTAAGTGCACCGTGTTCAAGTGGGTGAATTTCACACGTTTAGCCATCCAAAATTGTGTAAGTACCTCAAAACGTTAGTACTGGTTCTAGATGCAAATCTTGTAATAGTAGTGAGTCTCCTTTAGGACTTGGGGAATCATGAGTGAAGAGTAAAGAGGGTGTTGGAGGTCGGGATCCGTTTGTGTTTAGGTGACAGAAATATCTAAACGGACAAGATTGATAAAGTATATTTACCTTAGTACATTATGCATCAGAAGTCACTGACCGAAGAAACTGAATCGTATTATAAAAGTTCCAAGTTGGTGTAATATCTCACGTAGTGTTAAAGTAAGGACGATTAACGGTTTTTATAAGGGAACAAGTCTATATAGTGTAAAACAAATAGATAAGTAGTGATTTACCTGTAAACCCAACAAGCGTGAAAACCGGTAACACTTATTACGACGATATTACGACGATACCTAAAAAAACACACTTGTTTATACAAAATAAAGAGAATTTTGGGAACCGTACCTTGAAAACCTAGTATACTATTGAGACACGAAGTGAAAGGTTCTTTGGCTGTTTGACAAAAGGTTTCCCCAACGTGGTAAAAGGTAAAGGTGGTCGCCACAAGCTTCCAAGGTTAAAGAGGAGTAGGAGTGGTTGTGGATAATGACAGAAAAACTAATATCGGTAGAATTTCCTCTACTTCATCCTAGAGGGACCCCAAAACTAAACGTAAAAGGGATCACTGATTACTACCATTATAGAAATCTACAGAAATAACCGGTAAACATGTTAGAAGAAAAATCTTTACGGATAAGTCTGGAGAAAGGGTACAAATTAGTCCAAAGGAAAATAATGACTTAACATTCTATATTTAAAAAGGAGATGTATTCGAAGAATAGTCTATAAACGAACCTTTATGAAATAGGGTAAGATACCTAACACAAAAATGAAAACTATCTGAGTAGATTACATGTTTTCAAAAATTAAAACTATTTTCAGATTACATAGATAAAAAAGAAAACAACGAACATGAAAACGATAACATAGATTCTTTAGTAACGGATTGGGATGATTCTAAACGATATACAAAAGAAGATTATCGCATATCAAATCGAGAATGTAAACAAAGACATAAAACCCATTAAAAACGTATAGTGTAGTCCATGTCCAGGTCCAGGTAGGAAAACGTACACCTATAAACAGAGTTGTGGTAAACGACCTTTTTTTACTTAGGAAGGAGATAACTTAACGGAACCGTCGGGAAATTTTTTTTAGTTACCGGTGTCTCCATACCCAAATAAAGATCTGATAGTTAATATAAGGTAACTAGAAATACAGTGATAGTGTGACGAAACTCAAGACAGTATTCAAAACTTTAGTCCTTCACACTGAGGAGGTCGAAACAACAAAAAGATGTAATGAAACCGATAAAACCCAGGGAACGTTAAGGTATACTTAAAATTCTAGTCGAACAGTCAAAGACGTTTTTCTCAGTTAACTATAACATTATTCCTAACTCAATTTAAACATCTAGTTAAATCTCTTTTTACGGTAGGATTCTTACAATTTAGAAGACTAGGTACTCGTATCCTACAAAGAGGTAAAAAATGTAAAAGAAATTAAGGAAAAGTTGTTACAGAATGTCAACAGTCAGAAGGTGAAGAAAACAATCTAAATAAGAATTTATAAAATAAGAAAAACTACGATAACATTCACCTTAACAAAAGAATTAAAATAAAAACCTAGCAAGTACCAATCAGATATCTTTACGTTAACTAAAAAAAAAAATCATATAACTAGAACTAGGACGTTGGAACGACTTAAATAAATACTCTAGAACATGAGACTATAACTAAAAACAAATTTTTAATGAAATTGTAAGAAGTAAAGTAAACTTCAACCTCGACATGTCCTTTCGTATGTAGTTGGTGGATCACGAAAATATAAAGTTTGTTTCTTACACTTCGGATGTCTTCCCTTCATTGACTAGGTTTCTACGTGTCGTTACCTTGTCTCTAAATATCAGGTAGAATCCCCTTAAGGGACACCCAGGTCACCAATTCTTAGGTGAACGGTTACAACCCCTGTGACAAAACTAGGGACCAGGTCCTTCTAAGTTGTACGACGTCCCGTTGATTCAGGTACACGGTGTTGATAACTTGGGGTTTTCGGATCTCGGACAGGAGGTGTTGTTTTCTTCGGTGACGTTACTCTTCAGACGTGTGGCGTTGCTTCTCATCGGAGGTGAGTGACGTTGATCACTTTCGGAAGTTCTTCGTCACTTCTGGGTCATTCGGTTTTCGTTTATTACAAAACATTCAAGTAGAAGCTCTGTTCTCAACTTCGACACCTTAGACTATTTGGGTAGGTCTCTCCTTTCAGATTTCTGTTTCGGACCTTCGTTTCTTTTCCTTCTTCTCTAAGTTCGTTATCTCTTCCTCTTTATTGTGGTCTTCACTTGGTCTTTTTCTTTTTTTTTAGTAATATTCCCCGTCCCATCCCTGTTATTCTGAACTCTCGTTTCTTCGACTCGAATATCACAATGGGACTCGTGGAACAGTGAATGGAGAGTCTCTTAGGTATAAAAATGATGTTTATACTCCATATCACACACGAAATTTTCCTCCAACACACCTTCAGTACAAACACTTTCGTGACACACATCTCGGTTCCCGAGTTGTTTAAACTTAGTAATAGTACACTTACTAATAATGATCGGTTCTAAAACGGTCACCTCTTTTTCTTGACTTACGTTTATTATGTAAACACTCGAAGGGTCGCCATTTCTTAGGTAAACGGTAAAGTCCTCTTCGTTCTCTGCGTCCAAACTAGGGACTCATCCCTTCTCAGGAACCTCTTCCTTTACCTTTTGGTGAGGTGACAAGAACGGACCCTTTAGGGTACCTGTCTCCTCGGACTGTCCGATTTCGGGTCCCCCAGTATCTCGACCTGTGTTAAATGACTTGGTGGTGAGAGATTTCGTTCAAGTATAACCGTGCGTAGGTCCCACCGTGTGACAATGAGAGACTCCTCCGGGAAACCTCAATACGGTACGTCCGACGACGACGATTCAGCACAGTCGGTACAGGTTGAGACACGCTGGGACGTCTGCCGTCGGGTGGTCCGAGGGGGCAGGGATCCTAAGAGGTCCGTTCTTATGACCTCCCCCAAAGGTAAAGGAAGAGGTTACGTACTTTCACTTTTCACTTTCACTTAAACCAGTCAGCACAGGCTGAGGATCGTTGGGGTACCTGACGTCGGGTGGTCCGAGGAGACGGGTACCCTAAAAGGTCCGTTCTCATGACCTCACCCCACGGTACAGGAAGAGGTTACGCTACGACCTCGGGATCAATTATTGTTGGACTTCGAAGAAGGAGTAAAAGATTCGAATAAGGTGTTTACTCCTGGTCGTCGGACCCCTCTTCGAGGAAGGTCGTCTTCGTCGTCCGTAAACCTTTGCCCTCCGAGATAATCGTTGAGACACTGGAACTCGTTCAGGGCATGGTCGATTTTAAAGTCTACTTTTAGAAATGTTGGTCCTTCTCTAAACTTTGAAAGGTCAAACAGAACTCGAAAGTTAACCTAAACGTCCGTTTTTCACAGGTTTGTGGCAAGGACCGTGGAGACTCGACGAACGAATATTCAATGTAAATTTGATGAAAATTGAGATGTCATAGTTCCTAGATACTTCTTAGATCAACCATAACATATGTACAGTTACGATAAGAGAGTTAAACAGGGTGGGAGAGGAAGAGGGGGTCACAGGTGTCCAGACAAGAGATACAGACGTAGGATAAGGACGGATATCTAAGTAGTCATGGTAAAAAGATATAAGGAACATAAACACAATTGTATAAAATAACCAAAAAGTGTAAGACTAATTGAAGTGAAACATACGGTCTGAGATCCATGTACGTGTAGTGATTTTTACTGGTTCAACTCTCTCAAGTCAAGTCAAGTCAGTGCGTCAGTATTAGCTGAGAAACACCGGGGTACCTGACCGAAGGGACAGGTCATGGTTGAGGGTCTCGAACGAGTTTGAGTAGAGGTAACTCGACCACGACGGTAGGTTGGTAGAGTAGGAAACAGTAGCGGAATAGGAGGACGGAAGTTGGAAAGGGTCGTAGTCCCAGAAAAGGTTACTCAGTCAAGAAGTGTAGTCCACCGGTTTCATAACCTCGAAGTCGAAGTCGTAGTCAACAAGGTTACTTATAATTCCTGGATAAAGGAAATCCTAACTGACCAACCGAGAGGAACGTCAGGTTCCCTAAGAGTTCTCAGAAGAGGTTGTGGTGTCAAGTTTTCGTAGTTCAGAAGTCGTGAGTCGAAAGAAATATCAGGTTGAGAGTGTAGGTATGTACTGATGACCTTTTTGGTATTGAAACTGATCTACCTGGAAACAACCGTTTCATTACAGAGACGAAAAATTATACAACAGACAACCAGTGTCGAAAAGAAGGTTCTTCGTTCGTAGAAAATTAAAGTACCGACGTCAATGACGGACATCACTAAAACCTCGGGAGGGTTTTTGAGAGAATGATAAAGGTAACAAAGAGACAGATAAACGGTACTCTACTACCTTTGTCTACGATACTAGAATCAAAAGACTTACAACTCAAAATTCGGTTGAAAAAGTGAGAGGAGAAAGTGAAAGTAGTTCTCCGAGAAATCAAGAAGAAGTGAAAGACGGTATTCCCAACACGGTAGACGTATAGACTCCAATAAAGAGGACCATTAGAACTAAGGTCGAACACGAAGTAGGTAGGGTCACATGGAGGGTCACATGTAGGGTCATGTAAGTACTACATGAGACGTATATTCAATTTATTCGTCCCTCTGTTATATGTCGAAACTGCGTGAGGAAAGGACTAAACCTTGGTCAGACATCAAGGTACAGGTCAAGATTGACAACGAAGGACTGGACGTATATCTAAAGAGTTCTCCGTCCAGTCCGCCAGACCATAAGGGTAGAGAAAGTCTCAAAAGGTGTCAAATAACACTAGGTGTGTCAGTTTCCGAAACCGTATCAGTTATTTCGTCTTTATCTACAAAAAGACCTTGAGAGAACGAAAAAGGTACTAGGTCGTCTACAACCGTTAAATTAGAGACCAAGGAGACGGAAAAGATTTAGGTCGAACTTGTAGACCTTCAAGTGCCAAGTGTATGACAACTTCGGANGCCAGACCATAAGGGTAGAGAAAGTCTCAAAAGGTGTCAAATAACACTAGGTGTGTCAGTTTCCGAAACCGTATCAGTTATTTCGTCTTTATCTACAAAAAGACCTTGAGAGAACGAAAAAGGTACTAGGTCGTCTACAACCGTTAAATTAGAGACCAAGGAGACGGAAAAGATTTAGGTCGAACTTGTAGACCTTCAAGTGCCAAGTGTATGACAACTTCGGACCGAACCTCCTAAAACTCGTAATGAAATGATCGTACACTCTACTCACGTTAACACACCATCAAACTCGTAAGAAACCGTAACGAAAAGAAACCCTAACCTTACTTTTGACTGGAAAAGGTCAGGACACCGGTGACGACTCTAAAGGTCTAAACGACCACATAACTCACGTCGTAAAAGTGTCGTAGTAGAAAATCATAAACTTTATCGAGTTGACCTTACGGTAGTGGAGGTGGTCGAAACAAGTATCACTGCGAAGGATTCCAGGTGAACTGAAGAGTAAGGTCCTACAGACCGGGATCCGCTCACTAGTGTGGTAGTACCAATAGACCACACTACCAATAGACTTCTGGAAAAAAATATCAAGAAGACACATAACAACGGTGGAGAAGAACTACCAGAAGAAGAGAATCCAAATTGTTCTACCGTCTCATCTTCCTACGCGCGAGTAGGAGAGGACGTTCTTGGGGTTTTAATGTTGAGTGGTGACGTGTTTTGTAATTGTCTTTTTACAACCTAGGGTGGTTTTTTTCTGTGGGGTGTAGATTCCCTTTCCTCTTCGGGTTCTTTCTACCATCGTCCCCGTTTTAGTGCGGATCTTAGTTTTGAGAGGGGGTGGTCTCTACGAGCCTCCCGAGTCTGCTTTGGAGCATACGTGGTCTTCTGGGGTGTCTCTGTCGCGGTCTGGACGGACACTCACAAAGTCACAGAGGGCACCTCCATGTCCAGTCGTTACCGGACGGCGTCCTCGTCCCTGAACCACGTTGTCTGGATCCATACCGTACTCGGGAGAACCTCCTCCATCGGTAATTGGGGTGGTATCTCAGTGGTCTTGAATGTGTCCTGAGTCCTTTCTCTGAGAACCTTCCGTGTTTGTTTTTGAACACGAGTGGTCCTGGGTCCTCTTTCCTCGTCACTGGGTTGTTCTCCGACTGGGTCTGAAGGGGTACTCACAGGTCTTCAGAGACCGTTTTCGCACCCAGCCGCCACCGGACGACGTCCAAACCCCCATGACTCACATCGTCACGCACGTACCCTGGAAAACTTCCTCCAGCGGTAATAGAAGTAATGGAGGTGGTATCGAACCGGAGTCCAGTTTGTTCTTCCTCCCTTGTGTCGGGGAGGGTAGTTGTCTTTTAACCTAATTTCTAGGTTAAATGACTCGTACCGGGACGGGTAGTCTTGTTCTGGGTCAAAAGGGGAATCAGTTAGTGAGGGTAGTCTTTTGAAGAGGTTGGGAGAATAGGAAGAGGTAGTCTCCAGTCTTTCTTACTTTTGGTGTCAGTGTCTTTTGATTAGTTTGACTAGTGTACCTGGTGTCGGAACAGATTGAGTTACTGTGATACTCGGTACGGAACATCCCGGTGGGTTCTTCCTGCCCAGTACCACCTCTGAAGACCGTCTTACGTCAGACGATCTCTTCCCTTACCATTTGGTGAAGTCATAAGAACGGAAATCTTGGGGTACTTGTTCATACTTTTCCGTCTTTCTATCCTGTGACTTTCTACTATAAGGGTTCAGCCATCCACGGGTTATACGATGACCTCTAGTCACCTCTTTATTGAGGTCTCTCTTACTTCTCCACCTCGGCTTCTCTTTGTTGTGGGTCAACACCTACACTGACCACCGCCTTCATATCAGGTTACGACATTTCTTAACAAGGATAACGTATCCTTGGACTTACAACCCAGTCACAGATTGGATAATCCAGGTACTTAGTTCCATTTAACTTTCACCAGTTTGTCCTCTACCTTTCTCACTTGTAGTTGGTAAATCCTTAGTCACTTGATTTTACCTGACCTTACCCACTTAAATTGAGTCCTCTGGTAATATAGATGATGACACCCTTTCTTAGGGAATCCTTTTTTTACCTCATCGGTAGTAGCAGTTGTTTTCTTAGACTTTAAGTCATGAACCAACGTTAGAGTTTTCACTATCTTATTAGAGACAAGTAAAGGTTCCGTTAGGTAAGTTATAGTGTCATTAGGTTCAGATATGGGGTTGGTCATTACGACTTCTTCGACTTCAACTTACCAAGATACTTCTGGATGTTCTGGAAGATCTTGATTGTGGGGTTTTACTACAGGAGAAGTAGTATCCCCTGACTCTACGTTCTTATCCTTCAGTTCTCTATGGACTTCATTGGCCGTTTAAACCGGAACCTCATGTTTTACTTCGTCCAGTTTCCGATTGTCTCAAAACGGTTCTCTTGTGTGACCAGTATCGTTTACGGGAGAAGGTTGTTGTGTTCTCTTCTGAGATGTGTTACTGCAGTGGTCTACCAGTTATGGTTTTAGTCTAACTAATATAAGAAACGTTGGTTTCCACCTCTTCGGGATATGTCAGTCGTTTTTGTTCTTACCCTCAACTGGTACCAAGTCTAGTACTTGGGGAATAACGGTTTAAGTCCGAATTTAACTTCTTTCATCCCTTTTGGTGATCTGGTAAGTCCACACTAGATTTAGTTTAGGGAATCCTAATATGTCACCTTCACTGTTTATCGAAGTTCCCTAATCTAGAATATCTGTCTCAAGGACTTCTTGATACCTACCTCCAAACACTGTAACATGTCCTCCGTCCCTAGTTCTGGTAAGGGTTCTCTTTCTTTACGTTTTTCCGTTTTACCAACAGACTCCTCCGGAATGTTCATCGACTCTTTTCTTCTCTTCGATTTCCGTTTCTCTTTTCCTTTCTATATGGGTAAACTTACGTCTCAAGGTTTCTTATCGTTCCTCTTTATTCTTTCGAAAGGAGTGACTAGTCAACTCTCTCATCGTGATTGTATAGTCTCTTCCGTTACCGTGGGGTGGGGTCATGAGAACGGACCTTTTAGGGTACCTACTTCCTCGGACCATCCGACGTCAGGTACCCCAGTGATTCTCAGTCTGTACTGACTCGCTGAAGTGAAAGTAAAAAGTGAAAGGTGAAAGTACGTAACCTCTTCCTTCACCGTTGGGTGAGGTCACAAGAACGGACCTCTTAGGGTCCCTGCCCCCTCGGACCACCCGACGGTAGATACCCCAGTGTGTCTCAGTCTGTGCTGACTTCACTGAATCGTCGTCGTCGTCGTGATTGTGAACACACAAACGAGTCAGTATAGACTGAGAAAACGATGAGGTACCTCACGTCGGACGGTCCGAGGAGACAGATACCTCAAGAGGTTGGTTATTATGATCCAACGGTAAAGGATGAGGTCCCTTAGGAGAGTTGGGTCCCTGACTTGAGAACATGACCGTCCGTCTAAGAAATAGTGATACGGGGGACCCTTCGGGCATATACGTGATGGCACACATTTTATTTGTCGATCACCCTTCGACGATATATCGCGTCCCTCGAGTCGAGTCACGAGACGCTACTAGATCTCCCCACCCCCCACCACACCCTACCTCTTACCACCGTCCCTCCGAGATCTTCTTCTCCGATATACATATGTATTTCGACTAAGTGAATTGACATGTCGTCTTTGATTGTGGCGTAAACTTTTGTTATATGAGGTTAATTGTTTTTCTTAGATCAACCGGGATTAACGTTTTAAATTCTGATCCACCTCTTAAGGGTAAGGTGAGTATCTGCACTTAGGGTCCTCCCAGAAGGTCCTGAGTACTCCCACGACTACCATGAAGGCCGTATGTGGAACCGTGGAATTTCAGGACGGGGTCGGACGAGAAATGAGTCGGGTAGGAACGGGTAGAATTGTTCTCAGTTTTTGGATCATTCAGATAGAATTTGTAAAGTCTGAGTGAGGGAGGAAAGTCATAGTACTTTTAATAGGTTTAGACATTAAAGTTTTTGTTCGGAAACCAGTAGGTAGTAGGAGACACAGTGTCGACTCCGTGTGTACGTGGGAGGGACTGTGAATTAACTGTTTCTACAATCTCTTCTATTTAAAGGAGAAACCTGGTCGGGACTCATACTTGGTAAGTCCCACCACTCTATTCGGGTCTACCCACTGTTTGGGTTCCTCGTTTACTTGTTTCCGGTTGTGTTCCAGTCAGGTCGTCGGGTCTTAAGACAAGAGACCGATCAGGTTTTACACCGTCGGGGGTGGTGAAGACACCAACTTAGGGACAGGGGCTTACTTTCTCGACGACCGTCGCACCGGTCCTCGTTCCATAGACGTCAGGATCCGGACGCTGTACCCTCAGATACAGAAGCCTTACGACGTTTTTTAGAAAGAATCGATTCTCTCTGAGAAACTTGGTCTCTTGTGAGACGTTTTCTCCAGCGACCCGTCGGGACCCGAAGGGTCCACCGAGTCACCCATTTCTTAGGTGGACGTTACGTCCTCTGGGTCCAAACTAGGGACCCAACCCTTCTAGGGGACCTCCTCCCGTTGGGTGAGGTCATAAAAACGGACCTCTTAGGGTAACTGTGTCCTCGGACCGCCCGATGTCAAATACCCCAACGTCTCAGCTGTGCTGACTTCGTTTACTCGTGTACACGTGCTCGACGAGAATCGGGAGAGATGCTAGGCATGAAGGGGGTAGTGGCTAGAGGAGGGTAATAAACCACTGTGGCCCAAATAAACGGGGTATGTTTACCGGACGACAGACAATATAGACTAGAACGAGTTCCTGAGTCCTCCGAGAGGTGGGTTTCTTTTGGGGCCTAATAAAGACGTCGGAGAAGTCACCAGGAGTAAGAATCGGATCTGGGACAGGTGACGAGAGTAACAAACGTAATTACGTTTCAATTCTCCGGGAACTTACGACATCTCCGTAGTTCGGGAGGTTGTGACCGGAGACAAGTGACCAGATGTGTGAACCGGTGTAATTAGAAGGAAGTCGGGGTGAGTCTGGTGTAGACAAAGCCACGTCTGAGCGTGTGACTGAGGGGAAACGGAATATAAATTTCACCTATGGGTTGTTCCAGGATCCTTTTATGTGGGTATGTAGGTGTAAGGGGTAGAGGTACCGAAACGAGAAGTCCTAAAGAACCCGACCTTAAGGATCATGAGGAGAAAAGTGATAAAGATGGACGGTTTTAAGATGGTTGGGGTTTTCATTAAGTGAACGATAGAAAAGGTTTTTTTAGAAAGGACATGGTGAACGTATCTTTACTAGGAAGTACGGGACCAGACTTTAACAGGTCACAGAATATAGAAGGTGTCTCGAGAGGTTTGAAAACAAGTAAAAATCAGTAAAGAACCCATATACATGAGGGAGGGAACGAGTAGTTGTTCGACGGAGTATTGTTCCTGATCAAGAACCAGTAGAAACATATCGGTTTAGCACACTACCACGGGTCGCTGCCTTACTCCTACCCAAAACATTATGTTCTCTGGTGAATGAACGGGGTCTTTCAACCTCTTCAATAAATGGATATACTTGGGTCAGGGAGTCGTTTTAATCTTATACTTACAGGAAGTGACACATCAACAAAGCAATCTTAGGGTCCGGTCCGTCCTTCACGTCTACATCATTAGGCTACGGAAAAAGGAAAGGGAAAGGGGAGGTGGAGATACGAAAGATAAAGTATACATAGGAGAGTCACAGGTAAAACAGGATTACCTTACGGGACAGGAAATGGGTCGGTAACCTAAAGAGAACTGTAGAACGGAAGACAACAGAGGACTTCTGAAGGGGAGAGTAGATATACTTTTAAACCCCGTAGAAAACTGGACCAGACTTGTTATCCAAACAGTTCCCTAACTACTTACCCGCAACCGTTTCGACACCTTACAGATAGTCCTTCTTTGTAAATAAAAATTAAAAATCGGTGCGACACACCCTAGAATCAAGGGACTGGTCCCTAGTTTGGACACAGGGGACTTGACCCTCGTCCCTCAGAATTGGTAACCACGTGGTCCTTTCAGTCTCTACAAATAAAAAATTTTAAACACCCTGAAGGGACCACCAGATCACCAATTCTGAAGTGTGAAGGTGACGTCCCGGTACCCAACCTAGGGACCAACCTTTTGATTAACGGATGGACGATGTGTCATACCAGTTTTTCATTTTTAATTTTTTTAATTTTGTTTTAACAAGACGTATTGGATACCCTACTAAAATGAAAATCTCTTTTTGTTTTCTCATTATGACTCCTGTTCCTGAACACTAAAATGAATTTACTAAAGCGGGAAATTAGGGTAGGAGGAGTCGAGTTTGGAACCTACTGAGTAGAAACGAATAGATGAACATTCACGGAGTCGGACCGTAAGTCCCGAGAGGAATCGTCTTGGAGATGGATGGAAGAGTACCAAGAGAGATGACAATGGGCTGAAGAATGTGGTCTGTCGTCTCGGGACGACCAAATTCCGACCCCATAAAGTTGTCCGGTTCTTCTTGTCCCATATATTATTCAGTCCTTCGTTGTGTTTATTCCTGTATCCACAACTGTCCACGACCTACGAGGGAGACTGAAGAAAAGAAGAAGGACTTCTTGTGTCGGGCCGTAGACGACTCGGGTCTTTCCCATGTCTACCTTCTCAACATTGTATTCCTTCCGACTCACGACTTCTTAACTACGAAAGATTGATACCACGATCTCTGTTAAGAACTCTCGGGGAATCTGTCGGTCCTTTAGTTTGGTCAGTTAGGATTTCCTTTAGTCGGGACTTATACGTAACCTCCAAGACTACGACTTCGACTTCGAGGTTATAAAACGGTGGACTATCCTTCTCGGTTGAGTAACATTTCCTGGGACTACGACCCTTTCTAACTTCCGTCCTCTTCCCCTGCTTTCTCCTACTCTACCAACCTACCGTAATCGCTGAGTTACCTGTACTGAAACTCGTTCGAGGTCCTCTATCACTTCCTGTCCCTTCGGACCGTACGATGTCAGGTACCCCAACGTTTCCCAGCCTGTACTGACTCTCTACCTGGTTGTTGTTTTCGTGTTCTTTCACGGTACACCCCACCCCTGCCCCACTAGTGAAGTGGGAGATCCGTCGTCCTTGCTGTGACTACTCTGAAGCGACCCTTTCACGTCGGACCTTAGGACGTACGGTCCGAGACAGACACGTCTTGTGTCGCTCGACTGAAAGGAACCCCCTTCGTCCTTCTGTCCCTCTCCACATTTACTCTGACATTACTTTGTCGAAGGAGGAATGGAGAATCGTCGAATGTCCCTCTCTTTGTCCTTTAGACACTTAACGTGTGACTCATTCGTCAGACGAGACGAGTTCTGGGGTAACGACTGTTCTCCATTTGCCTTACGTTTTATACGACACGGACTTGTAGGTCCTCGGAGAACCAACGTACCTACCGTCTCGAGTTCAGACCCCCGTCTTTCGTACGTGTACCCTCGCCCCTATTATTATTGACATCGCTGTTATAACCACTACGACTGGTGTCGTAAGATACGACTTCACGGACGGGTCTCATCAGATACGAGGTCAGAAGTATTCGTAATCAAATAAATTCGACCTGGAACTGGTACCCCAACGTTTCTCAACCTGTACTGACTCACTGACTTGCCGTCATAAATTAGAAATGTTCTCGGGGACTCTCTCTATCAATGATAAAAAATAGAGATAGAATGTCTGTCGTTTGATTCCGAACACTCGAACTCATTGAACAGGTTGAAAACGCAACCTCGACCCCAAACTTGAATGTATCGTGGGTCTATGAGCCATTTATGGGCAACTTATTCACTTACTTACTTTCTTACTCGAGACTGCTACACTTAGTCAAGGTTGGGCCCGTGACAACAAGTCAACGAGTCAGTACCGACTGAGAAACACTGGGGAACCTGACGTCGGGTGGTCCAAGAAGACAAATACCCTAAGAGGTCCGTTCTTATGACCTCACCCAACGTACGGGAGGAGGTCCCGTAGAAAGGTTGAGTCCCTAGCTTGAACACAAAGGACGTAACCTCTTCTAAAAATGGTGACTCGGTGGACCCTTCGGGTCGAGGAAGATAAGGTTTCGGGGTTTGTGTCTCGAACCAGGGGTCCCACTACTCCGTCGGGGTCTACCCTTTCGATAGTTCGAAAGAGACGGTCGAGAGGGGTGGGTCCCTGTCGGAGAGGAGGGAGGTATTGAGTGAGAACTTCAGACTTGGGACTGAAAGGGTCTTTAATTTTTACAAAGTAAAGACAGGAGACTAAACGTTGGTACAGGATGTCCAGTAAGTTGTTCCCGAGGTGGGACCTTTGTTCCCAAACAAAGGATTGTAGTAGACCCCGAACAGGTCGTTGCAGGGTGACTCCGAAGACTGTGAGAAAGGGTCCGATTGGAGTCAATGTGTGGTCGTGATGTTCCGAGTTAAATGTTTTCCTTGGTCGTTCCACCCCAGATGTGGTTGGGGTTCGGTTTCCTACTTTTGGTCCCCCTATTTTTTCATCAGCATGTTCCTAGGTCCTCAAGGCCAGGGTTTAAAGGTTGGAGGTCTACAAACCTTGAAAGAGGAACTTTACCGACGTTACGTGTCTCGAGTCTGGGTCACGAGGCACTGATAAATCTCCCCACCCTGTCCCACCCTCCACCCTTCCTTCAAGTTCTCCCTCCCCTGTATGCATACGGATATCGACTAAGTACAACTACATACTGTCTTTGGTTGTGTCATTTCGTTAATAGGAGGTTGATTTTTATTTAAATTTTTTCTTTCTTTCTTTACCGACGTTACTCAGGACTAAAGCACATCTACACCTGGAGTCCATCTCAGGTAAAGTCAATGGTTCACCCCTAAGTGTGTTCACATGTACGTATGCCCGAAGTATTTGTGTGTTCATGTGAGTCTCTTTTCCGTTTATAAAGTCCTCAATCTGTCGACCAAGTAGTCTTTCTCTGGGCCCACCGAGTCACCATTTCTTAGACGGACGGTTCCGTCATCTGCGTCCTCTGAACCCAAACTAGGAACCCAGTTCTTCTAGGGGACTTTTTCCTTTACGTTGGGAGAGGTCATAAGAATGGACCTCTTAGGGTACCTGTCTCCTCGGACCGTCCGATGTCAGGTACCCGAGTGTTTCTTAGTCTGTGCTGATTCAAGGACTCTTATGTCCGTGTGTGGTTGTTTGTCTGTTACGAAAGTAAATGGGTGGTGTATCCTAGGTGGAGAACTGTCTGTCCCTTTCACTTAAACTTCACAATGACCTTGAGTCTTTTGTAAGGTTCTGAGTTTTTACATAAAGAGGTGGAAGAGGTAAAAACTGTGAGACGAAACATCTCATCTCTTCCTCTCTCAGGGAACTTCGGAGTAAAAGTCGTCACAAACGAGTCTTAACTACGACTTTCTTTCGATTTTATTTATTTATTTATTTTTCCGTCAACTTTTGTTCCTAATAAAGACTTCGAACTCGGATTTTATGTTATACCACAAACATCATACAGACCTGAATTCGAGAGATTAATAGAGACGACCGACTTGAATTTTTTTTAATTATGTTACTATCTCTCCCTTCCAGACGTTTGTCGAATACTCTCTTTATGTACCCCCTGTCTTTCAAACCCTTTTTTAACAAGAAGGAACAGGTTTTCAGAAATCCTTTTTACTGACGAATTTTCCATCTTTGTCTAAAAGAGATGGATTATTCCATCACTCACTTATTTAATCTCTGGGGTCGGGTCCGTTATTTCTTCCTTCTTCACCTGTTTCCTACTTCCTGTTCTGTCTTTTCGACTCTATCCCTGGAGTAAAAGATTTACACAGAAATTACTCTCCTTCATTTCTTTAGTCTCTTTAATCCTTCAATGCTTTAGGAATGGGGTTGACACCAACAGTTTTCAATCTATTTTTTCTCTGACCCCTTATACTTACATATGTTTAACTATTTAGAACTACTGTACTGAGGACCTAATAATTCCTTTAACGGATTACACGACTTGGTGAATGTCACTAGTCTCAATGTTTAATAATTTTTTTTTGTACTTTTTAACCCTTCGGTCGGTCTCCGTCCCCTTTTCCCCACTCTCTCTTTTTTTTACCAATTCTTAGGTGACTTTACAATTTCTCAAGAGACATCTCTTTAGTGAACGGTCACGCACGACTCAGGGAAGTCAGTATAGACTGAGAAACACTGGGATACCTGACATCGGACGTTCAGAGGAGACAGGTACCCTAAGAGGTCCGTTCTTATGACCTCACCCAACAGTAAAGGAAGAGGTCCCCTAGAAGGGCTGGGTCCTCAGGGTGGGTGCAGAAGACGTCGAGGACGTAACGTCCACCTAAGAAATGGGGACTCGGTGACAAAAGTGTTGGTATAAAGTCAAAATACGGTAGTAAAACCCGTTTCTCTTAAGACGGATTTCATCTTGTTACTCTCCGCTTATAAGTAATGGTTCCTCTAAATTTGTTAATTAGTGTCCTCACAGATTAAGGGCGGGGAGGAGGCTGATTGTTGTATAGAAAGTCCCAAAACTTCGGTCATTCTGAAGACAAACTTTGAATATATATTAACGAGATTCAAATGTAATCACTATACTGGAGGGTTCTAAACTCCTGAGACCTTTTCTACTTAGGTGATCACTTTGACTTTATTGTTTCCTAACAGAACTCTCGGGTTGAAGAGTCTTCCGTGGAGATCTTATCACTCGAGTCTAGTCCGATGGAGTGAGGGACTTCCTCCTTCCGAAAAATAGTGTCAGTGTTGAGTTTGTTCTGTTCCCCTTCTTTCAAACCGGTTATAGGTCTCTGTCGTTTCGAGAATTTTCACCACGAGCCCAAAGTCCCCTTAGGTCTTTCATAACGTTCCAGTCAGACCCTCCCGACCACGTCCAGGGGTCCCGTGAGCCGACTGTCACACGACTTTCAACCTTCGGACAGACACACACCGTGTTAAACACCCCGAGGTCCCCACTGTCTTCGTACCTTAATGTGACGAGGTCTCGAGGCACCGCGTCTCGAGGTAGTGTCTGTTACACCCCATCAGTGCCTCTGCCCCGTCCCCCCCACATACAATGTACTCTAGACCTCGTTTGAGGTTGACACTACTTTGACGTGGAGGGAGAGGATTCAATTGACGAGACTCGGAGTGTAAAAAGTAGACATTTTACCACGATAATCACGGATGGACATCCTCTCAACTTTTTTAATCTCGATGTAGGGACTACAATCCTTTCTAACTTCCGTTTTCCTTTTCTCCCGTCGTCTCCTGCTCTACCAATCTACCGTAGTGGTTGAGTTTCCTATACTTAAAATTTGTTTGGGACCCTGTATCACTTCCTGTCCCTCCGGACCTCACGACGTCACGTACCCTAGCGTTTTAGTCTGTACTGACTCACCGACTTGTTATTATTGTCACTTACGTAAATTATCCTTGGGTTGTTTGTGTCCCAAAAGACCTTATGTGACAACTAAAAGGTCCTCGGACTAACCCACTCGATAACGAAGATCAACAGTCGACATCTCTAGACCCCACTCCGTTGTGGTTGTGACTTAATATAATGACTAAGACGAACCCCATCCATGTTGCGTTCTAGATACGTCTTTTCAGTAACAGTTTGCAATCCTCCCCTGAGGAGTGAAGGTTACGTACCCCACGTCCAAACTAGGGACTAATCTCTTGGTTCTTGGGTGTACACGACGTACCGTACCGGTATTTATTTATTTTTTACCATTAATTTTCTTTTGTTTTTTTCAATCCTCTGGGATCTCTTCGTTTATATTTCTTCTTTGGAGGAATATTAGAAGGATGTCCATCTGTTTCTAGAGATTAAGAGGTAGTTACCAAGAGTTCTCCCCTTCTCAGACAGAGGGTTGTGAAGTCACTGTAACTATTACACATCTCTATAAGAACCAAAGGCGGTGACCCCTACCCCTATACTGTCCGTAGAACACGGATCTCCGTTTCTACTCTCACCCTTGGACTTCTGGAGGATGAAAGATTCCTAGGAGGTTGAGATAGTCGTGGACTTGTGTCCAGAGTCTTGGACCTCCTCTCCCCCATCTCCTCCGGGGTAACAGCTACAGGAAGGTGAACAGTTATGAACACCTTCAGTTCCCTTACCAGGTCTGGTGATCCGTGTTCGGGGAGTTCACCTCTCTCTCTCTCTCTCTCTTCCAAGTCACCTCAAGTCCCGACACCTGTAACCCTAACGGAGATTCATCCACACAGTACTCCTCCCCTCCTGGAGGTCCGTGACCACACTGTAATAAATGAACTAGGGGTAGGAAAAATACCTCTTCCTTTACCGTTGGGTGACGTCATAAGGACGGACCTCTTAAGGTACCTATCTCCTCGAACCACCCGGTGTCAGCCGTCTCAACGTTTCTCAGTCTGTACTGACTCTTGTCATATCGTCGTAGGAAAACTAGTTGAATAGAAGGAAGGTCCCGACTAGATTTCCATAGATTCGAAATCTCGACACTGCAGGTCCTTCATCCGACTGAGTCTGAGGGTGCAAGATGTAAAGAAGACATGGCAACAGTGTTTCGGTCGTCGTCGTCACTGGGTCCATGGTCGTAGTGATAACGAAGGGTACCAATTACACGTCTTCACTGGTAGGTAAACCAGAATCTCTGGTCTCAGATGTCTTCCGTCTTAACATGTAAGACAGAACAGAAGGCAGGAATATCCCTAGATCTCACTTCACAAAAGAGATCCTTGGTGAGTGGTAGGGGTGTAAACCATAGTCGGACTCCTCAAGCACACCGATCTGGCACACAAGAACTTGGTCTTCTCACATTGACAACTACTCTAGACAAAAGGGGAGACTATGGACAACACCCAAAACGACATCACAGAGAAACTTCCCCGTTTTAGGAGATCCCAGTACTACGTCCTCCAGTCGTTCCAGTAGGAGTCGATAGCTTGAGTTGGTTCAATGGTTAAACGGACGTTACCGTAGGTATCTTTCAAATATTTTGGATACAGGACGTCTTATACCAAGGACGAGGTTTAGGTCTAGGTAGGTCACTAAGTTTTCTCCTCGAAGGGCTAGGTTCTGTCAAGATCCCGAAAAGTCCTAATCCCTGTGGATCTCTGTGGTGGAGTCTCTTTGTCCTCCAAACCCACGATAATACGTCACGAACTGTCCTTCTGTGCCACTCATAAATGTGAAATGAGAAAATAAGGACTGTGTGATTTTATACATCCCTGTATTTTAATTCGTATATAAGAAATGAGAATATTGAGAATATATTGATATTTTAGTTTTGTCTCAGTGTTTAGTTTATGTTTGTTTCGGTTATTATAAATTTAATTGTTATAATTAAATTACACTACCTATACCAAAAAAAACGATTTTGATTTAAAGTCGAGTATTACACTTATGTTATGACTGACACCACCTTATTTAATAAAACTTACATCGTACGATTATCATTACACCCGAGACACTACTGAGTTAAAAGGATAACGATAAAAAAAAAAAGAAACGTTCGATGATGGTTTCGAAACGTTCGGTGGAGAACCAAGTTTTACGTCACTGTGGTAAACTTATCTTCTACAGAAAATACGAAATTAGATGGAGACAGGAGAGAAGGAAACGGGTTCGTTAACCTTTTTACAGTCAACCGGAACTACACTAAGATTTGACATCTCTATCAGTGACTTTATTATCGTGATTTAAGATTTACCACTGGTACAGTTCCGAGATCTTTTAGAGATGTTGTATCGTAGACCGTATCTACGTTTTAGTGTTTAAAATTTACTCTACATCTTGAGTTTCTCGAGGGTTCTTGTACAGGTACCTGGTGGTGAAAGAGTGTGGTTCTAAGAATTTGTGAATAACGTTATGATTTGGTGTCCACCTGAATGGGCCACCAGGTCACCAATTCTTAAGTGGACGGTTACGTCCCATGTACCCAAGTTAGGGACCAGATCCTTCAAAGGTGTAAAGGACTCCGTTGATTCGGGTGCGGTGTTGATGACTTCGGGTGTGTGGGGTTTTAGGATCCGAGACGTTGTTTTATTAGGTGACGTTACTCTTCGAGGTCGAGTGACGTTGATCTCTTGTGGTTGCGTTTCATTACTTCTGGGTCACGTCGATTTTTACTTATTTCGTCCCCACTTTTACAATCAACGAGTCAACACAGACTGTCAAATGTTGTCAAACCTGACATCGGGTGGTCCTAGGAGACAGATACCCTAAGAGGTCCTTTCTTATGACCTCACCCATCGGTAAAGGAAGAGGTCCCCTAGAAGGACTGGGTCCCTAGTTTGGATCCAGAGGGCGTAATGTCCGTCTAAGAAAAGGCAGATTCGGAAGTGATTCATCCCCGTCCGCGTCCCATCCATGAGGTTCCTTCCAATAGTCATTTATCATCGATAAAATAATCTCTCTCGACTTCCGTCAAGGTAGTCAACTTCAGATTCTGAGATCTAGTCATGATAGGTTATCTTTATGTCGTGTTCGGTGTTTACGTTTGATGCATATATGAAATTTTTAAAGATCATCAGTGTAATTTCTCCGTTTTTCCTTTAAATTATGAGATAAAATAAATTAGGTCATAGAGGTTTTGTAATGGAAAGTTGTACATTAGACGGATTTACATTAATTCCTCTATAAAACGCAAGAAAGGAAGTCTGACAGAAACTTTAGGTCACATATAAAATGTGAATGCGACGACGACGATTCAGTGAAGTCAGCACAGGCTGAGACACGCTGGGGTATCTGCCGTCGGGTGGTCCGAGGGGGCAGGGACCCTAAGAGGTCCGTTCTTGTGACCTCACCCAACGGTAAAGGAAGAGGTTACGTACTTTCACTTTTCACTTTCACTTCAACG
Organism: Capra ibex; assembly: GCA_006410555.1. Classification (NCBI taxonomy): domain Eukaryota; kingdom Metazoa; phylum Chordata; class Mammalia; order Artiodactyla; family Bovidae; genus Capra; species Capra ibex. Next base: position 17,934,450 of record SJYO01014747.1, read on the forward strand.
AGTCAGTATAGGCTGAATCGCTGGGGTACCCGACGTCGGGTGGTCCGAGGAGGTAGGTACCCTAAGAGGTCCGTTCTCACGACCTCACCCCACGGAGATATCCTGTAGAGTTAAGTCCGATTGACGTAAAGTTAATTGATGGTAAAATCGGTGACGTCCAGACGTTGCACTTAATGGCTTGTTCGGGCACGTGACCTACTTCGCCACGTGACCCCGTAATTGTAGCTTTCGTTAAATTAAATAAAATTAAATAAGTAACACTTCACCTTCACTTCTTCTCTGAGAACGTTCGATAGGATTTTCGGCTGACGTCACCTGAGTCTTAACATGTCTAAGGACGTCTACCACTGAAAGAGTCTGTCGAGAACGTAAATATGGTCAAGTAGTGATTTTATTCTTTGACACCGATTCGGTCTACTCAGACGGAAATTTCTTCTCCGGAAGTTTCCCTCCCTATTTAAAAATTCTCAAACCCTAGTTAATACAATGATAGATATCTTGTCTATTTGTTATTCCTGGATGATATGTCGTGTCCCTTGAGCTGGGTTATGAGACATTATTAGATATACTCTTTTCTTGGACTTCTTCTTGTCTACTTGTGCATATTGACTTAGTGAAACGATATGTGGACTTTGGTTGTGTTGTAACATGTGAGGTGATATGAGGTTACAGATGTTCGTTATTTACGACCTCTCCCACACTCTTTTCCCTTGGGAGAGTGTGACAAGCACCCTTACGTTTGATCATGTCGGTGATACCTCTTGTCACACCTCTAAGGAATTTTTTGACCTTTATCTTGACGGTATACTGGGTCGTTAGGGTGACGACCCGTATGTACGGCTCCTTTGGTCTTAACTTTCTCTGTGCACATGGGGTTACAAGTAGCGTCATGACAAATATTATCGGTCCTTCGTTGGATCTACAGGTAGTCGTCTGCTTACCTATTCTTTCGACACCGTGTATATGTGTTACCTCATAATGAGTCGGTAATTTTTCTTATGTAAACTTAGTCAAGATTACTCCATCTACTTTGACCTCGGTTAATATGTCTCACTTCATTCGGTCTTTCTTTTTGTGGTTATGTCATATGATTGCGTATATATACCTTAAATCTTTCTACCATTGCTATTGGGACATACACTCTGTCGTTTTCTCTGTGTCTACATATCTCGTCAGAAAACCTGAGACACCCTCTCCCTCTCCCTCTCCCACCCTACTATACCCTCTTACCGTAACTTTGTACATTTAATAGTGTACACTTTACTTAGCGGTCAGGTCCAAGCTACGCACTATGTCTACGAGTCTCGACCACGTGACCCTACTGGGTCTCCCTACCATATCCCTTCCTTCACCCTCCCCCCAAGTCCTACCCCTTGTGCACATGTGTACACCGTCTAAGTACAGCTACAAACCGTTTTGGTTATGTTATAACATTTCATTAATCGGAGGTTAATTTTATTTATTAAATATAATTATTATTATTATTTCTTTCCCAGATTTAAGGTGGGAGAAAACTGTTCTACATTAGTACTTTAGTAAGACCCTAAGTAGGAGAAGATACGACCTCTCTCCTCCCTCCGTTGGGACGATTAATTTAGAAGGATAAGCGGACCGTCTTCAGAAGGACGAAAACTGAACAAAAGGTCGTGAAGTAGGTCACCTGGCAGGTAACAAAGTCTGTCTTCCCGTACCGTACGACGTCCGAGAAAATAGTGGGAACCGAGGGGGGAGGAGGAACATCACCGGTCGGTCTCAAGAGGATTTTCCTGTGTCAAAGACCCTTTACTGACTACGGACGTCCCTTGTCTCTACGTTCTTCCCTGTGGAACCACCTTACGATAAATTTACTTATAATTAATCGTGTCGTCGATCAAGACCTGTTAACTAAGGTTTGAGGTCTACAAGGGTAAGATTGATTCTGAGTACTTCTTCCCCTTTTTTTTTTTTTTTGATTAACCAATCGTACAACAAGTAAAAATCACAGTACACCACTCTATTAGGACCTGACGACTCGACTACCCTAAAGCGGACCGAGGAGACCTGAAGGTTATTATAAAATTACTTGAACGAGTAAGACCCGAAGGGACCACCGAGTTACCGTTTCTTAGATGGACGTTACGTCTTCTGGGTCCAAGTCAGAGACCCAGCCCTTCTAGGGGACCTCTTCCTTTACCGTTGGGTGAGGTCATAGGAACGGACCTCTTAGGGTACCTGTCTCCTCGGACCGTCCGATGTCAGGTACCCCAACTTTTTTCAGTCTGTGTTGACTCACTGATTGTGAAAGTTAAAGTGAAACGAGTAAGGTAGGGAGGAGACTGAAAAAAGGAGGGACACAGGAAGTCTACGTTGGTACGAAATGTATACGGGAAGAAGTATCTCCCCTTTCACTTTTTTTTACTTTCCCACAGTTTAAGGACACGGAGTTCCACTTCTTTCTTCCTAAACCGAGAACTAGACCCTGTAAGTACCCTGAAAAGACTTCGACCCAAAAGACCTTTCTCATCTCTTAATGAGAATTCTCAAAGGGACCTACCTTAAATAAGAGTATAGGTCTTAGACTGTAACAGATTCTCGAACCTTTAGTGACGGTACCTAAGGTAGTACTAGGGTCGGGGTTCATAAGTGTCTACTACTCTTTTTCTCTCTTCTGTCTCTTTACCACGGGAGTCCAGTAGGTCTTTCGAGTAAGGGTACGTTAGAACTGTTGTCGGAACACTCGACTCAAAATATTGCAAGGAGACAAAAGTCAGTATCACGATATTTGTAACCTTGGTAGTCCTGAAATTGGGTTACTCGCTCTTCCACTCAAACCCTACCCCCCCACCAGGGACCGTCAGATCGTCAATTCTGAGACTCGAAGGTGACGTCCCCCTCCTCCAAACTAGGGACCAGTCCCTTGATACTAGGACGTACGACACCGTACCGTTTATTTATTCCTCTATAGTAGAAAGACACATAGTCCCTTCTTACAGAAATTTTTCTTTTTCTCGTTCTTCCCCCTTTTCCCTTCTTTGGATTCATCTATTATAGGGACTTAAAAACTTTTTAAGACGAACGGGTAACTAGTATGGAACTCCAGGTAGGAACGGATTATTTGTTCCGGTTCAAGTGTTATCTGAGTCCTCCTTACCGGGTGAATCCCCTAAGACCTTTCTGTCTCGATTAACATGAGGATCTATTTCCCCCTCTTTCCTCAGACCTCTTGATGTCGACCGAACGAACAGTCTTCAACATCTGTCAGTGGTCCCACCACGTCTTCCTTCTTGTTCCTTCCTCTTTCGTTCACAACTACGGGATTCGAAGGGTTTTCCTATTTATTGGTATCAGAAGGGTGGTTCTTTAAGTCTGTACCTCCTTGATTAACACATCCTCTGGTTCCCTGGGTTCTGGGAACGTACTCTAGGTTTGATATCGTCTTTCATGGTCGTCCCTGTCGTCGTTGTGTGTGACACTCTTGACAGAATCGACCAAGTCGGTTCAACTTTCTAGACCCCAGGTGCCCGGGTTATTCATCATTGTTTTGAGTCATGCTGACTGTTTTTAGGGGAGGGTGGATTGGGGTTGGAAGAAGGACTCTTTGCCGGGTACAACCATTGACAGTGGGGTAGGTAGGACGTAAATCTTTCCTTTGAGAGGAGGCTACTGAACGTCTTAAGAGATAAAGTGGAGAGTGTGAAAGGAAGTTAATAAAGAGAAGGGCGGTAGAAGTGGTAGTGGTGCGACGAACTTTCGTGCCGGTCGACAGGAACTCTGGGAGACTAAGTTGAGAAAGGTGTTATTAGTCTCACTAAGAACTTTTTGCCTTTAGGTTTGGCAAGTGAGTGGGCTCATTTTGGGGAGTTACCAAAGACTAAAGAGACCAAAAAAAAAGTATAAATAAATAAACTGACACAGTCGAGAAGTAACACCTCGTGCCCTGGGAGTGATGTATTAAGCCTGGGAAGGGACCCCGTGTCTGAGAGATCGACACTGCCTCCGAGTCGTCAGCGTCACGTACCCGATTCAACGGGACGCCGTAGACCCTAGAATCAAGGGACTAGTCCCTAACTTGAGTGTAGGAGACGTGACGTTCCACCTAGAGATTGGTGACCTGGTAGTCCCTTCAGGGAGGTTGACGAGTTCTGTTTTTGTTATTGAGGTACTCTACATACATGTGTGACCTCAAGACCATAATGTTTCTTTACTTTATAGACGCTTTCAGTTTTGTTACCAAAATGGTAAGAGAATGTACTAGATAAGAAAGGGGTAGGTGACCATGTCTCGTGTCTTGACTCATGTTATTATATGTAACGGAACCCAAAAGTACATTTTTAGAGACATTTATGACCTAGAACAATGAAAAGTGATCGATTTTACACACGTAGAAGGGTAGGAACCCCTTGAAAGTTACGGTCACCGGTTCAGGTGGGTAGAGGACCGTGGTATGTTTGAGAGGGGGTCTCCATACTAGGCAGTCCTTTCGCCTACCTCAAGTCAAAATGACTGTCGTCTTATCCTCCCTCGACCCATCCCCGGTTCGTACCAAAGGATTTTGAAGCAATGAGTCCTTCGTCCGTTGCTTCAATCCTCAATCACCGTTCCTTGAATCTCGCCATCTTACCCTCCATCCGTGTTCTCCCTTCCCTATATATTAATACTGACGAAGTGTGATAACTTACCGTTTTTGGTTGTGTTGCAACATTTCAGTAATAGCAGGTTAATTTTTTTTTTTACAATCACCGTTCTGAAGGAGAGAGTGAAAGTAGGAGAATTACGATACAGAACCCGGTCTTCGAGTCTTCCTGGAAAGCGAAAATCAGTCTTCTCTCTTTATTCGGGACACGATGGTCTTGTGTACCTACCTGGTCTGTGCCCTTACAGACCAGACCTACGCAAATTGAGGGGAATAGGTCGAAAGAGAAAACTGTCTACGACCTTAGTCTTGAGGTCGTCGTCCAAGACGACACCCTTTCAGAGACTCCGACCCATGTCGGACACTTGGTATAACTCTGTTCCTCCTTTGGTCTTTGGGGAACCGGACTTTCTTCGGGTCCTGTGACCGTACTAGCACGGAACGAGGGACTCCTACCTGTCGAGACGTCACCTACCCCTGTCGTCGAATCTCTTCCTTTCACCCCCCACCACAGTGGTACGTGTCTTCTCACTCGGAGAGAAACGGGAACCGTCTGGGACATATTATTCTAATGACATATTAGGACAACGAACAGGATCCCCGTCGGAATAGTCTCCCTGCCCCTCCGTAAAATACACACCTAGCTGTCAGACATAATAGAGGATCGACACGGATAATTAAGGTAAAAGTCTCTGTCTCTAAATGTCGACTGACTTCTCTTACCTTTACGTGCCGGTCGGGGCCGGTCGGGGTGTCCCGGAGACCCGTGGATGTAGTTACGCGTCCTGGTCGGTCTGTGACTCTACAGTAAAGGGAGGGGACGGTTCGGGAGTGGACAACAGTGTCCGAGACGTCCCGGGACCTCGGGGGTCCCTCCGTCCTCCTCCGTCTCCCGTGACACCGACGATAGACGGTCGGAGGAGAGGTGGACAAACCTCAGCCAAGACCGGTAAGTACCGTAGTGACCGACATAGGGACTCCCGACTCACGACCCTCTCGTTCTAGTCCTAACTCGACATTAGAACCGAGACGTTCCGGTTATAGTACAGTGGGAAACCCGGACTACTGGAGTAGACATTTATCCCCATTCTCCGTTCCTCTGTCAAGACCTCGACGTCCCGTGGGACGTAGTGTCATTAAATGAGGAAAATTGGTGTCAAAGATACTTTGGGACTCTTGCAGTGCGGTCGGAAGAGATTGTGCCTACTACCTTTTCCTTATCTCTACTGTTTCTCTCTCTTTACTTTGTCCGTTGTCGTTCGGTCTGTGACAGAGGTCCGAACAAAATGACTAAGACTGGTAGTCCGCTGTGAGTCCTCAGGACGGGAGTCCGGTTTTGGTGGGGTTGGATTCGGACCCTGAGTCACTCTCTGTTTCCGGTCTCTCCGTCCTGAGGCTCTCTTATAGTCCCGGTTCTACGGTATAAGCACCCGACCAGGTAGGAGTTATCCACCCGAAGATACCTCTTTTCCCGATTTTTTGGTATTACCTTTTCTTAATTAAATTTTATTACATACATATGCATATTGACTTAGTGAAACGAAATACCGTCTTTAATTGTGTGTGACATCTAGTCATGAAGCTAAAAATTTTCTGCCTTTTTCGACCTGAGTTTAGGGTGGGGGTCGTAAATGAAAAACCACCAGAACCGTCTCAATGAAGGACAGTGGTCCGGACTAAAGGGTAGACATGGTACTGACGGTGATCTAATCTTGAACGCTTGAGGACACGGTTAACCCCAGTGTGTCTATTCTTTTACTTGGTTTCCTTGTTCATCCTACACTACCCCTCACCTTCACCGATCCCACCTGTCTTCAAGTCCATATTCCGTTTCCCCCTTCGGTGAACCTGAAGGGACTACGAGGTCACCAATTCGGAAGTGAGAGTTACGTTCCCCGCATTCAAGTCAGGGACCAGTCCCTTGATTCTAGAGACGTACAATGTGACACACTGGATTTTTTTCGTTTTACTATGTTATTTTAACGTAAAATTTATTAGTTATTCAAATTTTTACTTTTTTCTTCCCATTTTTTTTTTTCCTCCGCCCCCAGTCGGTACTGGCAAAAGTAGGTTTACGACGGTACAACTTTGAGTTCGGTCGTGTCGGTCGAAATACTGAAATATTCTCTTCGACCTGTAGGTCCTTTTTGAGGGTCCAAAGTTTACAACTGTGTGGTAAGTAAATTTTCTTTTAGACACAACCTGGTTTACTTTACAACAACACTTAGTCTAACGGTACCTGACCTTCAACCAGTAGAGGTCTCTACTAGTTGACTCCAGGGAAAAGCGAGACCATCAAACACTAAGACATAAGACGAGGTTCCGTGATTATCTTTTACTTTCTTAAAATTTCCGACGACTTTATTTTCATCCCTGACCTAGACTCTCGTACGTTCCAATCCCTCGAAACTAGGACGGACCTCGTCTTTCCGACGTTCCGACACGGTCTGTCTCGGGGACTCAGACAGGGACGGTACCTCTGTCCTGTGGACGAGTCAAATTTAATAAAATTTTTTACTCTACGGTTCAGAATGAATAACATACCTCTTCCGTAAGCCGTTCGTCCCTTGTTCACGTCCTCTGTACCGAACTCCGAGGGCCGAACTCGTCGTGGGAGTCTTTGTTCCAGACAACCACGTAAGTCTCCTCTGAGACGTCGGCCCAACGATGTCGGTGTCGGTCGAGTCGAGTTAGGGTAAAGAGAGGGGGGTAGGAACTAGAGGAAAACGGTCCTCGGACGAGACCTGGTAGGGGTGTCTTGGATCTTCCTGTTGTGGATCTCTTCACTCAAGTCTTTCCTCTTTGACGTGACGCTTGGAGTCCAGAATTTTACTATCTTGAGACCTACCTGGATCTCTACTACTCTGATTCCCCTCATTCAGTCTGTCTCTTTCTGCTTATGGTATACTAGTGAAGATACACCTTAGATTTTGCACCGTGGTTACCTAAATGAATGTTTAGTCTTTGTCTGAGTGTATGTCTTTTGTTTGTATCTCAATGGTTTCCTCTTCCACCCCCTCCCTAACAAATCCTCAAACCCTAATTGTCTGTATTTAATGATATATATTTTACCTATTCGTTACTCTTGGATTACCTATCTTACCCTTCATATAACATTATTGGATATTACCTTTTCTTGGACTTTTTATTATATGCATACATACACAAATCAGTGAGTCAGTACAGACTGAGAAACACGGGGTACTTGACATCGGGTAGTCCGAGAAGACAGGTACCCTAAGAGACCCGTTTTTGTCAGCCCGCCCAACGGTACGGGAGGAGGTCTCCTATGTATACATATACACATATATTTATATTTATATATGTATATATATATTACCTTAGTGAAACGACATGTGAACTTTGATTGTGTTGTAACATTCAGAGGATATGCAGTTTCTTATTTCTCTTTTCTTTCTTTTTCTTTCTTTTACTATTCGGGAGAAAGGGACCCAGGGGTAGGTGGACCTGGGAGACAACCGATAAAACTCCCGGGTGATAAGTTCCAATGTGGGTAATATTGGGAAGGTAGTAAACGTCTCGGTGAATGAGACGTCCGTAATAAAAAGTTGTCGTCGACAACAAAAAGGTCAAAGTGTCGTCTCTTTTGACTCCGACCACCTCTCTGCGATTCCTTGAGTCGGACTTAGGTATCGGTCTTCTACATCTTGGTCCAAGATCCAGACCCACCCTTCGGTGTGAGGGGTGACTCGAACAGGGTCCGACTCTCTGTTGGTCTCTGACCCCAGAAAGGGTAGTCGAATGAGACAAGGTTGCGAAGATGGGGGAGGGATGTTTGTTTGTGTGGGGTCAGTGACGAGAGGAATAAACCTTGACGTCGTCGCCTAGACCCTACAGACCGGTAGCTCCCTTTCTATAAATCTCCTCATTCTGGTTGTCTTTACCTCTCTACCCCCAACGGTCCATTTTTGCACTTGTAGAAAGAGTGGGGCTTCGACAGTGTCCAGACCCCACCCGTTGGAACAGACCGTCCGTCGTGTCGGTTTCCGGTACTTAAGTCGGGTCCCAACCTAGACGTCGGTCTTTAGACCGACTCCCACTCCAGTGGGAAAATGGGTTAATTTACGTTAGTAAAAGTCCCCTAAGCTCTTTACATAAATGACAAACACATAGAGAGTGACGAACCGTGTAAAGGGGTGTGGTTGTCAGACTTAAATACCTTCAAGACGTTACCTGGTCCGGGACACGATTCATGGAATGTATAAAGTAGAGTAAGAGAGGGGTGTCACTAGGATGTCTATTTGCCGTAGAGACAGGCGTAGTACGACTACTCTGCTGACTGGAGTCTCTCGTCTTTACTGAAACTTTTGCTAGGTCACTAATTTACCGTCTGATCCCTAAGTTTGAGTTTGTCAGTCGACAGTCTCTTTTTCTAGGATGGGTGTTGTGGTAGGACAGGACGGAGGGTTTTATTATTTCGTTCATAAACAATTCACGACTGATGTGTCACGATTCTAAAGATGAGATTCAAACTTGAAATTAGGTTCGATGTTGGACTCTCTATCTACATTGATGGTCGAAATTAAGTGTTTACACGTTTTGTCTCGACGTTTTATAATTCCACTGAACAGATCTCTGGGTCCAAACCTTCCATCCTCTTGTTCTTCACCCTCCGACTGTTGTGCTGAAGACCGAAGCGAGAGGAGGTCAGGATAACCCTACCCGACCCTTGCTCCGGGAAACGACGTTACGACGTGGACCTGTGTGGAGAGGACCTTGTTGTTTTATGTTTCTGTCGCATATCCTGACTTTTGTTGTCGCACGTACACGTCAACCCCTTTTAAGGCCTGGGTTTTCTATGTTTCTCTGGTTTCTTGGGTTGGCGGTGAACACTTCTCGGACCTCGTTTTCGTCCCACGACGCATACAGGGGTAGTGTGTGGTGGTGGATTCCATCCGTTTGCGGATTCGGTGACCGGTCTGGGGACCTGTGTGGGGAGGGGAGTAGGATATATTCCTTGTACGAGTGGAGGGAGTCCCTTGTTCGTTCCCTTGGATGACAAACGAGAGTGAAGCGGGGTGACGTCGTCCCCGAGGTTATTTCGGAACGGACATAAAGACCAGGCCGGAAATCAGTTAAAGATAACTAACTCCTTCCAATTCTTGGGACCAGCCATTGTGGTAGATGAGGGGATTTACGATGTACTATGAGGTCCCGGTCCACACGGTCCCCTCATTCCCCAGCCCCCTCCCTCCCCTGCCCCGCCCCACCCCCCCCCTCCCTCCTACGGTCTCTTTCCTTACGTCCTTTCCTTACAATGTCGACGATTGTCTATTTGGTTTCCGAGCTTGTCCTCTGCAAAGGAACGTTAAAGGTGAACGAATACAAGAAAGGTACGGTATGACTTCTGGGAGATTAGGGCTTCTGTCACGGGGAGGGGATCCCCCGTCTTTAAAATATTTCTGATGTGACCCTCCCTGTCTCCCTACACGGAGACACCCATAGACGAACCTTGGAAACGACTTAGGGAAAACGTAAAAAGTTATTCTAAGTTTTGGTATTTAATACATTTCGGTCTTTCGATTTTCCCGTCTGGGAAAGACCTCAAGTAAAGTTCAGACTTCAAGTCTTGCGAAAATTACTGTATTAACGTTTTCCGTTTTTAGATAAGCTCACGTTTGAAGAGAAACTTGTTCCTTACTTAAGAGTCTGTCACCACGTCACAAGAGAGACAGAGGGCCCGGTCCCCTGGACCCCCCTCCTCCCCGTCTCTTTAGTGACGGACTTTCTGTTCCCATAAACGACTCTCAGGCGTCCCGAGAAAAGTGATAGGATCTTTAGTCAAACTAAAAAGCAAACCTAGACCTCGGTTGTCCAGGACTCCTCTCCTCTACGTTACAATTTTAGTCCTACTAGAAGATCATAGAAAGAAGGAAACAACAACGACAAAAAATCAGCGATTTAGCACAGGCTGAAAAAGACGGTGGTACCTGACATCGAGCGATCTGAGGAGACAGGTACTCTAAAGGAAATTTCGATATACAAATAGAAACAAAATTAAACTCAAAAACGAAATTACTCTAAAATGAACTTGAATAAACCTCGTATTAACGAAATGTCACAAGACAAGCAAAGACGACATGTTCCTTCACTTAGTCGATACACATATGTATATAGGGGAGGGAGGACTCGGAGGGGTGAGGATGGGGAGGTCCGGTAGTGTCTCGTGACTCGACTCGAGGGACGCGATATGTCGTCCAAGTGTAATCGACAGAACTTTACGTACTCTAGGTGTCAGTTCTCAATGATTTCCGGTATATGACCTTTAGATTATAAAGAGGGGTCAAATAGGGAGTGAACAGTTAAGACGATGGTCTCCGTGGATAAAGAAAGTCTGAGAAATAAAGAAGAAGATTTTAAAGAGATGAATTTGCTCGAAGGAGTATATACGTGACACTACTTTGCCAATTTCCATACTCGAGATTTCCCGAAGGGGTCTCCGAGTCACCAGTTCTCAGGAGGACGTCGCGTCCGTCTGTGTGCAAGCTAGGGACCCAGTCCCTCTTAAGGACCTCTTCCTTTACCTTTAGGTGAGGTCATAAGAACGGACCCTTTGGGGTACCTGTCTCCTCGGACCACCCGATGTCAGGTACCCCAGTGTTTCTCAGTCTGTACTGAATCACCATGGACTCGACTCAAAACTTAAGATACCATTGGGAGAATGCTATATTCGTAGGAAAACTTTAATTTACTAAACGTTTATATAATATATATTCTACCTATTTGTTGTTCCAAGGATGTTATACCGTGTCCCTTGATATAAGTTATAGGACACTATTTGGTTTTACTTTTTCTTGTATTTATATATATATAAATACATATACACACGTACATACATGTTGACTCAGGGAGACAAGATGTCGTCTTTAATTGTGTAACATTTAGTTCATACGAAGTTATTTTAACAAAATTTTTCTGTCTTTGTACTATTTATCATTCGTGACGTCCTATGTCACATGAAAGAGGCCCACAACATTTCTAACTTCTTAAACCTTCCTGTCTCACTCTTTTGATTCGGTATAATTCCAGTAGACGTTTTGGAACTGGAACTTTCTAAGGATTTGTACATGAAATGTACACCTGTTGATATCGACCAACGACCACCGTAAAGGTATAATACCTTTCCTAAGTTTCCTCTGTGAGGACAAAGTTCACAGGTTCCTAGGAAGTTGGTTGTAAGTTCTACTGGTCGATTAGTGTCTTAGGTTCTTATGATCGGGTATGGGTCTAGTGGGTCGGTACTCTAGTGACCTCCGTCTTTCTAGTGATGACGGACTCTTTACTTTACCTCTACACTAACCTTCACAGTACGGAGCCCACGTATCGTAGTAGGGTTATTAGTTAGTGGGTCTGACTTGACGAATAAACATGTAGGCTAACAGAAACGTAATAAATCTTCGACAAATTACCGTCGACTTGACTGTCGTACCCAGATTGTGTGCGGTCTCTCTAAATCTTCTGAGTGTCTTTGTAGAGAAAGATTAACAAACCTGTCCGTATAGCTAACGACAAAGGGGAAGGTCCCAAGAGATTTCGTGTAGTGTGGGAGACATACGAGTTGTGTGTATGGGTCCACTCGTACTCACTCACTCACAATCAACGAATCAGCACAAGCCGAGAAACACTGGGGCACCTGACATCGGGCGGTCCAAGGCGACAGGTACCCTAAGAGGTCCGTTCTTATGACCTCACCCCATGGTACGGGAAGAGGTTCCCTAGAAGGGTTGGGTCCCTAGCTTGGATCCGAAGGACGTGCCGAGAGTGAGGGAGTCACGTTTCCACTGGGACGTCTTCCGTACAGGGGACGTCTCCTTACCGCACAGATCTCAGTTTTTTCGTCCACTGTTCCGGAAGCAAAGTCACACTCATAGCCCAGGTGTAAGGTCTGGTCTTTATCTTAAGAGGTTCTACCCCCTTACAGACCGTCGGTGGAACGTACAAGAGGTCGAGGTCTCTCGTCCCGTTGCAGGAGTCTTTCGACACAAGGTCATACAAGACTAACAGACGACAAGAGGGTCCTTTCGACTTCTTTGACCGGGTCTAAACCCCGTCGTCCACTCTGACCAAAAACAAAAGACAACAAAACAAAACAAAAATCAAAGACGCCTTGTCGGTTGTCCTCGACTCTTCGGAGCGGGAGTACAGACACAGACACTGACCCTCTGTCTGTCTCGCGTCGCGTGACACTCTAATTCTTCGGGACGACTAGTACAGAAGTGGAACGTGACCGTAAAGGTATCACGTAGGAATAATATGTCGGCCCAAAGGGACCTACAATTTATGTACTTTGATTTTTCATTCCTGTACTTATAGGACCATCTGCTGTCACAAAACTCCAATATAGATAGAGGACCTTTTGTAATTTTTTTTTTTTTGCAACTACACGAGACAGTAGCAGAGGTAATCTTTAGTAAGAAAAAAAAGAAGGGAGAAGGACGGTTTCAAATAAAAAGACGAAAGAAAAGATCGGGACGTCCGGTCTCTCCCCTTAGACACACTTTTTACTTACAGACTCGGACTCGAAGTCAGGTTCACTTGGGGAAGACGGAGTCCCTAAAACTCAAGGGTCAGGTTCGGGGTTGAGGATCGTAGGGAGACACAAATGTAAATTGTCTCCTTCCGACGGACGAGTTTCTTTCCTTTGAATCTCTCTGAGTATCGATTGTTTATCGAAAACGTCTTACTGTGAAACCATTCATTTAATTAGACTTTCCACGACTGACAAGAGACGCACAAAGGTTCCATTTAGAGTCTTATCTTCTCACTGTCGGTGAAAAGTTCAGTTCTGTTGTCAGTGACTGTGCACCCACGTGAGAGTCCCGACAACTACAGTCCGGGCAGACCCCGATTGAGTCTTACATTTGGGTAACAGGATCTCTACGACGGGTGGAAACGACGGGGAAACCCCGGAGTTGAGGGAGCTCGATGGAGATCCTCGTGATGTCCTCCCCGACCCCTTCTCGTTCCACTTTTCCGTATTTCAGGTGCAGGAGATCCTACGAGTCCTAACTTCTCCCTCCTCCGTTCTTCCGTCGAAGGGTCCACCGAGTCTGTCATTTCTTAGACGGACGCTACGTCCTTTGGACCCTATCTAGGGACACAACCTTTCTAGGGGACCTCTTCCCTTACCGTTGGGTGAGGTCACAAGAACGGACTTCTTGAGGTACCTGTCTCCTCGGACCGCCCGAACTGAAGTACCCCAGCGTTTCTCAGTCTGTACTGACTCGTTGATTGTGGGTGTGTGTGTCTCCATTCTTCCGTTTCGGACGTTGCCATTCTCAATCACAACTTGATGCTCTCCTGTCTTTCTAGTCGAAACTGAACACAAACTTGGCCACAACTTCCCGACCTCCTGTACTGTGGACAGATACTTCCTAAAACTCCTTCCTGATCTTCGGAACGTTGTCGTCTCGTCGTCTGCGGTCCAGTACCGTCTACTTTCTCGACCATGGCGGGTCAGTCACCGAGGACCCGTTCAACCGCGAAGACCTAGGGAGGGAGTCCGATGTCTACAGTCGTGTCACTCGGACCAACTCACGTAGAGATTCCCGTCGGTGCATAGGAAACGAATACCTGGGCAGTCCTCTTAAAAGTCGGAGGTTCTTTCCTCTCGTCTACGGGACCGGACCGTCCCAGACCTTATATACCATGTAGGGGATGTATGTTTGGACGTTCAACCCTTCAAAGTCTCTGCACTTGAACGCAAGTGTACAGTCTAGTGCGTTCAATCAAGGGCACAGACCACGTGTGACACCGGACACACGTAGGCGATGTTCACCGACGCGAAAACACGTGAAAGGACGTATCACGACGTATCTACGGGCGGGACCACCGAATCTGCCATTTCGCAGACGGATGTTACGCCCTCTGGACCCAAGTTAGGGCCCCAATCCTTCTAGGAGACCTCCTCCCTTACCGTTGGGTGAGGTCATGAGAACGAACCTTTTAGGGTACCTACCTTCTCGGACCATCCGATGTCAGGTACCCCAGTGTTTCTCAGCCCGTGTTGACTCACTGAAGTGAAGTGACATATCTCATGTCATCGAGTCATAAAAATAAAGTTCAGGTCCTACAGGTCTTTGTTCGTATTTTCGTTACCACTACGTCGACCATGATAACATGAAAAGTTCCATGATACAACAACAAATCGGCGATTCAGAACGGGTTGAGAAACGTTGAGGTACCTGATATCGTACTGTCCGAGGAGACAGTAGACGATAGAGAGTCTCAAACGAGTCTAAGTATAGGTGACTCAGTTACTATAATAGGTTGGTAGTGTAGGAGACAGCGGGGTAAGAGGAGGACGGGAGTTAGACAGGGTCGTAGTCCCAGAAAAGGTTACTCAGTCATGAAGTGTAGTCCACCGGGTTCATAACCTTGAAGTCGAAGTGGTAGTCAGGAAGGTTACTTATAGGTCCCAACTAAAGGAAGTCCTAACTGACCAAACTAGAGGAACGTCAGGTTCCCTGAGAGTTCTCAGAAGAGGTTGTGGTGTCAGGTTTTCGTAGGTAAGAAACCACTAGTCGGAAGAAATACCAGATTGAGATTGTAGAAATTTACTGACGATCTTTTTGGTATTGAAACTACAGTCGTTTGACTACAGAGACGAAAAATTGTACGACAGACCCAAATAGTGTCGAAAAGAAGGTTCTTCGTCCGCAGAAGATTAAAATACCGACGTCAGTGGTAGGTGTCACTGACATCTAGGGTTATTTTGCCTTATACAGTGACGAAGGTGAACAAGGGGAAAATAGAAGGTACTTCACTGTCCTGACCTACCGTACTAGAAGCAAAAACTTACAAATGAAAGTTCGGTCGAAAGAGTGAGACGAGAAAGAGGGAGTAGTTCTCCGAGAAATAAAGGAGAAGTTAAAAACAGTAAGTTGACGATGGTAAATGTATACCCTCCAACAACTATAAAGAGGGCCGTTACAACTAAGGTCGAACACTAAGTGGATCGGATCGTAAAGTGGACTACATGGGACGTGTCTTCAATTTATTCGTCCCACTGTTATATATCGGAACTACATGAGGAAAGGGTTAAAACTTGGTCAGATAAAAAGGTTAAGACCAAGATTGACAACGAAGAACTGGGCGTATGTCCAAAGAGTCCTCTGTCCATCCAACAAGACAATGAGGGTAGAGAAAGTCTTACGAGGTGTTAAACAACACTAGGTGTGTCAGGTTCCGAAATCACATCAGTTGCTTCGTCTTCGTCTACAAAGAAGCCTTGAGAGAATGAAAGAGGTACTAGGTCGTTTACAACCGTTAAACTAGAAACAAGAAGACGGAAAACCTTTGGGTCGAACACGTAGACCTTCAAGTGTCAAGTGTATGACGACTTCAGATCGAACTTCTTAAAACTCGTATTGGAACGATCGTACACTTTACTCGTGTTCACACACCATCAAATTTGTAAAGAACCGTAAAAGGAAGAAACCCTAACTTTACTTTAAACTTGAAAAAGGTCAAGATACCGGTGACGACTCAAAAGGTTTAAACGATTGTATAACTCACGTCGTGAAATTGTCGTAATAGAAAGTCCTAAAATTTATACAGGCAACCTTAAGACAGTGGAGATGATCGAAACGAGTTTTCATTACGAAGGATATCCGGGTGAACTGGAGTGTGAGGTCCTACAAATTGAGCTCCACTCCCTAATGTGATGACACTAATAGACCCAGCAATTACCAGTAGACCCAGTAATTCTGGAAAAAATATACCAAGAAGACACATAAAAACGGTGGAGAAGAATTAGAGAAGACGAAGACGATACGGAAATGGTAAAGACAGGAAATAACACGGTAAGGACCGTACTTTACACGGGAGCTTAGAGGTTAAAAGAACTTCTCTAAAGATCAGAAAGGGTAAGACAACAAAAAGAGATAAAGAAACGTAACGACTAAATTCTTTCGGAAGAATAGAAAGGAACGGTCAAGAGACCTTGAGACGAAAGTAAACCCATTTAGAAAGGGAAAGAGGGAACGGAAAACGAAAAGAAGAAAGGAGTCAATAAACATTTCGGAGGAGTCTGTTGATGAAACGGAAGAACGTAAAGAAAAAGAAACCCTACCAAAACTAGTGACAGAGGACATGTTACAATGCTTGGAGACAGAAGTCAAGGAGTCCGTGACACAGATGGTCTAGATCAGGGAACTCAGATAAACAGTGGAGGTGACATATTAGTATTCCCCAAACTAAATCCAACGTGGATTTACCGGATCACCAAAAGGGATGAAAGACGTTAAATTCGGACTTGAAACGTTATTCTTCGAGTAGTAGACTCACTCAGTGTCAGTCGAGGTCCAGAATAAAAACGACTGACGTATCTCAAGGAGGTAGAAACCGAGATTTCTTGTATTAGTTAGACTAAAGTTATAACTGGTATACATCTAAGTACACATCTCAGTAGAGAACCCAAAAACCTTTTCCCACAGAGGGTACTGGTCACACAAGAGAACTGTTTTGAGACAATCGGAAACGGGATGACGTAAAACATGAGGTTCGGGTTTGCACAGACAATAGGGTCCATAGAGAACTGAAGGATGAAAACGTAAGGTTAGGGGATACTACTTTTCCTGTAGAAAAGACCACGATCAAGATCTTCCAGAACTCGAAGGGACCACCGAGTTTACAATTTCTTAGGTGGACGTTTCGTCCTCTGGGTCCAAACTAGACACCCAGTCCTTCTAGGGGACCTCCTACCGTACCATTGGGTAAGGTCATAAGAACGGACCTGTTAGGGCACCCGTCTCCTTCGGACCACCCGATGTCAGGTACCCCAGTGTTTCTCAATCTGTACTGACTCACGGATCCGTGTGATCTTCCCGAACATTCAGAAGTATCTTCACGGGTTGAAGTGGACAAGTCGTAATCGCCAACCCCGTATCTGAACCTAATGACATCACAACTTACCAAACGGAACTTTTGCTTGGGTCTAGTAAGAGAACAAAAACTCCAACGTGGGTCCATGACGTAAAGTCTGAGAACAACTGATACTCTCGATGACGTAAAGAAGATTCCCTAAGAACGACATGACATTCCAAATTTTACAAACGAAATAAAGAACACCAACAAAAAAGTAAATAAAAAAACACACTTTTCATAATATTTGGATAATGTCAAGTCCTGATATATTGACACAACCAACACACGGATCCGATTTAAACGACCCGAACACTTGTTTGACCTGAAATTTTTACTCGAGAACCTTACCTTGAGCGAACGTACATCCCTTGAATGATATGACCCTTTCCTTCGGGACGTTCGTACGAGGAAGACCCCGTCGACGGACACGTGGGAGAGGTATTTCGAAAGTCAAGTACAGGTGTGTCGAGTCTCCGTCTCCTACTCTTACCCTACTCCTGATGATCGACCCCATACTTCCTCCCTTGTTTTCTTACCGCGAGGAGTGGTGTTTGGTTCTCGAGGAAAAGAAGGTCGGAGGCGTGTGGGCCTCTCCCCTGGTCAGGAGAGTCGGAGGTCCACCCTAACAAAAAATAGCACTTTCGGAGGGGTCCGGGGGTCCTCTACAGTCGACGAACGACTCTAGAAGGTGTTTCAGTTTCCAGAAATTTATAGTCGGGCCACAGGTTCCTAGGTTTCGGGACCCAGGGAGAAGTGGGGTAGGTGGAAAGGTGGGGGTAAAGAAGGTAGGACCGGAGGGGTCGGGACAAATAAAAATCACCGCTATTTACATCGAGGATTAGAACTCTCGACTGGAAAAACTCATGTACATTAATTGATGGAGAAATGGAGGTGAGAGGAGTCGGAACCGTCCTCCCCCGGTAAACAGAATGTCTACTGACCGGACTACCTCTCTTCCTTTGCCTGTCTCCATTGTTGCGTTCTCGGTCGTCGAGGACGGTTGGGCCGAGGGAGGGAATGGAGGGAAGGAACTTTCTGTAGTCAAGTACTGTACTGAGACTTGACGGTTTCAGTGAAATCTACGAGTCTACCCCCTCGGCCTCCCACCTCTACCGCCCTTCCTCCCTCCTCCCAGATTCGAACTGAACCGGTTCACTCCCCACTTCACGTCAAGGGTCTTGTCCACACATATGTGCACACAAGTGTACACATACATGTACACACGTATGCGACCGCACAGAAACTACACCTTAATTGGTGAGTCCCTGATAACGACCATTGAGGACGGTCCCACTATTTACGCTTCCTGTTTCGTCAGACAAAAAAAGGCAGACGTAGAGAGGGACGAAACAAAAATAATTTACGACTAATAATTATAATCTTTACCTTGTGACGGTGCTCTTCGGTAAACGGTAATTATTCCGACAGTGACGACGGGCCCCTTCAATCTCTTCTGACCCCTTCGGTACACTCTTGAAGAATTATCGGTACAATTGTTTCACCCAGTCCTTTTACTCCACGTCGGTCGGACCGCTCCACTCAGTCCAGACGAGGGGTCAAAGGCGACGTGGCCGGTCCCGGGGGGGTAGGGACGCCCCTGGCTCCAGTACGGCCCCACACGTGTCGACGAGCCCGCGTCCGGTTGACACACGTTCCTCGAACCCCTCGTCGGAGGGTCCGTGTCGACACTTTTGTGACCACCCCGGAGGTCCGCCCAGACAGGGTCCTACCCCGACCCCCCTGCCTAGGGGTCCGGTCGGGGAGGGGGTGGGGGAACATCTACCGCTCAGAGTCCCGTACCAAGGGGGAGAGTGGGATCCCACACTCGCAGGATGAGTACCCCTCAGACCGGGTACACTTTACTGGTCCCCGTCCAGAAACTCTAAACCATTGGCGGACTGTGGACCTCCCTTTCTTCCAAGACTTCGGTCGAGGGTTAACCAAGTAAACAAGTAAAGTCCTCCTACTCTTGTTCCCCTACCCCACTTAGAGGTAGACGACACTTTCTCCGAGGAGGCACGAGGACCACTACCTTTACCTTTCCCACCGATCCGGGGTCCACAGACAAACAGGGGACCTAACCCCAGTCCACACTGACTCCTTGGCGTGGATGAAAGGTGACTACGGACTTACTCTGTCTGAGAGAAGAAGTTTTGGTTCTTATTGGTGGTTTATTATTCGTCGGTGGTACAACCACCCACTCATCTTCTGCACTATGTACACTCCCTAAAGAAAGTTGGTGACGAGTCTCGAATGACGCAGAATACTCAAGTCCTTCAGACCTTCTCTACTCCTGGTTCTCATTGACACACGTAAAGTGTTACGACGTTTTAACACAAGTGTGACGTTCACACAGATACGTCCACAGTGGGATCGTTAGTCTCCCGAATAACAACTAGAGACACACACAAATCGATCACAAATCGATCACGGACGTAGGTGAGTCCAGGGGGTAGTGCACTTATTTGTGTAGACCTACGACCACAGACACTCGAAACTCAGGTAGTCCGCACCTTTTGTCGACTATGGGACGAATAGGACAAAAAGATAGGGGTACGAAGGAGGGGAAACCTGTTTTTGTGTCGGACTTTACAAGACATCGTTTTGAGTAGTCCTCAGGACGTATCAGTTTCTTGATACGTTCTCCTCTTTCCCCTTAGTCTAGGCTCCTTACGGCCACTTTATTCGTACTAAGACTGTTCTTCTCGTGACCCTTTTGTGGTCCCTTTGGTCTTCAAGGTTCCAAGAAAGTTATCTCTGTATCAAAGAGTTAGGCTCTCTTGTCTCAAGAGGGGTATTTGTCCTAGTTCAGACGGATAGGGTCCTTAGTAATTCTTAGAAAAGTGGATGCATCTTGGCTTAGTGAAACTATATGTGGTCTTTGTTGGTGTTGTAACGACACGACGACACGGATCAGTGAGTCAACAAGTTAGTACAGACTGAGAGACGTTGGGGTACCAGACATCGGGTGGTCCGAGGAGTCAGGTACCCTAAGAGGTCCGTTCTTATGACCTCACCCAACGGTCAAGGATGAGGTCCCCTAGAGGGGCTAGGTCCCTAGTTTGTATTCAGAAAACATGGAGAACAAAACTGTCCACCTAAGGAATGGTGACACGGTTGACACTTAGTTGATAAGAAGGTAAATTTTTAAATTCTATACTGGTTGGATCTGTCGTATAATTTTTCGTCTCTGTAATGAAACAGTTGTTTCCAGGTAGATCAGTTCCGATACCAAAAAGGTCACCAGTACATACCTACACTCTCAACCTGATATTTCTTTTGACTCACGGCTTCTTAACTACGAAAACTTGACACCACAACCTCTTCTGAGAACTCTCAGGGAACCTGACGTTCCTCTAGGTTGGTCAGGTAGGATTTCCTTTAGTCAGGACCCACAAGTAACCTTCCTGACTAAAACTTCGACTTTGAGGTTATGAAACCGTTGGACTACGATTCTCGACTGCGTAAACTTTTCTGGGACCTCGACCCTTTCTAACTCTCGTCCTCCTCTTCCCTTGCTGTCTCCTACTCTACCAACCTGCCGTAGTGGATGAGTACCCAAACCCCACATGAGTCCTCAACCACTACCTGTCCCTCCGGACCACACGACGCCAAGTACCCAACGTTTCTTCGTCTGTGCTGACTCGTTGACTTGACTTGACTTGTCCCTTGACCTAGGATGTACGACGTTCACTGTAAAACGTACGACGTTGATTTCTAGAACGTACGGTGTTACTTACGACCTCTAGGGTGCACGGGGCTGATTCTCGGTAGTGTCGGGTCGTTTATTTATTTACAAAAAATTTTTAGTAATTTTTATTTATTTATTTATTTTAAATAATTCAAAACTGTTTTTTTTTTGATAAGTGGATAATAAACTTGTCCATGACAAACTTCTTTTAAAAAGGGTGACACTTTCCTTTCACAGACTCAATGTCTCTGAGACTACAATTTTCACGAAGGATGGATGGATCTTTCACGGTCGGGAAACATCATCGTCATTTATGAACAACTTACTGTCCTACTTCTTGAACTTACTCTTCTGAATTGTTCGTATAGAACAGAAAAGAAGGGAGGGAAAGAGGGTCCTTTCGTCGAATCCGAAAAAAAAAAAAAAATCGAAAAAAAAAAAATTGTATCTTTCTAAACTCCAGTTTCCGGTGGAGACAGCGAGACAGCGAGACACTGAAACCTGTACGGGTGGATCGGTTAGGGGACACTCCAACAGGTTGACACTTTACCACTGTTTCTGTAGATCTCGTGACGTAAGAGAGTTTGTACTCTCTCTTACATTACTGTACAAGAAAAGTTTCTTTGTTTCGTCCTAAGTTAATGACAGCCGAAGGGAGACACAGGGTAGGTACCTCTTGGTTCCTTCCTGTTACAGACTACTGTACCAAACCCACCACCAAAGTTTTTACCCAGGTCCTGAGTTGAGAACAGAGACGGTGTCGGTTCGGGACACTGGAGCTCTCTTACCGAAGCGACGAGGCACCAAGTCAGGAGAGTAAGTAGTTTACCCTTAAGGAGTGTCCCGTTAACACTCCTCATGTAGCTTATTGCGTGCAATTATCAACACTTGTCACGGACCGTGTATCCTGTAAGAATTATTTGTAACAGTTAGCAACACTGAAGGGTCCGCCGAGTCTACCATTTCTTAGGTGTACGTTACGTCCTCTACACCCAAGTTACGGACCCAGTCCTTCGAGGTAACCTCTGTCCCTTACCGATGAGGTCAGAGTTATGAGGTCATAAGAACGGATCTCTTAGGGTGCCTGCCTCCTCGGACCACTCGATGTCAGGTACCCCAGTGTTTCCCAGCCTGTGTTGACTCGTCGATTGTGCAAGTGAAAGTGACGACACTAGAGATAGAGACCCTTCCTTACTAGTTTTAAAGGGAACTTGTGAATTCCCTCACTTTGTTCCCGTCCACCCCGACAGAAGGACTTCTTTCAGATACTAGACACATTGTACGTCTTAGTCTTGTCGGAAGAAACACCTCTTTCTCAGATGGAACGAGGTATAAACGTTGTTTTCTTTTACGTGTACCGGTATTGACCTACTTCACAAGATCTAGAAAGGATACGAGAAAGTCGACCTCTCTCGGGGAGGGTGAGAGTCCCAGGTACTCGGTCGTAGAAGATACTCATTTGAATTTCTTCCAGTAGTCCTCCCCTTTTCGTCCACTTGTGACTGGAAGTCTCAAGTTTCTAGAGGAAAGTTTTACTAGAGATGAACTCAACGTTCAACCTGTCAACTTTCCCTCGGGAACCGGTAAACTCTTAACCTTCTGATGTTAACCTCTCTACCTTCGGGCTCAAATTCCCACCATGATGATCGACTCATCGAGTTATAACCGTCCCTGAGTGGGTGGTTAGTTTTACGCAATGTCACGTGGTTCGTTCTTCCTCTCCTGTAGATGTGGACAGGTTAGTCGAGCGAATTGTCCACACTAAGTCGACAGAAGACCTTAACTCAAAGGAAAAGGTTACGTGTTTTAGAAACAGAAGGACCCTGATACAACTGGTACATAATGGACAAGTAGTACGGTTGGACCTCTTCCGTACTTTTGCAAACCACGGTCTATCCACGACCTCTTTTTTCCGACCTCCTGTCCCTATAAGAAAGGAGGGACCTATGATCTCTGTAGACTTGATCAGTACCGTGGGTCTCCTGGTCGGTTCTAGATATCCGTTCGGGTCACTCAAGACAGTATATTCCTTCCTTTTCTTAGACATGAAGTTCCTTACTTATCAAAAGTTTTACTCGTTTCTTTTAGAAACTTGTTAGTCTTCTATTTCGGTACAAGAAATCAAAACAAAGTCTAAAAGGATCAACTGTAGGTCTCGAACCTTTTCTTGGGTAGTGTTTATAAAGTTCATTCCCTGGGACTCACTGTCTTCAATCAAGAGAACTTAGACATACAGACGGTCTCAAATTCTCAGATTTGAAGATCTGGTACTTATAGTTGTAGTCTCCAACAGCCAGTGTAGTGATACCGCTATCCTACACCTTCTGTAGTGGGGGTCACAGAGTCTCAAACCCGTCTCAACTTGGACCTCCAGGGAAGATATCCATGCATACTGGACTGATCCCAACGGTTATTAGAAGTGGACCCTAGATAATATTACAGATATTGTTCCTTTCAGTATCAATGACTCAACCTAGTCAGTGAGATCGAAGACTCTGTATAAGTGTAAGATCCCGGTTAGATGTAGATGTAACCACCGGTTACGTGAGAGTTCGTCTCTTGTTGACCTTTTTAATCTACAAGTGAAACCAAATTCCGAGTGGGTTGGAACCGGTGGTGAAAGGTTTACGTTTGTCAGGCCCCTTTTCTAAGAGTTCGTATAAGTTGACGTTTCGTGGACGTTACACGAAACCCCTTGTAAAAATCTGTAATTATATAATTTGCACATTATTGGTTTCTCTATATAAACACCATTTAATTTAATATCGGAGGAGTATGATCTATAACCGAATTTGTTTGTCATTCACAGTGTCAACATTCTGTTTTACACCCATGAATTTTTTTTAATTTTCGTAAGACAGACCAGTTAAGGGAAAGAATAGAAGATGAATCTTTTGTGTACCCTAATAAAGTAAAAACGATCTCTCGAGGGGTCGGATTAAGGACCGTAGGGTTGGAAACGTCCCCAAACTCTGAGTAATTGGACCATACTTTGAGTTGTAGGTTTTTTGATTCTAGTACCGTAGGACAGGGTAGTGAAGTACCGTTTATCTTCCCCTCGTTCACCTTCGTCACTGTCTAAAAGAAAAGAACCCCAGGTTTTAGTGACACCTACCACTGACGTCGGTACTTTAATTTTTTTACGAACGAGAAATCTTCCTTTCGATACTGTCTGGATCTGTCGTATAAATTTTTGTCTTTGTAGTGAAACGACTGTTTCCAGACACATCCGTTTCGATACCAAAAAGGTCATCAGTACACACCTACACTCTCAACCTGGTATTTCTTCCGACTCGTGGTTTCTTAACTGTGAAAACTTAATACCACGACCTCTTCTGAGCACTCTCAGGGAACCTGTCGTTCCTCTAGTTTAGTCAGTTACGATTTCCTTTATTTGGGACTTATAAGGAACCTTCCTGACTACGACTTTGACTTCGAGGTCGTGAATCCGGAGGACTAAGATTCTTGGTTGAGTAACCTTTTCCGGAACTACGACCCTTTCTGACTTCCGTCTTCCTCTTCCCCCGTTGTCTTCTACTCGATCAATCTATTGTAGTGTCTGAGTTACCCGTACTTAGACTCCTTCGAGACCCTCTATCACCTCCTGTCTTCTCCGACCACACAACGTCAGGTGCCCCAACGTTTCTTATCCTACACTGAATCACTGATTTGTTGTCGTTGTTGTTAGGATTCCATTGTACGGATTTACAGTCCTTGATCTAGCAACAATTCACCTTTCGTTCTTTCGTTTCTTTGAAGGCAGTAAGGTTCTTCTGACCGAGGTCTTGAGTCTTCGGTAAAACTCTGGGACTTCCTCAGGAGGAAGGGAGGGTTTCAATTCTTTTGTTTGTTTTTCTTTTTTGACTGTTTATTTTATAGCCATGTTCTTTACCCCTAAATGTTGAGGTTTGTTATCTAGTTCCTATCTTTTACTACCTTCCCCGGTAACTCAACTGAGGTACAACTCAATCCTTTGACCGAAGTGGTATTCGGTTGAGATAAATAACCATCCTTGAAGGATCTCGAGATCCGATTTTTCTAAGATTTATCGTCACTGATATCGTCACTGAATAGTGAAGATAAGTCCGGTTGGGATTAGGTGAGGGTTGGGGAACACCTTATTTACCATCCACTTCTTCCGACTCACGACTTCTTAACTACGGAAACTTGATACCACAACCTCTTCTGAGAACTCTCAGGGAACCTGACGTTCCTCTAGGTTGGTCAGGTAAGACTTCCTCTAGTTGGGACCCTAAAGAAACCTTCCTTACTACGATTTCGACTTCGAGGTCATGAAACCGGTGGAGTACTCTTCTCAACTGAGTAACCTTTTCTGAGACTACGACCTTCCTTAACCTCCGTCCTCCTCTTCCCCTGCTGGCTCCTACTCCACCGACCGACCGTAGTGATTGAGTTACCTGCACTCAGACTCACTTGAGGTCCTCTACCACTACCTGTCCTTCCGGACCGCACGACACCAAGTACCTCAGAGTTTCTCAGCCTGTGCTGACTCGCTGACTTGACTTGACTTGACTTGACTCGAGGTGTCTCTCTAGTCTGTTAAGTCTCTGTTCCGTCGTTGAAGCTGAACAATTATGGCTAAACTGAATGTGTAGTCTTAAACTAAGTTTAGTCCTACGTAAAACAATGATACATAGAACGTTTTACGACCGAGATCCGTATGCGTCTGGGGAGGATAATTTAGTGGATACAGGACTCAGGTAGTAATATACACCGATCTTCCTCCAGAAGTTAAGACAAAGGCACAGACTAGTAATAAAATTTAGACCCGTTGATCGTTAGAGTGACGACCCGTATGAGTGGCTCCTTTGGTCTTAACCTTCTCTGTACACATGGGGTTACAAGTGACGTCGTGACAAATATTATCGGTCCTGTACCTTCGTTGGATCTACAGGTAGTCNCTCTAGGTTGGTCAGGTAAGACTTCCTCTAGTTGGGACCCTAAAGAAACCTTCCTTACTACGATTTCGACTTTGAGGTCATGAAACCGGTGGAGTACGCTTCTCAACTGAGTAACCTTTTCTGAGACTACGACCTTCCTTAACCTCCGTCCTCCTCTTCCCCTGCTGGCTCCTACTCCACCGACCTACCGTAGTGATTGAGTTACCTGCACTCAACTCACTTGAGGCCCTCTACCACTACCTGTCCCTCCGGACCGCACGACACCAAGTACCCCAGAGTTTCTCAGCCTGTGCTGACTCGCTGACTTGACTTGACTTGACTTGACTCAAGGTGTCTCTCTAGTCTGTTAAGTCTCTGTTCCGTCGTTGAAACTGAACAATTATGGCTAAACTGAATGTGTAGTCTTAAACTAAGTTTAGTCCTACGTAAAACAATGATACATAGAACGTTTTACGACCGAGATCCGTATGCGTCTGGGGAGGATAATTTAGTGGATACAGGACTCAGGTAGTAATATACACCGATCTTCCTCCAGAAGTTAAGACAAAGGCACAGACTAGTAATAAAATTTAGACCCGTTGATCGTTAGAGTGACGACCCGTATGAGTGGCTCCTTTGGTCTTAACCTTCTCTGTACACATGGGGTTACAAGTGACGTCGTGACAAATATTATCGGTCCTGTACCTTCGTTGGATCTACAGGTAGTCGTCCACTTACCTATTCTTTCGACACCATGTATATGTGTCACCTCATAATGAGTCGGTAATGTTTCTTATGTAAACTTAGTCAAGATTACTCCACCTACTTTGACCTCGGCTAATATGTCTCCCTTCGTTCGGTCTTTCTTTTTGTGGTTATGTCATATGATTGCGTATATATACCTTAAATCTTTCTACCATTGTTATTGGGACGTACACTCTGTCGTTTTCTCTGTGTCTATATATCTTGTCAGAAAACCTGAGACCCTCTCCCGCTCCCACCCTACTAAACCCTCTTCTCGTAACTTTGTACATATTATAGTATATACTTTGTTTATCGGTCAGGTCCAAGCTACGTACTATGACCTACGAACCCCGACCACGTGACTCTACTGGGTCTCCCTACCATGGCCCTCCCTCCTCCCTCCCTCCAAGTCCTACCCCTTGTGCACATATGGACACCGTCTAAGTACAACAACATACCGTTTTGGTTATGTTATAACATTTCATTAATTGGAGGTTAATTTTATTTATTTAAATATAAAAAAATTTTTAAGTTGTAAGTTTTTCGATTTTTTTTATTTATTTAGACCCGTTGATATTCACGTATACCAAAGCGACCACCGAGTCGTTATTTCTTATACCGACGATTACGTCTTCTGTACCCAAACTAGGGATACAACCCTTCTAGGAGGGGACCTCTTCTTTTACCGTCGGGTGAGGTTATAAGAATTGACCCTTTGGGGTACCTGTCTGCTCGTACCGTCCGATGTCAGGTACCCCAACGTTGCTCAGTCTGTACTGACGTGTGTTCTTCACGGACATTACAAGTTTTATTTGAGACGACGAAACGGGTATACACAGTAAAGGTCCTTAGAACAGTCTAGTGTGACGAAAGAATTCTAAACCTACATTAAGGAAATTAACTTAGGGTTCAAGTGGTATGACATACGTGATGTAGGGGAGGTCTTTTCAGTGTACTCTAAGAGTGACTGTTTCACTCAATTTATGGGTTCCAGGATACCTGTAGTTTCACAGTTTTGTGGTGATTCGACCTATTCACCTTTTAAAAGAACAGAATATCTCTCTACAGACCTAGAGTTATTTCGTCCTTCTACGAACGTAAGAGGTAGACTGGGGTCTTTTTCCGTCTCACACAAATTCCGGTTCTTTAGCGATGGTGTCTTAAGATTTTTACTGTAGTAGTTTAGGGTCCCGTCCTGGGTACCTCCGAATCGGTGATCAAAGACTCGACTGGTGTAAAAAAGGTACGGAACAAATGGGACCCTTACGGTAAAGAATAAGTCTTTCATCAACTAATAACCGCTCGGACTTGTGCGTCGAGGAATTATTTTTACTTAAATATAATTCACCCAACTGTCGTCTCCGTTTGTTCGCTGAGACCTCGGGTCAGACTCTTTTATGTCTTACGGACACACCTCACCTGTACCGAGTCTCCCTTTGAGCAGAATTTAGAACTCTAAGGAATTCCAAGAGTCTTCGGAACTCTGGTGCGACTTTTGTCCTGGAAAAAAAAAAAAAATTAGACATTATCAAAAGGGTTCTCTTACACTTTATGTACGAACACTTACATCGGTTCCTCGGCACGTTTCTCGTGAGCGAGACCCCTACCGGACACCTCACACAGGTTCTCCGTCCTAGTGTTGAAAGGTTTGTAGTTGTGGTCTTGAAGGAGTTTGAGAGTTTGGGGAGGGTTGGGGTTCTGACTGTGAATTCACCCTTTAGTTTTCCGACCCCTTTCGATCCGCGTCAGGGGGACACCTTATGATGTGGTCAACAAGTTTGGCATAGGAGTCACGAAGGTGCCACCAGATCGCCGAAGCTGAGGTGCGAGGGACACGTCTCCCCGGTCCCAAGCTAGGGACTAATCCATTGATCTAGGGCGAACGACTTTGACTTCTAGGACTCACGGTGTTGGTTCTGGGTCCCGTCGGTTTATTCCCTTATTTATTCATTCGTTTATTTATAAAAAAATGTTTTGACCAGGAGTCTTTCGTAAATTTCTATCTCCTTGAGGGGTTCTGTATGACGTTTTAATTATTTATTATTATTATTACCACAATCAGTTTGGGTGTACGATTCTTAAGGTACATCTTCACAGACCCATGACCGCCTCTGTCCAGATATACTAACCAGTGAAGTCAAGAAATACAAGTTTAAAAGAGATCAAAGATTTAATTGACACATTTAACATGGATAAAGGTGTCCAAAGACAGACCAAGTACTGAGTGTGTTAATCCCTGAATTTTACATTCTAAGGGTTAACATCTTAGATTAAAACTTTAAAAGGTCCATTTCTAAGATCCGTGATGTAAGATCGTGACTTAAACTCAGTTTCCAAGTAAGAATACGGATTAACTTGAGAGAGAAGGATGTTGAATTCAGTACGAAATGAAATAGAAGATTGATCCTCTCTATGTTCTGAAAAGTCAAGTTAAGTCAAGTCAACGAGTCAGCACAGGCTGAGAAACGCTGGGGTTCTTAACGTCGTGAGGTCCGGAGAGACAGGTGGTGGTTGAGGGTCTCAAGTGAGTCTGAGTACGGGTAACTCAGGCACTACGGTAGGTCGGTAGAGTAGGAGACAGCAGGGGAAGAGGAGGACGGGAGTTAGGGAGGGTCGTAGTCAGAAAAGGTTACTCAGTTGAGAAACGCACTGCACCGGTTTCATGACCTCAAAGTCGAAATCGTAGTAAGGAAGGTTTCTTTAGGGTCCCAACTAGAGGAAGTCTTACCTGACCAACCTAGAGGAACGTCAGGTTCCCTGAGAGTTCTCAGAAGAGGTCGTGGTGTCAAGTTTTCGTAGTTAAGAAATCACGAGTCGAAAGAAGTGTCAGGTTGAGAGTGTAGGTATGTACTGGTGACCTTTTTGGTGTCGGAACGGATCTGCCTGGAATCAGCCGTTTCATTACAGAGACAAAAAATTATATGATAGATCCAACCAGTGTTGAAAGGAAGGTTCCTCATTCGTAGAAAATTAAAGTACCGACGTTAGTGGTAGACGTCACTAAAACCTCGGTGTTTTTTATTTCAGTCGGTGACAAAGGTGACAAAGGGGTAGATTAAGGGTACTTCACTACCCTGGTCTACGGTACTAGAAGCAAAAGACTTACAACTCGAAATTCGGTTGAAAAAGTGAGAGGAGAAAATGAAAGTAGTTCTCCGAAAAATCAAGGAGAAGTGAAAAACGGTATACCCACCACAGTAGAAGTACAGACTCTAATAACTATAAAGAGGACTGTTAGAACTAAGGTCGAACACGGGTCGCAAAGAGTACTACATGAGACGTCTATTCAATTTATTCGTCCCACTGTTATATGTCGGAACTACATGAGGAAAAGGATAACCCTTGGTCAGACAACAAGGTACAGGTCAAGGTTGACAACGAAGGACTGGACGTATATCCGAAGAGTTCTCCGTCCAGTCCACGGGACCATAAGGGTAGAGAAAGTCTTAAAAGGTGTCAAATAACACTAGGTGTGTCAGTTTCCGAAACCGTATCAGTTATTTCGTCTTTATCTACAAAAAGACCTTGAGAGAACGAAAAAGGTACTAGGTCGTCTACAACCGTTAAACTAGAGACCAAGGAGACGGAAAAGATTTTGGTCGAACTTGTAGACCTTCAAGTACCAAGTGCATAACGACTTCGGACCGAACCTCTTAAAACTCGTAATGAAATGATCGTACACTCTACGCACGTTAACACACCATCAAACTCGTAAGAAACGTAACGGAAAGAAACCCTAACCTTACTTTTGTCTGTAAAAGGTCAGAACACCGGTGACGACTCAAAAGGTTTAAACGACCGTATAACTCACATCGTGAAAGTGTCGCAGTAGAAAGTCCTAAACTTTATGGAGGTGATCGAAACAAACATCACTACGAAAGATTCCGGGTGAACTGAAGTGTAAGGTACTACAAACCGAGATCCACTCACTAGTGTAGTAGTACTAATAGACCCTGTACTTCTAGAAAAAACATGTCAAGAAGACACATAAGAACGGTGGAGAAGAATTATAGAAGACGAAGACAATCCAGGTATGGTAAAGACAAGAATTAGCTCGGGTAGAAACGTACTTTACAAGGGAACCATAGGGATTAAAAGAACTCCTTTAGAGATCAGAAAGGGTAAGATAATAAAAGGAGATAAAGAAACGTAGTTAGTGACTCCTTCGGAAAGAATAGAAAGAAACGATAAGAAACCTTGAGACGTAAGTCTACGAATATAGAAAGGAAAAGAGGAAACGAAA